>CM055117.1:437015462-437562962 GCA_029206835.1 Rana muscosa
GGGCAAAATGATATCTCTCTCTCTGGAGTCCATACCTCTCTTAATACAAGAAAGGACTTTGCTTGCTTTGGAAACCGCAGCTTGGCATTGCATGCCATTATTGAGCTTATGATCTACCAAAACCCCCAGATCCTTCTCCACTACGGATCCCCCCAGTTGTACTCCCCCTAGTATGTATGATGCATTCATATTCTTAGCCCCCAAGTGCATAACTTTACATTTATCAACATTAAACCTCATCTGCCACATAGTCACCTAATTAGACAGAGCATTGAGGTCGGTTTGTAAATTGCCGACATCCTGTAAGGACGTTATTCCACTGCATAGCTTGGTGTCATCTGCAAAGACAGAAATGTTACTTTTGATCCCAGACCCAATATCATTTATAAAGTGTGACAGCAGGAAGGTAAAGTCACCTGGTTGCATCCAGGGGGGTAGATATATTTCGCCCAGATTCAGGCTTTACGCCGACTTATACAACTAGGTGGAGAGTTGTATAAGCCCAGCTAAGGCTAGTGGGCTCATGGATGACTCATACCTCTAGGGAGAGTGTGGGGCGTCGTACAGACAGGGAGTTGAAGAGACCAGCTGAAGCTTGTCAGCTCATTTAGGCCTCTATAAGAACTCCCAGCTTCATTAGATGTTAGCTCATGCCTGGAACCAGACCTGTGTGGACTGTCTAGGGAGAGTGAACCCCTGTGCGGTGAGACAAAGCCTGTGTGGCTATTTGCTTGGACATTTAAAACCAGGGACTTAGGGACTAGGACAGCACTAGGCTGATCCCAGTTGTTAGTTAGGAAACCTGTATGTTTAGTCAGAGGTCAACTTGACCAGGATTTATTTTGTTTATGTTTCTTTTGCTTTGCTGTGTTTTTGTCACTGTAAATAGAAAATAAACCGCACCTTTTTGATTTTGAAAACCACAAGCTCCGTCTGCTGGGCCTGTTTTTGTGTGGGGAGCCCATCTCGGGGGTCACCCACACCCGCTGCCGAGCTAACCCCCTCACAGTTGGTGGAGAATGCGGGCAGTTTTTTTTAAGCCAGCATGGAGGAGATACTGAAACAGCTGGCTCTAGCAAATGCCAATCAACAGCAGACAAATGCAGGTTTGCAAAGGAGCCTTGCAGCCCAGCAGCAAGCTCATCAACAGAGCCTTGCAGCCCAGCAGCAAGCTCACCAACAGAGTCTGGAAGCTCAGCAACAAGCCCTGCAGCAATCTGAGGCCCGCTTCATAGACCTGTTACAGAAGCAAGAGCAGAGACTACAACAAATGGAAGCAGTAGTGCAGCAACATCCGCAGACCAGTGAGGGAAGCCGTCCCACTAATACCGCGTCCTTTGGGGTGAGTCGTTTATTGACAAAAATGACTGGAGAGGATGATCCAGAGGTATTTTTGACCACATTTGAAAGGACTGCTGAAAGAGAAAAGTGGCCTGAGGAGCAGTGGGCTGGACTGGTGGCTCCTCTGTTAACTGGTGAATCGCAGAAGGCTTACTATGACCTAGAGCATGACCAAGCAAAAGACTATGTGATGCTAAAAGCTGAAATATTGGCAAGGCTGGGTGTCACCCTGGCTGTCCGGGCTCAGCGTGTGCATAACTGGACTTTCCAGCTTGGAAAACCCCCCAGGTCTCAAATGTATGATCTCATTCACCTGAGCAGAAAGTGGCTACAGCCAGAGACTTTGTCCGCACCAAAGATTGTGGAACGTGTTGTAATGGATCGGTTTTTGAGAGCTCTTCCTACTGCCATCCAAAAGTGGGTAAGCCATGGAGACCCAGAGACGGCCGATGGTCTTGTGGATCGTGTGGAGAAATACTTGGCTACAGAGAACCTGACGGCCTCTTCCAGAGACACTCGGACTTTCCACCCTAAGACCAGACCATCCCCAGGGGCGGATAAGATGATTCCAAGGGGTAAGGGTGGAGAGAGTGAGAGGGTGGGAGCTCTACCCCAAGTTTGGCGAGAACAGCCTGGGAAATCAGCGGCTCAAGAGGCGGCAAGAAGGATCGTTTGCTACCGCTGCCGGCAAGCGGGACATATTGCAGCAAATTGCCCGGTTGTGGAGGAACCCATGCAGTGTGACTTTCTGACGGGCAGACGTCAGTCGCTGTGTGCGACAGTCGCATGCACTGCCATTCGGGGAACTGAGAAACATTTATGCAAAATGTGTATTAATGGTAGAAATGTTGTGGTATTGCTGGATTCAGGTAGCCTTGTGACCCTGATAAAGGCTGAATTAGTTAAAACAGAGGTCTCTGGGAATAGCAAGGTAGCTGTTATTTGTGTGCATGGGGACACCCGAGAGTATCCAGTGACTACAGTGTGTTTCGAGACCCCCAAAGGTACCCTCTCTCATCCAGTGGGCTTAGTATCTCAGTTACCGCATGATGCCATTGTGGGAAGGGATTTTCCGAAGTTCTGGGAACTGTGGGATGATCCTGAGCCCCCCACTGGTGCCCCTATGTACCAGGAATGTGATAGCCAGAACTCCCCTGAGAGTGGTGAGGACTCTCCGGAATTTCCCTTGTCAGTATTGGCAGGGGAGACTCAAGAAACTGGAGAGGAGCCCACCTCCTCAGACGAAAACCTACCGTCTGTGGAGTTTTCTGATCTTGAGGTTCACAGGGAAAACTTTGCCACAGAACAGTTGAAAGACCCCGCCCTAATAAAGGCACGGGAAAACGTAGTGAAAATAGATGGCGAGTTAGTGAACCCAGATAATACCTGCACTTACCCATACTTCAGCGTAGAGAAGGACCTACTGTATCGGGTGGCAAAAAGGGCAGAAGAAACCGTTGAGCAGCTTGTGGTGCCCAAACCTTACAGGAAGTTGGTGTTGGAGTTGGCCCATGGGCACATTCTTGGAGGTCATCTGGGGACAGAGAAAACCCGAGAGAGGGTATTACAGAGATTCTATTGGCCGGGGGTGATGAAGGACATAGAAAATTATTGTTCCTCCTGCCCTGTGTGTCAGAGGTCGGCCCCGATGCCACATTTCCGTAGCCCGCTGGTCCCTCTACCCATCATTGAGGTCCCGTTTGAGAGGATCGCCATGGATTTGGTAGGTCCTATAATCAAGTCCGCTAGGGGGCACCAGTACATATTAGTTATAATGGACTATGCCACCCGTTATCCAGAAGCGATCCCTCTCCGAAATACCTCGGCCAAAACCATAGCCAAAGAGCTATCTCTTGTGTTTAGCCGGGTGGGTATTTGTAAAGAACTGCTTACGGACCAAGGTACACCCTTTATGTCCCGGGTTATGAAGGAGCTATGTAAATTGTTCAAAGTGACGCAATTACGTACATCTGTGTATCACCCCCAAACCGATGGGCTGGTTGAAAGATTCAACAAAACCCTAAAACAAATGTTGAAGAAAGTGGTGGATAGAGATGGAAAGGATTGGGACTGTCTACTTCCTTATCTGATGTTTGCTATTAGGGAGGTGCCCCAATCCTCTACGGGATTCTCCCCCTTTGAGTTACTGTATGGGAGACACCCAAGAGGGCTGTTGGATATTGCCAAGGAAACTTGGGAAAGTGAGAGTTCTCCCCACAGGAGTGTGATTGAGCATGTCGCCCTGATGCAAGACCGAATTGCACAGGTAATGCCCATCGTGAAGGAACATTTGGCCCAAGCGCAGTTAGCACAGCAGAGAGTGTACAACCGTGGAGCCAAGACCCGTACCTTTTCCCCGGGGGATAGGATACTGGTACTTGTCCCTACGGTTGAAAGTAAATTCCTTGCCAAATGGCAAGGCCCCTACGAGATAATGGAAAAAGTGAGCGAAGTGAATTACAAGGTCAGACAACCAGGAAGGCGAAAGCCCGAACAGATCTATCACGTTAATCTGTTGAAAGCCTGGAGGGATAGAGAGTCCCTAGTCGCAGACACTTGGTCACCAGCTCAAACTGGTTGCGTGATTCCTGAGGTTGGAATAGCAGCCACCTTGTCACAACCCCAACAACAGGAGGTTAAGGAGTTTGTGCTTCGCAACAAGGAGGTATTCTCTGAGCTGCCGGGACAAACATCTGGGGTAGAGCATGACATCATTACCCCGCCCGGTGAAAGGGTGAAGTTAAAACCCTATCGGATCCCAGAGGCCCGACGGGAGGCAATACGGGAGGAAGTACAGAAAATGCTGAACTTAGGGGTGATAGAGGAGTCCCAAAGTGATTGGTCTAGTCCCATTGTGTTGGTGCCTAAACCGGATGGGAGCTGGCGATTTTGTAACGATTTTCGTCAGTTGAACAAAGTTACAAAATTTGACACCTACCCCATGCCACGTATAGATGAGTTGATCGACCGGCTGGGAACAGCCCGATACATGACGACTCTTGACCTCACAAAAGGGTATTGGCAAATCCCCCTGGCCAAGTCGGCCAAAGAGAAAACCGCATTTGTAACCCCAGACGGGGCGTTCCAATATAAAAGAATGCCGTTCGGGTTACAGAATGCGCCGGCCACATTCCAGCGGAAAATGGACCAGATGCTGAGGCCCCATCAGAAGTATGCTGCGGCTTACCTGGATGACGTAATTGTCCATAGCACAGATTGGGCCTCACATCTGCCAAAAGTGCAAGCAGTCCTGGACTCTGTTCGGGAAGCGGGGTTTACGGCTAACCCCAAGAAGTGTACCATTGGGCAGGAGGAGGCCAAATATCTTGGGTACACCATTGGGAGGGGAGTAATAAAACCCCAACTCAACAAAGTCGAGGCCATCCAGAGTTGGCCACGTCCCAACAGCAAGAAGCAGGTACGAGCCTTTCTGGGAATCGCTGGGTATTATCGGCGATTCATTCCCCACTTTGCTTCTAAGGCTGTGCCCCTAACCAACCTGACGAAGGGGAAAGGGTCGGTCATGATTAAATGGACCTCCGAGGCTGAGGCAGCATTCCAATTCTTGAAACAAGCCTTATGTAGCCAGCCAGTGTTGTACTCACCCGACTTCTCTAAAGACTTTGTCGTACAAAGTGATGCGTCAGATGTGGGGTTAGGAGCAGTATTGTCCCAGGTCTGGAACGGGGAAGAGCACCCAGTCATTTACCTCAGCAGGAAGTTGAAGTCCCATGAGGTAAATTACGCCACCGTTGAAAAGGAGTGTTTAGCGGTGAAGTGGGCTCTAGATTCCCTTCGGTACTACCTGCTAGGTAGGCACTTTGACATGGTTACGGATCACGCTCCGTTAAAGTGGATGGCTCAAAACAAGGAAACAAATAGAAGAGTGAATAGGTGGTTCCTGGCCCTCCAGGAATTCAACTTCACAGTAAAGCATCGCCCTGGCGTTCAAATGGGGAATGTGGATGCTTTGTCTCGAGTACATGAATGCCTGATTGCTGGTGTTCCAACCCCGAGGTTAAAACAAGAGGGGGGGTATGTGACAGCAGGAAGGTAAAGTCACCTGGTTGCATCCAGGGGGGTACATATATTTCGCCCAGATTCAGGCTTTACGCCGACTTATACAACTAGGTGGAGAGTTGTATAAGCCCAGCTAAGGCTAGTGGGCTCATGGATGACTCATACCTCTAGGGAGAGTGTGGGGCGTCGTACAGACAGGGAGTTGAAGAGACCAGCTGAAGCTTGTCAGCTCATTTAGGCCTCTATAAGAACTCCCAGCTTCATTAGATGTTAGCTCATGCCTGGAACCAGACCTGTGTGGACTGTCTAGGGAGAGTGAACCCCTGTGCGGTGAGACAAAGCCTGTGTGGCTATTTGCTTGGACATTTAAAACCAGGGACTTAGGGACTAGGACAGCACTAGGCTGATCCCAGTTGTTAGTTAGGAAACCTGTATGTTTAGTCAGAGGTCAACTTGACCAGGATTTATTTTGTTTATGTTTCTTTTGCTTTGCTGTGTTTTTGTCACTGTAAATAGAAAATAAACCGCACCTTTTTGATTTTGAAAACCACAAGCTCCGTCTGCTGGGCCTGTTTTTGTGTGGGGAGCCCATCTCGGGGGTCACCCACACCCGCTGCCGAGCTAACCCCCTCACAAAAGATATTAAAAAGTAAGTGTCCCAGCACTGAACCTTGGGGTACACCACTGAGAACCTTAGACCATTCAGAGTCAGAATCATTAACCACTACTCTCTGAATTCTGTCTTTTAGCCAGTTTTCTATCCATTTACAAACTGATATTTCCAATCCTGTAGACTTTACCTTACACATGAGCCGTGCGTGGGGAACTGTATCGAACGCTTTCGCAAAATCCAAGTATACCACGTCCACCGCCACCCCTCTGTCCAAGGTTTTACTTACCTCTTCATAGAAAAGAAATTAGGTTTGTCTGACAACTTCTGTCTTTCATGAATCCATGCTGTCTGTTGCTTTTTCCAGCAAGAACTCATCTATGTGGTCTTTTATTACTCTATCCAGTATCTTCCCAACTATAGAAGTTAAACTAACAGGTCTATAGTTACTTGTTAAAGACTTTGTTCCCTTTTTTAAATACAGGCACCACATTGGCCCTGCGCCAATCCAGTGGTACTATTCCTGTCATTAATGAGTCCCTAAAAATTTGATACAATGGCTTTGAAATTACAGAGCTCAATTCTTTTAGGATCCGTGGGTGGATGCCATCTGATCCAGGTGCTTTATCCACCTTTATTCTGTCTAAGCACATTTGATGACTGCAATGTCCATTAAACTGTTGTCTATAAATGCTAGAGGTCTCAACAGCCCATTTAAACGTAGATCATTATGGAAGCCTGCCTTAGACAAGAACTGTGACGTGTTATGCGTACAAGGAAACCCACTTTTTGGATCAGAACCCCCAAGATGCTCCCATAACAAGTTTGCGCGTGTCTTTATGGCAAATGACTCTAGTAAACATAATGGTGTCCTAATAGCCATTAAGGACTTTATTTATTTTAAGCTCATAGACAAGCAGGTTGATTACCATGGTAGGTATATTATATTAATAGCTGAACTTAACAATGATATCTATACCTTGGTAAACTTGTATGCTCCAAACAAAAAAACTATGAAATTCATCCGCAAAACTATACAAAAGGTTAAGAAATTGAAAAACGGTAACCTGGTAATTTGTGGAGATTTTAATGTTATTTTGAATGATGTGCTTGATTCCTCCTCTGTGGGGCGTAGACGCAGACCATCCCTGGGTAATTACTGCCTAGAAGAAGAGCTATATGACCCTTGGCGCTGCCTCCGCACCACGGAGCGGGATTACACTTACTTCTCGCCAGTACATAAAAGCTATTCTAGGATTGATTTTTTCCTTACAGACAAATACACCTTACAAAGAGTGACCAGTGCAGATATCCACAATATCACCTTGTCTGACCACGCCCCCATCACGATTGATATAGTAAATGCCAATAAGACTGATCTCACACCCCTATGGTGTAACAACACCTACATACTCTCCCAACCCCATATCCTAGAGGAAGTTAATAAAAAACTTGAAGAGTTTTTTGCATTTAACGAGAACTGCGCTCACAAAGCCTTCTCGAGAGGCACATTGATCCAGATAGCAGCCAGAGAAAAGAGGAAAAAAACAAGGCTTATATCACGACCGCATCGCTGACCTAGAAAGTAGATATAAACAAACTAATGACCACTCTTTACTACAGCAATTAAACTCTTGTAGAGAAGAATTAAGACGAGTATTAAAAACTGAATATGACCTCTACTATAAGAGGCTCAAGCTTTCATATTACTCCCAGAATAATAGGGCAGGAAAACTACTAGCTTCCCAACTGAAGAAACGACAAACCCCACCAACCTTCTGAGACAGAAATCAATGACTTCCTTGGACAGGTTGATCTCCCCTCAATAGACAAAAACTCACTACAAAAAATAAACGACCCTTTCACTGAGGCTGAAATTAAAGAAGTGATTAAGAAATTACCCGAGCACAAATCCCCTGGAGCAGACGGTTTCTCAGCCGAATATTAACAAGCGTTCTCACCAATACTTACCCCCAGACTAGTGGACCTTTATAACTCAGCTGCGAAAACAGGTACATTCCCTAAAGAAATGCTACAAGCCATTATAGTAACTATTCCAAAACTTGGAAAAAATCCCACGCTCCCCCAAAATTATAGGCCCATCTCACTGCTAAATTCGGACCTTAAAATTTTTGCCAAAGTACTAGCAAACAGACTACTGAACATAACTCCCACCCTCATAGGGCTAAAACAAGTAGGATTTGTCAAAGAAAGACAGGCCCTGGACGGCACCAGAAAAATTATAAACCTACTCAGATACGCAGAAATCACACAAACACCCAGTATATTCGTAGCCTTAGACGCGGAAAAGGCGTTTGATACAGTCCATTGGAAATATCTATCTCATACGCTAACAAAAAATTTGGATTGTATGGATTCTTACACTCAGCTATAATGTCACTTTATTCAAACCCTTCTGCCAGAGTATACACCTCAGGAATGCTCTCTGACCCTTTCAACCTTACAAAACGGTACCCGTCAAGGATGTCCACTATCCCCCATAGTATTCTCCCTGGCCATAGAACCCCTAGCAGAACTTATTTGAACCACTAATGACATCACAGGATTACAAGTAGGACATAAAGAACACAAAATAGGGCTTTTGGCCGACAATGTTATTCTTACCCTGACCAACCCCAAGACTTCTCTACTCAGAGCCACGGAACTTATGCTCGACTTTGGGAAAATAACATACTATAAAGTTAACACTTCCAAATATTTTGCTCTGCCACTAAATATCCCCAAGAAAAGTATATTCGAACTTAAGAAGGTATTTCCCTGCACCTGGGACGCACCCTCTATTACCTATTTGGGTATCCAATTGACTCACCCAACATCCAACCTATACACCACCAACTTCCTACCCCTTCTAGAACACATTAAGACAGAATTCTCCCAAATCTCCAAACCTCAATTAACCTGAGTTGGGCGGATTGCAGCTTACCAGATGCAAATACTCCCCAAGATACTTTCTTTTTTTAGAACTTTCCCGATCCCTATACCACAAAAAAAAATTCTCGGAACTAGCGCTGCACCTAAATAAATGTATATGGCAAAACAAAAAGCCCAGAGTAGCACTAAAGAACTGATGATGAATTATTGATTCTTCCTATAGAAATAAGCACCACCCAAAAGTATTTCGGTATGCTTAATATGTTATAAATGACTGGAGAAAAAAAACTTCTATTTGGTTTGATTTATTTTAAGGAAAGTACTTTGTGCCCACATGACCCTTGCTCTATTCCGCTGACCTCTAGAGAGGTCACCAGTGACACTGAATACCCTCTCTGCAAAGACTTGAGAAGCTGGCATAGCAAACAGGTCTAATGCAAAAGGTTTTAACTAGTGATAAAGTGTGATTATTTGCCAGCGGGGTCCGAAAACCAGTCAGTATCTGGTGTGACCACCATTTGCCTCATGCAGTGTAGCACATCTTTGCATAGAGTTGATCAGGTTGTTGATTGTGGCCTGTGGAATGTTGGTCCATTCCTCTTCAATGGCTGTGTGAAGTTGCTGGATATTGGAAGGAACTGAAACACGCTGTCGTATACGCAGTTCCAAAGCATCCCAAACATGCTCAATGGGTGACATGTCCGGTGAGTATGCTCGCCATGCAATAACTAGGATGTTTTCAGCTTCCAGGAATTGTGTACAGATCCTTGCAACATGGGGCCGTGCATTATCATGCTGCAACATGAGGTGATGGTCGTGGATGAATGGCACAACAATGGGCATTAGGATCTCATCACGATATCTCTGTGCATTCAAAATGCCATCAATAAAATCCACCTGTGTTCATTGTCCATAGCATACGCCTGCCCATACCATAACCCCACCGCCACCATGGGCCACTCAATCTACAACGTTGACATCAGCAAACCGCTCACCCACGTAACGCCATACACGCTGTCTGTCATCTGCCCTGTACAGTGAAAACCGGGATTCATCCTTGACGAGAACACCTCTCCAAAGTCCCAGATGCCATAGAATGTGAGAATTTGCCCTCTCAAGACGGTTACTACGATGAACTGAGCATGCAGATGAGCTTCCCTGAGACAGTTTCTGACAGTTTGTGCAGAAATTCTTTGGTTATGCAAACCGATTGTTGCAGCAGCTGTCCGGGTGGCTGGTCTCAGATGATCTTGGAGGTGAAGATGCTAGATGTGGAGGTCCTGGGCTTGTGTGGTCTGCGGTTGTGGGGCCGGTTGGATGTACTGCCAAATTCTCTGAAACGCCTTTGGAAACGGCTTATGGTAGAGAAATGAACATTTGATTCCTGCAGTCAGCATGCCAAATGCACGCTCCCTCAAAACTTTGACATCTGTGGCATTGTGCTGTGTGATAAAACTGCACATTTTAGAGTGGCCTTTTATTGTGGCCAGCCTAAGGCACACCTGTGCAATAATCATGCTGTCTAATCAGCATCTTGATATGCCACACCTGTGAGGTGAATGGATTATCTCAGCAAAGGAGAAGTGCTCACTAACACATTTAGCCCAGGTTCACACTGGGTTGCGAGAGTGAAGCCGTGCGAGTTCAGCTGAACTCACACAATTTCACTCCCGCTGGTCAGTCCCGATTTTGGCCGCGATTACAGATACATCTGTGCAGGTTTCTGCACAGATGTCAATGTAAATCACGGGCCAAAATCGCAAACAGTAGTACAGAAACTACTTTTTGAAAATCGGTGCAGCGCCGCAGATGCGGCGTCGCACCGATTAGGATGGTGTCATTGCCGGCAATTTGCGGCAAATACCGCCGTTTTGACATGCGATTTGACATGCTAAATCGCATGTCAAAATGCACCAGTGTGAACCAGGGCTAAGACAGATTTGTGAACAATATTTGAGAGAAATAGGTCTTTTGTGTATATAGAAAAAGTCATAGATCTTTGCGTTTAGCTCATGATAAATAGGGGCAAACACAAAATTGTTGCGTTTATAATTTTGCTCAGTGTATATATGAGTGTGTGAGGCACAGTGTGACGTGTGTGAGACACAGAATGTCTGTGTAAGAGAGACACAAACAACAGGTTTATTAATTAAAGTGTTACTAAACCCACAACAGTAAAATCTGTCTGTTTACGCAGTAAAGCATGCGTCTTATACTCACTGTGGAACCTAAGGGGTTAATCCTCCGCATTGTGTAAAAAGGCTGTTTAATCCTGTGTTTAATCCTCCCCTCCTCCGACTGTCCCCTAATAATTTCCTGATAACATAGAGTTTATAAAGTCAGGCTGCACATACTCAGTTTGGTGTGTATTGCTAGAAAGGTTTTTTTTTTTTTTGGGAAGATGCATGTGATCAGCACAGGGCCAATCAGCACTGTCCAGACAGAGGGTCAGGGGTCTTGCAGTCTCATAGGACAGTCAGAAAACTCCTCCTACAAGCTTTAAAGAGGAAGTAAACTCCCCTGGTTTGTTTGTACCTATAGGTAAGCCTATAATAAGGCTTAAGCCCTGTACACATGATCAGATATCCTATGGATTTTCGTCTGATGGATTTGTCCATCAAAAATCTGATGAAACTGTTTTCCATCAGTCTTGCCCACACACCATCAGTCAAAAAACCGACCGTTCCAAACGTGGTGACGTAAAACACTCCGATGAGCTGAGAAAAATGAAATTCAATGCTACTGAGCATGTGTCGACTTGATTCTGAGCATGCTTGGGTTTTTTATCTGATGGATTTCCCCACAGACGATCGGAAATTGCCATCAGTTTTTTATCCATCAGATAATTTTAAAACATGTTCTATTTTTTAAAACCGATGGAAAAAAGACTGATGGGTCCCATACACGATCGGTTTGTCTGATGAAAACAATTCATCAGACGGTTTTCATCAGTCAAACTGATCGTGTGTACAGGGCTTTACCTATAATTACTGTAAATATATCCTAAACTTTCACCGTGTAGGAGATATTTACTCAATGACATCATCAACGCATGCACTCTAAAGGAACAACCGCCCGTGCCATTTCTTCGGAGCCCTGTTCCATGACTGGTGGCTCCCACAACTCACAGCCCCAGAACCCACGAACCCAAAAGAAACACCTGGGAAGATGTCAGCCGCCTCACCGGTGTATGGGCGCCGCTGGAGGGCTTTGTTCTAAGGTAAGTATTTCTTTTTTTATCACTAACTCTTTTTATTGAAAGCCATATCGGATACAAATCAATTGCAATAGTTTTACAACCAACAGGATAAACGTTAACACGTCTGGGTATAGGGTCGCAACTGTTCCTGAGCGTGTAATCACTGTATCTCTTCTATCTGCTTTGTTATCTAATCCTATCTAGTTATCATAACAGGAACATGGTATGTTATCAACCAAATTTCGAGCCAATATAGTTGTTATGTGCATTAGTGTGAGGGTCCCAGAGGGGCTCCCATGAACAGGGAAAAATAAACAACAGAAGAAAAGAAAAGAAATAGAAGAATGAAAAGGGGGGGGAGAGGGAGCGAAGAGATAATAGTAGGGTGGGGGTAGAGGGGGTGTGGGGGGGTGTCGTCAAGTTATACCTGGCTCCAAGTCACCGCGTTTCTCCCTTCGGTGGCATAGCTCCCAAACCATGTTATGCGCGTTGTGAGGGGGTTAGCTCGGCAGCGGGTGTGTGTGACCCCCGAGATGGGCTCCCCACACAAAAACAGGCCCAGCAAACGGAGGTTGTGGTTTTCAAAATCAGAAAGGTGCGGTTTATTTTCTATTTACAGTGACAAAACACAGCAAAGAAAAAAGAAACATAAACAAAATAAATCCTGGTCAACTTGACCTCTGACTAAACATACAGGTTTCCTAACTAACAACTGGGATCAGCCTAGTGCTGTCCTAGTCCCTAAGTCCCTGGTTTAGTCAATGTCCAAACAAATAGCCACACAGGCTTTTTCTCACCGCACAGGGGTTCACTCTCCCTAGACAGTCCACACAGGTCTGGGTCCAGGCATGAGCTAACATCTAATGAAGCTGGGAGTTCTTATAGAGGCCTAAATGAGCTGACAAGCTTCAGCTGGTCTCATCAACTCCCTGTCTGCACGACGCCCAGCCCTCTCCCTAGAGGTATGAGTCATCCATGAGCCCACTAGCCTTATACAACTCTCCACCTAGTTGTATAAGTCGGCGTAAAGCCTGAATCTGGGCGAAATATATCTACCCCCCTGGATGCAACCAGGTGACTTTACCTTCCTGCTGTCACATACCCCCCCCTCTTGTTTTAACCTCGGGGTTGGAACACCAGTAATCAGGCATTCATGTACTCGAGACAAAGCATCCACATTCCCCATTTGAACGCCAGGGCGATGCTTTACTGTGAAGTTGAATTCCTGGAGGGCCAGGAACCACCTATTCACTCTTCTATTTGTTTCCTTGTTTTGAGCCATCCACTTTAACGGAGCGTGATCCGTAACCAAGTCAAAGTGCCTACCTAGCAGGTAGTACCGAAGGGAATCTAGAGCCCACTTCACCGCTAAACACTCCTTTTCAACGGTGGCGTAATTTACCTCATGGGACTTCAACTTCCTGCTGAGGTAAATGACTGGGTGCTCTTCCCCGTTCCAGACCTGGGACAATACTGCTCCTAACCCCACATCTGACGCATCACTTTGTACGACAAAGTCTTTAGAGAAGTCGGGTGAGTACAACACTGGCTGGCTACATAAGGCTTGTTTCAAGAATTGGAATGCTGCCTCAGCCTCGGGGGTCCATTTAATCATGACCGACCCTTTCCCCTTCGTCAGGTTGGTTAGGGGCACAGCCTTAGAAGCAAAGTGGGGAATGAATCGCCGATAATACCCAGCGATTCCCAGAAAGGCTCGTACCTGCTTCTTGCTGTTGGGACGTGGCCAACTCTGGATGGCCTCGACTTTGTTGAGTTGGGGTTTTATTACTCCCCTCCCAATGGTGTACCCAAGATATTTGGCCTCCTCCTGCCCAATGGTACACTTCTTGGGGTTAGCCGTAAACCCCGCTTCCCGAACAGAGTCCAGGACTGCTTGCACTTTTGGCAGATGTGAGGCCCAATCTGTGCTATGGACAATTACGTCATCCAGGTAAGCCGCAGCATACTTCCGATGGGGCCTCAGCATCTGGTCCATTTTCCGCTGGAATGTGGCCGGCGCATTCTGTAACCCGAACGGCATTCTTTTATATTGGAACGCCCCGTCTGGGGTTACAAATGCGGTTTTCTCTTTGGCCGACTTGGCCAGGGGGATTTGCCAATACCCTTTTGTGAGGTCAAGAGTCGTCATGTATCGGGCTGTTCCCAGCCGGTCGATCAACTCATCTATACGTGGCATGGGGTAGGTGTCAAATTTTGTAACTTTGTTCAACTGACGAAAATCGTTACAAAATCGCCAGCTCCCATCCGGTTTAGGCACCAACACAATGGGACTAGACCAATCACTTTGGGACTCCTCTATCACCCCTAAGTTCAGCATTTTCTGTACTTCCTCCAGTATTGCCTCCCGTCGGGCCTCTGGGATCCGATAGGGTTTTAACTTCACCCTTTCACCGGGCGGGGTAATGATGTCATGCTCTACCCCAGATGTTTGTCCCGGCAGCTCAGAGAATACCTCCTTGTTGCGAAGCACAAACTCCTTAACCTCCTGTTGTTGGGGTTGTGACAAGGTGGCTGCTATTCCAACCTCAGGAATCACGCAACCAGTTTGAGCTGGTGACCAAGTGTCTGCGACTAGGGACTCTCTATCCCTCCAGGCTTTCAACAGATTAACGTGATAGATCTGTTCGGGCTTTCGCCTTCCTGGTTGTCTGACCTTGTAATTCACTTCGCTCACTTTTTCCATTATCTCGTAGGGGCCTTGCCATTTGGCAAGGAATTTACTTTCAACCGTAGGGACAAGTACCAGTATCCTATCCCCCGGGGAAAAGGTACGGGTCTTGGCTCCACGGTTGTACACTCTCTGCTGTGCTAACTGCGCTTGGGCCAAATGTTCCTTCACGATGGGCATTACCTGTGCAATTCGGTCTTGCATCAGGGCGACATGCTCAATCACACTCCTGTGGGGAGAACTCTCACTTTCCCAAGTTTCCTTGGCAATATCCAACAGCCCTCTTGGGTGTCTCCCATACAGTAACTCAAAGGGGGAGAATCCCGTAGAGGATTGGGGCACCTCCCTAATAGCAAACATCAGATAAGGAAGTAGACAGTCCCAATCCTTTCCATCTCTATCCACCACTTTCTTCAACATTTGTTTTAGGGTTTTGTTGAATCTTTCAACCAGCCCATCGGTTTGGGGGTGATATACAGATGTACGTAATTGCGTCACTTTGAACAATTCCTCGAATGGCAGTGCATGCGACTGTCGCACACAGCGACTGACGTCTGCCCGTCAGAAAGTCACACTGCATGGGTTCCTCCACAACCGGGCAATTGGCTGCAATATGTCCCGCTTGCCGGCAGCGGTAGCAAACGATCCTTCTTGCGGCCTCTTGAGCCGCTGTTTTCCCAGGCTGTTCTCGCCAAACTTGGGGTAGAGCTCCCACCCTCTCACTCTCTCCACCCTCACCCCTTGGAATCCTCTTATCCGCCCCTGGGGATGGTCTGGTCTTAGGGTGGAAAGTCCGAGTGTCTCTGGAAGAGGCCGTCAGGTTCTCTGTAGCCAAGTATTTCTCCACACGATCCACAAGACCATCGGCCGTCTCTGGGTCTCCATGGCTTACCCACTTTTGGATGGCAGTAGGAAGAGCTCTCAAAAACCGATCCATTACAACACGTTCCACAATCTTTGGTGCGGACAAAGTCTCTGGCTGTAGCCACTTTCTGCTCAGGTGAATGAGATCATACATTTGAGACCTGGGGGGTTTTCCAAGCTGGAAAGTCCAGTTATGCACACGCTGAGCCCGGACAGCCTGGGTGACACCCAGCCTTGCCAATATTTCAGCTTTTAGCATCACATAGTCTTTTGCTTGGTTAGGCTCTAGGTCATAGTAAGCCTTCTGCGATTCACCAGTTAACAGAGGGGCCACCAGTCCAGCCCACTGCTCCTCAGGCCACTTTTCTCTTTCAGCGGTCCTTTCAAATGTGGTCAAAAATACCTCTGGATCATCCTCTCCAGTCATTTTTGTCAATAAACGACTCACCCCAAAGGACGCGGTATTAGTGGGACGGCTTTCCTCACTGGTCTGCGGACGTTGCTGCATTACTGCTTCCATCTGTTGTTGTAGTCTCTGCTCTTGCTTCTGCAACAGGTCTATGAAGCGGGCCTCAGATTGCTGCTGGGCTTGTTGCTGAGCCTCCAGACTCTGTTGCAAAGTTGCGTTTGTCTGCTGCTGGGCTGCAAGGCTCTGTTGATGAGCTTGCTGCTGGGCTGCGAAGTTCTGTTGTTGAGCTGCAAGGCTCTGTTGATGAGCTGCAAGGCTCTTTTGCAAACCTGCATTTGTCTGCTGTTGATTGGCATTTGCTAGAGCCAGCTGCTTCAGTATCTCCTCCATGCTGGCTTAAAAAAAAACTGCCACTGGTTCTCCACCAACTGTGAGGGGGTTAGCTCGGCAGCGGGTGTGTGTGACCCCCGAGATGGGCTCCCCACACAAAAACAGGCCCAGCAAACGGAGGTTGTGGTTTTCAAAATCAGAAAGGTGCGGTTTATTTTCTATTTACAGTGACAAAACACAGCAAAGAAAAAAGAAACATAAACAAAATAAATCCTGGTCAACTTGACCTCTGACTAAACATACAGGTTTCCTAACTAACAACTGGGATCAGCCTAGTGCTGTCCTAGTCCCTAAGTCCCTGGTTTAGTCAATGTCCAAACAAATAGCCACACAGGCTTTTTCTCACCGCACAGGGGTTCACTCTCCCTAGACAGTCCACACAGGTCTGGGTCCAGGCATGAGCTAACATCTAATGAAGCTGGGAGTTCTTATAGAGGCCTAAATGAGCTGACAAGCTTCAGCTGGTCTCATCAACTCCCTGTCTGCACGACGCCCAGCCCTCTCCCTAGAGGTATGAGTCATCCATGAGCCCACTAGCCTTATACAACTCTCCACCTAGTTGTATAAGTCGGTGTAAAGCCTGAATCTGGGCGAAATATATCTACCCCCCTGGATGCAACCAGGTGACTTTACCTTCCTGCTGTCACAGCGTCCAGACGATCCTGAATTCTTGCGGTCATCCTCTCCATTACTTCTACATCTCTAATCCTGGCATACAGCGCTCCCTCCGAAGGAGGGGAGCTGCGCTTCCAGTTCAGTGCCACTAGGCAGCGGGCTGCCGTAAGGACATGACTAGCTAGCTTCTTATGTGGGCGTGGGGCCTTCAGAGACATCAGTCCTAGTATGAAAAATTTAGGGGTCATGGGGACCTCCGTCTCAAGGAGACAAATTAATAGTTGGTGTACAGAAGTCCAGAAGGGGGCTATCAGTGGGCATTCCCAGTAAATATGATATAGAGTCCCCTTTGCCCCCATGCATCGCCAGCAACGATCTGAGCTGGCCGGGCGAATGGCATGGAGAACATCTGGGGTCATGTACGAGAAGTACATTATTTTGTAAATATTTTCTTTGTAGAGCGTGCATAGCGATGTCTTGGACGCCTGGGTCCAAATGGCCCGCCATTGGTCCACGGGTATCTCCTCACCCAAAGCCTTTTCCCATTTAATCATATATTTGTGTTTGCCCATTGAGTCAAGGGGCCTCTCATTCAGTATTTTGTATATATCTGAGATCAGGCCTCTCTGAGCTGATCCTGCCAGAATAAGGCGCTCAAAAGGGGTAGGTGGGGAGAAATGCAGGTTTGGAGCAAACGTTAGGGCATAGTGGCGGATTTGGAGATACCCGTAGAAAGCCTGTTTAGGGAGGTCATATTGTGACTGCAAGTCCTCAAAAGAGCGTAGCTTACGGGTGCGTGGGTCTATCAAGTTTCCATAGTGGAAAAGGTTTCTCGTTGTCCAGGGGGAGGACATTTGGTGGGTTAAGCTATCTGGCATGTCGGGGTTACAAGCAAAGGAGGTCAGGAGCGAGCTGTCCGATGACAGTTTGTGTTGTCGTGTTAGTTTACGCCATAGCCTCCGGAGCTGTGCCATCGGGCCTAGCAATCGGGCAGGGTCCACCTCCGCGTTCGCGCTCCATAACAGGTTGTTTGGGTGTATCGGGGCTAACCACAATTTCTCTATCTCTGTCCATTTATTATAAGAGCGGAGTGTGAACCAGGAAGTTATCGCCCTCAGTTGTGCCGCTTGGTAGTATTTAACCAGGCTAGGGAAGGCCAGGCCCCCGTCAGACCTAGCTGCTTGCAATACTGAACGTGGGATTCTGTGCCTCCCGTAGTTCCATGTGAATTGCAGTAGGTCCGCTTGTAAGTGTTTCAGTTGGCCGTAGGGAACAGGGATAGGTAGGGTTTGGAAGAGGTACAGTAATTTCGGGAGGATCGTCATTTTCACAGACGCGATCCTTCCAAGCAAGGAGATGTGGTGTTTTTTCCATTGTTGGAGAAGGGTTCTGATATTGTGGAAAAGAGGAGGGAAATTCTCCCGGTAAAGGGTGGCGAATTGTGGGGTGATATTAATTCCTAGGTATTTTAGGGCAGTGGTTTTCCAGCTATAGGGGAAATTGGCTTTCAGGTGTGCTACCTCCTCCCCCGGTGTGTTGATTGGAAGGGCCTCCGACTTAGAGGTATTAATTTTATATCCCGATAGAGCCCCATATCGATCTAGTTCTGCGTGGAGATTTGGGAGGGAGGTTCTAGGTTGGGTTAATGAGAGAATAATGTCGTCTGCGAACAGGGAGATTTTAAACTCCCTGTCTCGTACTTTTATGCCCTTAATGTCCGGGTTATTACGGATTGTGGCTGCAAGGGGTTCCACACACAGTGCAAATAGCAGGGGTGAGAGCGGGCACCCCTGTCTGGTGCCATTTCGCACTGGTAGTGGAGCTGACAGGGCGAAGGGGGTCCTGACCTGGGAGAAGGGGTTTGAGTATAGGTGTTGTATGGCTCTATAGAAGGGTCCCCCAAATCCCACGTGGCGGAGTGTGGCGAACAGGAAGGGCCACCCCAGGCGGTCGAACGCCTTTTCTGCGTCTAGACTCAGTAACAGGGCTTGTGTGCGCTCCCTGTTCGCCACCTCCACCAAGTCTATGATCTTCCTGGTGTTGTCTCCTGCCTGGCGAAGGGGGACGAAGCCCACCTGATCCTTATGGATCAGGGAGGGCAAGACCGTGTTCAGGCGTATAGACAAGAGTTTGGTGAATATTTTAAAGTCTGAATTGAGCAGGGCAATTGGCCTATAATTAGCGCAGATGGAGGGGTCTTTCCCGGGCTTGGGGATCACTGTGATAAAGGAACTCTGCATATCCCTCGGGATCGGGGAGTCATTTAGGAAAGCATTAAAGAGTTTGCCCATAGAGGGGAGCAGGAGTGGGAGAAATTCCTTGTAGTACTCATAAGGAAAGCCATCTGGGTCTGGGGCTTTACGATTGGGTAGGGATTTGACTGTCTGTTCTATTTCCTCGTGTGTTATCGGGGCGTTCAGGGAGTCAAGATCTGTAGATCGGAGTTGCGATATTCCACTATGGTCCAGGTATTGCTGGATACGCGTGGCCGTTTCGGGCGTGGGGGGGTTTGCGGGAATATCAGGATTGTTATACAGGGCCTCGTAGAATACCGCAAAGGATTGTGCTATGTCCGTAGGGTGGGAAACCAGGGCGCCTGAGCCGTTTTGAATCTGATGTGGGGTCGACGCCTGGGTGTTGTCACGGAGCTTCCGAGCTAGCAGTGTATGGGCTTTGTTACCCTTGTCGTAAAACTTCTGCTTTAGTTTGATAAGGGCTTTCTCAACTCGGCCCAGGGCCAGGTCACTTAAGGTTGCCCTAAGGGATGTCATTTTTTTTAGGAGAGTCAGAGTGGGGTTGGATTGGAGTTGTTTTTCAAGGGTTCTAAGCTCTTTCTCTGTCTGGGTCTGCAAGGCCTGTGCGTCCCGTTTCATGGCAGAGGAGAGGGCCAAGCATCTGCCCCTCATCACCGCCTTATGGGCTTCCCATAGAGTGGATGCGGTTACATCCCCCGTGTTGTTTTCTGCCAAATAATGTTGTAGTGTGGAGGACAGTTCTGTTTTCGAGGGGAGGTGTTGTAGCAGGAATGTGTTTAGTCGCCAGGTGCATGGTCCTCGCGTCGGGGCGCCTAAGTCCAGGGTCAGCACCACCGGGGCGTGATCCGACCACGAGATTGGCAGAATCTGTGCGGTTCGGGCCATGCGCAGGGTGGCATTATTAACAAAAACGTAGTCTATACGGGAGTGCGTTCGGTGTGGGGCAGAATAGAAAGTGTACTGTCGGTCACCAGGGTGGAGGGCCCGCCAGGCGTCAAAGAGGGCGTACCTTCTAGTTATTTGGCGGAAGAGCCTCGAGTCTCTAAGTGCTTGAGCAGTAGGCGCCCTGGGGCCCAACCCCCGGCGATCCACCAGCTCCGAGTGGGTTAGGTTAAAGTCCCCCCCCACCACTAATATTCCATGGTCTGAGCGGAAGAGGCGCGCTAGCGCTCTATTAAGGAATCCCGTCTGCCTGACATTTGGGACATAAACTGCACAGAACGTGATCTCCCTGTCTAGCCACAGGCCCCGGAGGATAAGGAAATGGCCCTGAGGATCACTATAGTGGGACGAGTATCTGAAGGGGGAGCCCTGTTTGATCAGAATGGCCACACCCGCTCTCTTGTGGGGCCCTGAGGATAGATAAACCTGTGAGTAATACCTGGAGGCGAACGCGAAGGTGCCCTCCTTGTCAAAGTGGGTTTCCTGTACCATTACAACACTCGCCCCCGACTGCCTAAACTCCCTCAGTGCCAGATGTCTCTTACGATTAGAGTTCAGGCCGTGGACATTTAAAGATAATATCTTAGCCATGAGTGTTCAGGTGGGGGGTGTATATACTCATCTGGTGGAGGCGGAGATGTTCCGGGCTGCCTTGGTTGGGAGCTGGTTTTGCACTGGAGGAGATCCGGGAGTATCGGTGGGGGAGCCAGGTGACGACAAAGGAAGGGAAGGGGTTAAGAATAGCTAAGAAAAAGAGAAGAGTAGTTAGTGCAAGAAATCTATGTATGAACATAAAAAACAACATTATCAGACCTAAGGAGACCAGCCGGCCTAGGTCCAGAAGGCTTCCCGTGGGCCCCCCTGCCCCCACCCCATCAGGGTGAGCCAGGGGGACCCAGGGGAATCCAAAGTCCACCACGCAAGACATTGTAAACCCGCTTGCTCTGGTAGTCCAGTAATCCAAAAAAGGGAAGAGAAAAAAAAAATAGGGGGGGGGGGGAGGCAGGGGTAACTCGGACAGTCTCTCTCTAAAGTCTCTTCCGAGACTCGCCCATAGTGTCAATCTGGGTATAGCTAGGGTGCCAAAGGTGGGTCAGTGAACGGCCTGATGCCAGGGATGCTCCACCTGGATGTGCAAAAAAGAAAAAACAAAGAAACGAAGAAAGGGGGCGAAGGAACGGTCCTTCAAGCATGCAATGAGTTAGTGGGGTGACTTGCTCATGATTTTCGCTGGTGTGATCCCCGGCCTCTCGGGGATCTTTTCGGTCCTCTGGAGTGTTTAGGTGGAGGGACCGTCTGCCACACTGTGGGCGGTGGGGGCGGGGTGGCTATGAGGTCCCATTCGGGAAGCTGGGGTGTTCTAAGTTCCAGGGTGTTGCAAAAAGGCTCGAGGTCCTCCGGGTATCTCAGGGTCGCCGTCTTGCCCTGATGTTTGGCTGTGAGGCTGAAGGGGAATCCCCATCGGTAAGGTATGCTCTCTTCCTGGAGCACTCGCAACAGTGGTTGGAGAAGCCGTCGTTCTTGCAAAGTGATCCAGGACAAGTCTGGGAATAGTTGGATGTGGTGGTCTCCTAGGGTTACTTTGCGTGCTAGGCGGGCTTGCCTCATGATATCTTCTTTTAAGGGGTACGATGACAGCCTGCAAATAATATCTCGGGGTCTGGCAGCGGTGCCCTTGGGCCGTAGTGCTCGGTGTGCTCTATCCATTTCGATAGTGTGGTTTGGGGCCGCCCCAATAAGGTCATTAAAGAGAGATTGTAACGTGTTCTGGACATCTTCCGGGCCCTCTGCTTCTGGGACCCCCCGGACACGGATATTGTTCCTGCGCCCCCTGTTGTCCAGGTCCTCTACGTGGCGCTGCATGTCTCGGAGGAGGGTACGGTGTTCCGACCCCTGAACTTGAGTCCTATGTATTTTGGTTTCTTGGATTTCCTCCTCAGCCATCTCCACCCTGTCTGCTAAGTGTTTGAGCCCCGATTGGAGGGCTTGAATCTCTGATCTGCAGGTGGACTTCACTTCCTCGACTAGTTGTCTGAAATCGTCCTTAGTCGGCATTGCTTGGAGATATGCCTGCCACGGCGGGGGTATCTGGGGGGGGGTGCTCCTGTCCCAGTGCCCTGGGGTTGTTGTTCGGCTGATCATGGGGATAGTGGGGGTATAGGCCGGCTCCCCAGAGGGGATTTGGTGAGGTATAATGGGCCCTCTGGTATTCCCACGGGTCACTCCAGTCCAGGCTTTGCGGGGGTGGAAGATTCCTGGCAGGGGACTTCGGGGATTGAGGAGGGGGAGGGGGGCTTGCTGCCTGGGCATAGGAGAGGGCTGGTGCTGCATGTGGGCCTTGTGGAGGAGGGGCCCTCGACCTGGATTGCCTCTGTGCCCTGGGTGATAGGGGGTCCGGTACGGTGGACTCAGTGGGGGTAAAAGTTCCCGGCGATCCGCAGGTCAGGGGTGTGTGAGGGAGGTTTGGCAGGGATGGATGGTTCTCTCCTCCTCCAGCATAGGGCTGCGAGCTGGCAGCTGTTTCCGTTAGGCCCGGATCCGAGGCGGTACGGAGCAGCTGCGGGAAGGCCCCAGAGCACTGGGTGTATGGCTGAGGCCTCGTGGGGAGTCCCAAGATGGCCACCGGAGATGAGGGGCGGCTGTCTGCGGGATGAAGCGTTGGCCCGAGGGGGGGACTCACCGCTCCCTGGACCCGGGGCGGCTCCCCGGTCATCTGCTGTGAGGTGCCTGGGCCCTGGGGATCCCGTTGTTGCTGGGAGGCCGGGATGGAGTCCGGATGGAGGGCTGCGGCCTGCTCCGTGGCGCCGGCCGGCGGCATCTTGATCATTGTGCTCGGCGGGAGGTCGGGGTGATTAAAGTACTCCCAGAGGTCGGATGATGAACCCGGGGGGGTTGCGAGGACCCCCGAGGCTTCGTGGAGCGGGTCGCTCTGGATCCACCCATTTTGGAGAGGTATGGCACCCTTTGTTTGATTTGGAGCTGTGGGCTGAGAGAGAGCTGCAATGTTATGCTGCCATTCAGGTCAGGTTCCGGCCACGCCCCCCTAAGGTAAGTATTTCATAAGTAGCTAGCATGCGATGCATACTAGCTCATTATGCCTTTGCTTACAGTTTTTTTTTTTCTTTCTTGGGGTTTACAACCCTTTTAACTAGTGCTTGGCTGGACACTGCAAGAAGTCATAAGACTGTTATATACTGCTGATGAGAAATTTTATTTAGCAGTTTATATTCACAAAAATAATTGCATTTACATGTTATGTGTGTTGTGGGAGACCAGATATAGTGAATGCAAGGTCCTGGGTTTAGTAACACTTTAAAAGATAAATAGTGGAAGAGTTTAAAAAAACTAGGTTTAAAATAGCCGAATTGGAAAAATTCTCCAATTCAGCTAATTTTCCAAATCAGAACACAACAATTTGGCTACCTAACTAAATAATGTTAGCTTAAAAACATTTAAAGATAAGCAAAAGATAGTTTCACTCTCTGCTGAGCTGGACAGACTGTAAAAAAATCCCATAGCCCTGAACTTAGAGTCCACCAGACTTTCCATTGAGTGGAAACGCCTTGAATTGGACTCACTGCTCTCGGCTAAAGTGGAAAAGGCAAGATTTTTATTGCATAGCAACTCCTCGTCAACCATGTTTGCTAGAAAACTGAACCTGTCCCTCCGCCCCCCACATGTCTAAAAATTGACCACTCCTTTGGGTCTGACCACTTCCCACCCACAGGAAGTCCTAAAAATGTTTTAAAAATTCTACATCCGGCCCTGATGGGTTTTCTTCTGTATATTACAAAAAAAATTCCTCAGAACTTTCCCTCAAGACTGATTCGGCTTTTTAACTTTGTCCTACAAGGTAATAGCTTTCCAGAGGAAATGCTGTTGGCCGATCCCTAAGCAGAACAAAGACCATACTCACCCTCAGAATTTTAGACCTATATCAGTTATTAACAATGTTCTGGCTATTAGACTAGCAAGAGTGATCTCCTCCTTGATGTCCCCTTATCAGTCAGGGTTTATTCCCCATCGCCTTATCACAGACAATATACGCCTTGCTACAGATATTATTCAGGATGCAAACCTATTCTCAAGGAAACTGTTAATGCTAAGTCTAGACATCCACAAGGCATTTGACAGTGTGTCTTGGATCTATGTGTCACTCCTTTTACAGCGCTATGGTTTTCAGGGAGAATTTTTACAGGCCTTTCAAACTCTATACCAGAATCCCAGGACACGTGTCAAACTCCCAGGTTGTAGCTCAGAGTTCTTCCGGCTCGGCAGGGGCACTAGGCAGGGGCACCCTCTGTCCCCACTCATATTTGCTCTGGCTATAGAGCCCCTGGCCATCGCAATATTTCAACATCCTTACATTTCAGGGTATAATAAAGTATCTTCCACTTATAAATTCTGCATGTATGCCGATGATGTGCTCTTATTTCTTACTAAACCCATGATCACACTGCCAAATGTTCTTCAGACCCTCTCAATTTTTGCTCAGATTTCAAGCCTTTCGGTAAACATGTCTGAATCTATGGCTCTCCCTTTGGGGTTCGCACCTGCTAAGCTGGAGACTCTTAAAAGTTCTTTCACATTTACATGGGTTAAATCTTCCCTCTCCTATTTGGGTATAAAGCTACCAGGAGCTTACAACTTATTATTTGACAATAACATTCCCCCCATGATTTCTAAACTAAAACGGTTACTTAAATCCTGGTCATCCTATAGAATCTCCTTCCTTGGGAGAATAACGGCAATCAAGATGACAATTCTCCCTAAATTATTTATTATTTATTTATTTTGGGCCCTCCCAATCCAGTTATCTAAGTCCTTTCTTTCCAAATTCCAAGCACACTTGAATAGGTTTATTTGAAATGATAAACCCCCAAGATTCTCCAGGGAAGTGCTGTATCATTCTAATAGACTTGGCGGTCTAGGAGTCCCTCAGATGTGGCTGTATTATCTGGCCAGTAGATTCACGCAACTGGCTCACTGGCTCAATGGAATATCAAAAATTCAGGGGTCCCATGGGTTCGATTTGAGCAAGATTTGATTGCCCCGTTCTACCTCCCTGGGCTACTGTGGTCCTCGAAATCTCATGCCTCTGTATTGGGTTCTCTGAATCAGGTAGTGGCTCATTCGTTAAAACTATGGGATCTTTATAAATCGAAATTAGCTCTTATTTCAAAAGCTCCCCCAGGTGCATCTTTCCTTGGTGATCCTGTGCTCCCCTCCGCCTTTGGAGATCCAGAAGTTCTCCATTGGTGGAGTTCCCCTGGTTTAACCACACTGGAGGATTTACAGCAGGACTCAAATTGTGTCTCTTTCTCCCAGTTGCAGGCCCAACATTTTTTTTTCAAGCGAGGGAATTTTATAGATATCTCCAAATCCGCCATTTCTATCAGACACACTATTCGGTCAACCCATCGGACTCCCACACCTTTTTGAATCCCTATGCCGGACTTCCCCCAGACAGAAGGGCCTAATCTCAGGGCTATATAAGTCTATGGAAAATGTAAGGGAGAGTCCCAAATTAAAGCATATGACCCTTTGGGAAAGGGAATTAAATCTTGACTACGATTACCAGGCCTTGGAAGCAAATTGGCAGAATATGCGTAAGTGCACTAAATCTCTTACTAAAGAGAAACAGCGATCAAATTATTCACCCGGTGGTACTATACTCCCACACGTTTGGTAGGATTTACCCGCAGGCCTCTTCATCCTGCTTCCAAGGCTGTGCTCTCCCCGGCTCTTTTTTACACGTGTTCTGGGAATGTAATTTTCTGCAACCTACTTGGAAAAAAACCCTGGCGCTAGTTGACAAGTTGGCGAGGAGGCACATAGCTCTGACACATGCCCACTGTCTCTTATTTGAGAAAATTCCAGAAATTCCAAAACACCTTATGAAACTAATACACACTATTTGTATTGCGTTACAATGGGCAATCACCCTTAACCACTTGCCGACCGGCTCACGCCGATATACGTCGGCAGAATGGCACAGCTGGGCAGATCAATGTACAGGTATGTTGCCCTTTAAGACGCAGCATTGTGGGCGCGCGCACACCCGCCGCAAGCTCTGTGAGTTTGACCGCGGGTCCCGCGGATTCGGAGTCCCGCGATAGTCTCACGGAGAGGAAGAACAAAGGAATGCTAATGTAAACAAGAATTTCCCCGTTCTTCCTAGTGACAGGACACTGATCACAGCTCCCTGTGATCGGGAGAGGTGATCAGTGTCATGTCACATGTAGCCCATCCCCTTAACAGTTAGAACACATCCCTAGGACACACTTAACCCCTTCCCCGCCCCCTACTGGTTAACCCCTTCGCTGCCAGTCACATTTGCACAGTAATAAGTGCATTTTCATAGCACTGATTGCTGTATAAATTTGAATGATCTCAAAATGGCGCCAAAAGTGTCCGATGTGTCCGCCGTAATGTCGCAGTCACGGTAAAAGTCGCTGATCGCCGCCATTACTAGTAAGAAAAATATATTAATAAAAATGCCATAAAACTATCCCCTATTTTGTAGTTTGCGTTTTTTTTTTTACCAAAAATATGTAGAAGAATACGTATCGACCTAAACTGAGGAAAAAAAATTTTTTTGATATATTTTTGGGGGATATTTATTATAGCAAAAAGTAAAAAATAGAGTTTTTTTCAAAATTGTCGCTCTATTTCTGTTTATAGCTCAAAAAATAAAAACCGCAAAGGTGATAAAATACCACCACAAGAAAGCTCTATTTGTGGGAAAAAAAAGACGTCAATTTTGTTTGGGAGCCACGGCACATGCAATTGTCAGTTAAAGCGACGCAGTGCAGAATCGCAAAAAGTACTCTGGTCTTTGGCCAGCCAAATGGTCCGGGGCTGAAGTGGTTAATTGGAAGTCTAATTCAGTCCCATTCATGCAAGTCATCTCGCGTGTGGATCAAATAATGTTATCCGAGAAAATATTTCATACACTGCATGACTCAATGCCTACCTATGACGCTAAGTGGAACCCTTGGTTCATCTATCGTCTTCAAGAATGAACTGAGTTTTTGTTTTCTTTTCTGTTTTGGCCTCTTATGGTCGTAGTTTGGTTTTGTATTAAATGTAAAGGTTGAGATCATACCACACCAAGATCTTTGAGTATGATTGTGATTATTTACAATACTTTGATAATCGATGTACAACCTTGTAAGCAAAGTTATTTTTAATATGTTGATTTATATTTCATACAATTGTGTATTGTAAACCTCTTTTCTTAAAAAACGCTTAGTAATAAAAAAACATTTAAAGGTTTTGTGGGAAAAAAAATTAGGAAATAAAAAATTATGTAGCGTAAACAAAATAATGTAGCATATACAATTGTGACACAAGTTATATTGTAAAAAATTTTAATAAAAATAATCTTTCCTTTTCAATATACAGTGCTGTAATTTTATGTAAAATTAAATGTAATATGGCAACCTGGAGGCGTTCCGTACACACTCACAGATGGCATATGGAACTCCCCATCAACCCCTCAGAAATGGACTCTGTTTCTGTTTGTGTGACCAGCTTGCTGATTTTCCTAGAAACCTGCATTAAGATATAAGCCAGATTTTGGGCATCCCCTATGCAACAAAAATATACTTTTTGATGAGATACTTCCAAAGTAAAAGAACATCTAAAAAAATGCAGACCCTGCAATTTCCCTCATTAGAGCCAGCCCTGCAGGTGCACCAACTGATAGATAATTATGAAATCACTCCCATACAGATTCAGTGACTACACATTGGACACAAACAAACAAAAAGTAGGAAATTTGGCTGCAACAAAGTTTGGTAAAATCCCTGCAATGTACATAGAGAAAGATAAGGTCACCCAGAGGGGAATGTTTTGTTTTTTTTCTCAAAGAAAGTGGAATTAAGTGTGCTAAACCTTTATATGAATTTCAGGATGACTCATCTGCAAGTGACGCTTCAAGTTTGTTATATTTTTTACCAGTGATTGTCGCTCCACATGGTTTGCAAAGGGTCTTGTGCTCAAATGTAAAATGCATTCATAGATCTTCTCTTCTTTTTCACCCCCAATGCAGCACCCTCTACTTAGATAGGTGCTAGTGTTAGGATTTTTGTGAGAGGAGGTAAATGTAAGCAGGCCTAGCTGGCAGCTAGGCCTGTTTGTTTTGATCTGTGTTCACTGGGAGTGTCTCAGAATATGCTTGTGATTAACAGACAGCATCACTACACTGTCACCTTCCTTTTCCTTCTAGAGGAGAGGCGGGAAAGTGGAAGGAGCTGTCTGGGGTGTCTCAGGGAGCCCTGACCAATCCCCAACTAAGATTGGCAGGGGGCAGGCCTCCTTGAAATACCTGGAGTCAGCCCAGCTCGGGGGGGAGTTGTCAGGTGGAAGAACTAAGGATAGAGTACTAGGCCTTTGAGGGAGCTCTGTAGTCTGGGGGGTGGGGTGACCTTGGGCCTGGGACTTGGGTGCTGGATGTGTCCTTTTAAGAACTCATGAAGGATCTAAACAGGAGGCACAGAGAGGAGTCAGAGAGGACTGCAGGCGCTGGTACTGACGGGCAAGTCTTCAGGAGGGAACCAACAGTTTGCAGCAAGGAGGGCTGGTGAGTGACATGGGCAGTTGGGAGGACTGGAGATGCATTCCGGAGAGGACTGAGAGGAAACAGTCAGAGCTGGGTGTGGAGCCAGTGAGGATTGCAATGTCATGGGCAGTGAAGTCAGGCAGCTGCAGCCAGGAGGGCTGACAGGGCCTGAAGAGGATTTACTGGGAGCAGTAGTCCACCTTAGGATAGCTAGAACTAAAAGATTTCCTATTTCTATTTTTGCTACATCAAAGGGACCCGCGGTCCATGCCTGCAAAAGGCAGTTGCTGTGGCCTTAATGAGTTGGAATTGGGCCTAACCATGTGCTAGCTGTGCCCAGAGTTAAGTGATGTGCTGGAGAGAGAGAGAGTATCAGTCTGCAAGCAAGTGGAGTGCTGAAGGAGACTGGAGTAAGCCAAGTGTATATAGTTGTCCCATCTGAATGATATACAATCAACCAATTGCTTGTTCTACTGGGTATCCCATATATTCCCATCCCTATCCAAGTTCAAATCCCTCAATAAAAATAGAAAACAACCACATTGACTGTTCATTGTCTCAAAGGTGATTGGGAAGTGAATGCTGGAATGGGTAGGGTGACAGGTGGGCCACAACTTTCAGCAGCCCCTACGGGGGTACCCCTACACCAACATTGTGCAGCAAGTGGGGATGGTTGGGAAGTAAATGTGAGTAACTCAGTAACAGAGGTCTAAGGAGGCCTGTAATGCACAGCGAGTACTCTGGATGGTCTGAGGAGGCCTTTAATGCACAGTAGTGATGAGCCGAACACCCCCGGGTTCGGTTCGCACCAGAACCCGCGAACGGACCGAAAGTTCGTACGAACATTAGAACCCTATTAAATACAATGGATGCGAACGTTCGAATTCTAAAGTGCTAATTATAACGACTATTATGCATGTTATTGTCCTAAAAAGGGTTTGGGAACCCGGGTTCTGCACCAGGGGACATGTATCAATGCAAAAAGAAGTTTTAAAAACGGTCGTTTTTCGGGAGCAGTCATTTTAATGATGCATAAAGTGAAAAAAAAAGTCAAATATTCCTTTAAATATCGTACCTGGGGGGTGTCTAAAGTATGCCTGTGAAGTGCCACGTGTTTCCCGTGTTTAGAACTGTCCCTGCACAAAATGACACTTCTAAAGGAAAAAAAAGCCATTTAAAACTGCTTGCGGCTTTAATGTAATGTCTGGTCCCGGTAATATGGATGAAAATCTTTAAGAAAAATGGCATAGCTACCCCATGACCCCCCCCCCTACCCCAGCCCATTACCAGCCCCTTTGGGTCTTGTATGGATATTAAGGGGAACACCGCACACAAAATAAAAAAGGCCCTATATACTCTGAACAGCCGTATACAGGCGGTGCATACAAGACAGGGACTGTAGGTTTGTTCTTATGTAGAATGTGTTTGTAATTTTGAACAGGTACATTGTTTAAGTGTAGCTCCAGCCCAAAAATCTATTTTTAAACTTTTTGGAAAACATAGGTAAGGGTTATCACCCCTGTAACATTTGTTTTGCTGTCTGTGCCCCTGTTCAGAACATTTCACCTCACTTTCCGTCCCAATGACAACTGTTTTTTTAATGTGGTGTTTTTCTTGAAACAAGGATTGGTGATAAAGCATTAGTACAGAGGAGACACCTTTCTCCCATATTAATTCTTACAGGAGAGAATTTTCCTTCCTAGGGGTAGATTTCCTCTCACTTCCTGTTGTCTTCTTGTGTTTGCAAGTAGGAGTCGTTTGTAAGTTGGATGTTTGAAAGTAGGGACCTGCCGTATATACTCTGCAGAAATAGGCCCCTTAGTTGTTGGTGTTGGCACAACACTGTAAGCACTCACAGTTACTCTTGGTTGGTGCTGGAACGCCCTGCTGTCAACTATTATATCAGGAATTGTAATTACATATAATTGTTGAACAGTGGTAGTAAAAATTGGGCCTTTGATGGTGGTGCTGGTGCCACAACACTGTAAGCCCTGACAGTTACTCTTGGTGGGTGCAGCAATGGGCCCTGCTGTGAATTATTAGATCAAGAATTGTAATTGCATGCCCTTGTTGAACAGGGGCTGAAAAATTGGGCCTTTCGTGGTGGTGGTGGTGGTGGTGGTGTTGCCACAACACTGTAAGCCCTCAGAGTTACTCTTGGTGGGTGCAGGAATGGGCCCTGCTGTAAATTATTAGATCAAGAATTGTAATTACATGCCCCTTTTGAACAGGGGCTGAAAAATTGGGCCTTTCGTGGTGGTGGTGGTGGTGGCGTTGCCACAACACTGTAAGCCCTCAGAGTTACTCTTGGTGGGTGCAGCAATGGGCCCTGCTGTGAATTATTAGATCAAGAATTGTAATTACATGCCCCTGTTGAACAGGGGCTGAAAAATTGGGCCTTAGGCACTGGTGGCACAACACTGCAACCCCTCACAGATACTGTACTTGGAGCACAGCAATGAGCCCTGTTGCAAAGAATTGCTTCAAAAATTGTAATTACACGCCCCTGTTAAACAGGGGCTGAAAAATTGGGCCTTAGCCACTGGTGGCGGCACCCATAAACAAAAATGATCTTCCAAGCTATCATCATCAATCGTATCATTGAGGACTCGGAGGAGGAGGATAGCCAGTCAACATAACAGCACAGGCACTCAGCATCAGCATCAGTCTTGAAGGGATGTGACATGTTAAAATCAATTAGTCTGTTATATCAGCATCAGGTGTGTGGTAGCTGGTGGTGATCCAAGACTGGTTCATCTTGATGAAAGTCAGTCGATCAACCGAGTCGGTGGACAGGCGCACCCTGTGATCCGTGACAAATCCTCCAGCAGCACTGAATGTGCGTTCCGAAAGAACGCTGGATGCAGGACAGGCCAGTAGCTCAATTGCATACTGTGCAAGCTCTGGCCAGTGATCCATCCTCAAGACCCAGTAAGCCAGAGGATTTTCGGTGGGGAAGGTGTCCAAGTCTGACCTTGCCCCTAGATATTCCTGCACCATGTTTATCAGACGCTGGCGATGGTTGCTGGAACCGATCATACTTTGGGGCTGCGGACTAAAGAATTGTCTGAACGCATCGGTCAGACAGCCACCTTCCCCACCGCTCCTTCTTTGACTGGCCGAAGCCTCAGCAACTCGTTGTCCAGGACCAGGAGTTTGTAACCTCCCAGTCTCTGGGAACGCGTTGCACAGACCTTTCTGCAAGGCCTCCCGGAGTTGTCATATCCTCTGCTCCCTCTGCGACGGTAACATAAGGTCCGCAACCTTACCCTTGTACCGTGGATCAAGGAGAGTGGCCAGCCAGTAATGGTCCCTCTCCTTGATCCGAAGAATACGAGGATCCTTCCGCAGACTTTGCAGGATCAGGGAGGCCATGCAGCGTAGGTTAGCTGAGGCATTCGGTCCGGAGTCCTCTGGGTCACTAAGGACGACATGATCCGCAGCCAAGTCCACTGGTTTCTTGGGACTGTAAATCATCCCTAAAAGACTGCTGCTGATGATGCTGAGTGCCAGCCTCCACCTCCATGCTGACACAATCCTCCTCCTCCTCCTCCTCCTCTTCCTGTGCGATGGGTGGGACAGAAGGAACACTGTCTGGGTAAAGGGGGCCTTGAGAGGCAAGGAAGTCCTCCTCTTCCTGCCTCTGTTCTGCCTCAAGTGCCCTGTCCATTATTCCATGCAGCGTGTGCTCCAACAGGTGGACAAGAGGTACAGTGTCACTGATGCATGCACTGTCACTGCTCACCATCCTCGTGGCCTCCTCAAATGGTGCCAGGACAGTGCATGCATCCCTGATCATGCCCCACTGGCGTGGAGAAAAAAAACCAAGCTCCCCTGACCCTGTCCTGGTGCCGTAGTCGCACAGGTACTCATTGATGGCCCTCTGCTGCGTGTGCAGCCGCTGCAGCATGGCCAACGTTGAGTTCCACCTGGTGGGCATGTCACATATAAGGCGGTTCTTGGGCAGGTTCAACTCCTTTTGCAGCTCAGCCAGGCGAGCACTGGCATTATAAGATCTGCGGAAATGCACACAGACTTTCCTGGCCTGCCTCAGGACATCCTGTAAGCCCGGGTACCTGCCCAAGAACCGCTGCACCACCAGGTTAAGGACGTGAGCCACACAGGGCACATGGGTCAGTTGTCCCTGTCGGAGGGCGGAGAGGAGGTTGGTGCCATTGTCGCAAACCACCATTCCTGGCTTAAGCTGGCGTGGCGTCAACCACCTCTCGGCCTGGCCCTGCAGAGCAGACAGGACCTCTGCCCCAGTGTGGCTTCTGTCCCCCAAACACACCAGCGCAAGCACGGCATGGCATCTTTTTACTTGCGTAGCCCCTTGAACGGCTACGGAGCACCGCTGGTTCAGAGGACAAAGCACAGGAAGAGGCCATGGAGGAAGAAGAAGAGGAGGGGGTGGAGGAGAGAGGTGTGTCACAACCAGTAGTAGCATTTTGGAGGCGTGGCGGTGGAACAACCTCCAACACTACTGCACCTTGTCCTGCATCCTTCCCAGCTGCCAAAAGAGTGACCCAATGGGCCGTGAAAGAAAGGTAACGTCCCTGTCCATGCCTGCTGGACCATGAGTCAGCGGTAATATGCACCTTACCACTGACCGCCCTGTCCAGCGAGGCCAAGACATTGCCTTCCACATGCCGGTAGAGAGCCGGAATAGCCTTCCGTGAGAAAAAGTGGCGTTTGGGAACCTGCCACTGAGGAACCGCACATTGCACAAACTCACGGAAGGGGGCCGAGTCTACCAACTGAAAAGGCAGCAGTTGAAGCGCTAGCAATTTAGCCAAGCTAGCATTCAACCGCTGGGCATGTGGATGGCTGGGAGTGAACTTCTTTCGACGGTCCAGCAGCTGGGGCAGGGAAATTTGCCTGCTAGAATCGGACGTCGGTGTACTGCTAGCAGAGTGGCCGCAAGTACTTGGCTGTGACACACCTAATTCTACACCTTCATTCCTCTCAGTGCATGTTTCAGAGAGGACTGAAGTTATAGTGGGGTTGGAGATCCCAGCTGATGCAGTGCAAGGAGAGGTCCGCTTTGTTCTTTGGTGTGGGTCTTTGAGGTAGGCTTGCCAACGAGCTGCATGGCAGGTCAACATATGTCTGGTCAGGCATGTGGTACCCAAGCGGCTGATGTTTTGGCCACGCGATATACGCTTGAGACATATGTTGCAAACAGCAGCTGTGCGATCTGATGCACTAGCCTCAAAAAAGGCCCACACCACAGAACTTTTTGAATGACGGGCAGAGGCAGCGCCCTGCACAGGCGGAGCTCTGCCGTGTGATTCCGTCGGTGTACTGCCCTTACGCTGGCCACCAAAGGGCATCCTGCCTCGTTGGATATGTGCCTCCTCCTCATCCTCCTCCTCCTCCTCTCTCCTATTAGGCACCCACGTGGAGTCAGTGACCTCATCATCCCCTCCCTCCTCATCACTGGAGCCAATCTGGCAGTATGCTGCAGCTGCTGGAACATGACTGCCAGATTGGTGTCCTTCTTGAGCATCCCCTCTGTCTGCTCTCACGCTACTGCCTTCCTGTAGCTGGGTTTCATCATCAGACCCTTCAAAACGCTGGGCATCCTCCTGGAGCATGTACCCAACACTGTGCTCAAACAGTTCGGGGGACTCCTCAGGAGGAGGACATGGTGGGTCTAGGGAAGGAGTGACTGATGATGAGTCTGACATTGATACCAGGGAAGAGGATGCTTTGGCAGCTGCTTTGCCAGTACCCTGAGCCTGGGTGAGAGAGGATGAGGAGGAGGAGGAGGGCTTGGTCATCCACTCTACCAAGTCTTCGGCATGATGTGGCTCAACATGTCCAGCTGCCGAAAAGAAGGACAAGCGTGTCCCATGGCCATGTGCTGATGACAATGCACCGCGTCCAAGACCAGCACTGTTGCCCCCAGACACAGAGCCTGCTTGCCCTCTTTTATTGCCTCCTGACTGTCTGCCTCTCCTTGTTTGCCTTCCAGACATTCTAATGGATGGCCTGCAGGGAGATGGGAAAAAAGCAATAAGGGCTACCTTCAGGTGTCCTTCTCTGTCCCTTTACTTAAGGATTTCTAAATATGGTTGAGGATGATTGCTTTCGCACAGAATAGCACAATGACAATTTCCCTGACTGTCCAAAAAACAAGGATTTCAAAGATGGTTGATGAGGAATGCTTTAGCACAGTATAGCACAAGGAGAATTTCCCTCACTGTCCTTCCCTGTCCCTACAAACAAGGATTAGCACAGTAAAACACACTGACACTCTCCCTACCTATAGTTTTCTGTCCCTGTAAAAAATGTTTTTTTAAAGATGGTTGATGATGAATGCTTTAGCACAGTATAGCACAAGGAGAATTTCCCTCACTGTCCTTCCCTGTCCCTACAAACAAGGATTAGCACAGTAAAACACACTGACACTCTCCCTACCTATAGTTTTCTGTCCCTATAAAAAATGTTTTTTTAAAGATGGTTGATGATGAATGCTTTAGCACAGTATAGCACAAGGAGAATTTCCCTCACTGTCCTTCCCTGTCCCTACAAACAAGGATTATCACAGTAAAACACACTGACACTCTCCCTACCTATAGTTTTCTGTCCCTATAAAAAATGTTTTTTTAAAGATGGTTGATGATGAATGCTTTAGCACAGTATAGCACAAGGAGAATTTCCCTCACTGTCCTTCCCTGTCCCTACAAACAAGGATTAGCACAGTAATACACACTGACACTCTCCCTACCTATAGTTTTCTGTCCCTATAAAAAATGTTTTTTTAAAGATGGTTGATGAGGAATGCTTTAGCACAGTATAGCACAAGGAGAATTTCCCTCACTGTCCTTCCCTGTCCCTACAAACAAGGATTAGCACAGTAAAACACACTGACACTCTCCCTACCTATAGTTTTCTGTCCCTATAAAAAATGTTTTTTTAAAGATGGTTGATGATGAATGCTTTAGCACAGTATAGCACAAGGAGAATTTCCCTCACTGTCCTTCCCTGTCCCTACAAACAAGGATTAGCACAGTAAAACACACTGACACTCTCCCTACCTATAGTTTTCTGTCCCTATAAAAAATGTTTTTTTAAAGATGGTTGATGATGAATGCTTTAGCACAGTATAGCACAAGGAGAATTTCCCTCACTGTCCTTCCCTGTCCCTACAAACAAGGATTAGCACAGTAAAACACACTGACACTCTCCCTACCTATAGTTTTCTGTCCCTATAAAAAATGTTTTTTTAAAGATGGTTGATGATGAATGCTTTAGCACAGTATAGCACAAGGAGAATTTCCCTCACTGTCCTTCCCTGTCCCTACAAACAAGGATTAGCACAGTAAAACACACTGACACTCTCCCTACCTATAGTTTTCTGTCCCTATAAAAAATGTTTTTTTAAAGATGGTTGATGATGAATGCTTTAGCACAGTATAGCACAAGGAGAATTTCCCTCACTGTCCTTCCCTGTCCCTACAAACAAGGATTAGCACAGTAAAACACACTGACACTCTCCCTACCTATAGTTTTCTGTCCCTATAAAAAATGTTTTTTTAAAGATGGTTGATGATGAATGCTTTAGCACAGTATAGCACAAGGAGAATTTCCCTCACTGTCCTTCCCTGTCCCTACAAACAAGGATTAGCACAGTAAAACACACTGACACTCTCCCTACCTATAGTTTTCTGTCCCTATAAAAAATGTTTTTTTAAAGATGGTTGATGAGGAATGCTTTAGCACAGTATAGCACAAGGAGAATTTCCCTCACTGTCCTTCCCTGTCCCTACAAACAAGGATTAGCACAGTAAAACACACTGACACTCTCCCTACCTATAGTTTTCTGTCCCTATAAAAAATGTTTTTTTAAAGATGGTTGATGATGAATGCTTTAGCACAGTATAGCACAAGGAGAATTTCCCTCACTGTCCTTCCCTGTCCCTACAAACAAGGATTAGCACAGTAAAACACACTGACACTCTCCCTACCTATAGTTTTCTGTCCCTATAAAAAATGTTTTTTTAAAGATGGTTGATGATGAATGCTTTAGCACAGTATAGCACAAGGAGAATTTCCCTCACTGTCCTTCCCTGTCCCTACAAACAAGGATTAGCACAGTAAAACACACTGACACTCTCCCTACCTATAGTTTTCTGTCCCTATAAAAAATGTTTTTTTTAAAGATGGTTGATGATGAATGCTTTAGCACAGTATAGCACAAGGAGAATTTCCCTCACTGTCCTTCCCTGTCCCTACAAACAAGGATTAGCACAGTAAAACACACTGACACTCTCCCTACCTATAGTTTTCTGTCCCTATAAAAAATGTTTTTTTAAAGATGGTTGATGATGAATGCTTTAGCAGAGTATAGCACAAGGAGAATTTCCCTCACTGTCCTTCCCTGTCCCTACAAACAAGGATTAGCACAGTAAAACACACTGACACTCTCCCTACCTATAGTTTTCTGTCCCTATAAAAAATGTTTTTTTAAAGATGGTTGATGATGAATGCTTTAGCACAGTATAGCACAAGGAGAATTTCCCTCACTGTCCTTCCCTGTCCCTACAAACAAGGATTAGCACAGTAAAACACACTGACACTCTCCCTACCTATAGTTTTCTGTCCCTATAAAAAATGTTTTTTTAAAGATGGTTGATGATGAATGCTTTAGCACAGTATAGCACAAGGAGAATTTCCCTCACTGTCCTTCCCTGTCCCTACAAACAAGGATTAGCACAGTAAAACACACTGACACTCTCCCTACCTATAGTTTTCTGTCCCTATAAAAAATGTTTTTTAAAGATGGTTGATGATGAATGTTTTAGCACAGTATAGCACAAGGAGAATTTCCCTCACTGTCCTTCCCTGTCCCTACAAACAAGGATTAGCACAGTAAAACACACTGACACTCTCCCTACCTATAGTTTTCTGTCCCTATAAAAAATGTTTTTTTAAAGATGGTTGATGATGAATGCTTTAGCACAGTATAGCACAAGGAGAATTTCCCTCACTGTCCTTCCCTGTCCCTACAAAAAAGGATTAGCACAGTAAAACACACTGACACTCTCCCTACCTATAGTTCTCTGTCCCTATAAAAAATGTTTTTTTAAAGATGGTTGATGATGAATGCTTTAGCACAGTATAGCACAAGGAGAATTTCCCTCACTGTCCTTCCCTGTCCCTACAAACAAGGATTAGCACAGTAAAACACACTGACACTCTCCCTACCTATAGTTTTCTGTCCCTATAAAAAATGTTTTTTTAAAGATGGTTGATGATGAATGCTTTAGCACAGTATAGCACAAGGAGAATTTCCCTCACTGTCCTTCCCTGTCCCTACAAACAAGGATTAGCACAGTAAAACACACTGACACTCTCCCTACCTATAGTTTTCTGTCCCTATAAAAATTTTTTTTTTAAAGATGGTTGATGATGAATGCTTTAGCACAGTATAGCACAAGGAGAATTTCCCCCACTTTCCTTCCCTGTCCCTACAAACAAGGATTAGCACAGTAAAACACACTGACACTCTCCCTACCTATAGTTTTCTGTCCCTATAAAAAATGTTTTTTTAAAGATGGTTGATGATGAATGCTTTAGCACAGTATAGCACAAGGAGAATTTCCCTCACTGTCCTTCCCTGTCCCTACAAACAAGGATTAGCACAGTAAAACACACTGACACTCTCCCTACCTATAGTTTTCTGTCCCTATAAAAAATGTTTTTTTAAAGATGGTTGATGATGAATGCTTTAGCACAGTATAGCACAAGGAGAATTTCCCTCACTGTCCTTCCCTGTCCCTACAAACAAGGATTAGCACAGTAAAACACACTGACACTCTCCCTACCTATAGTTTTCTGTCCCTATAAAAAATGTTTTTTTAAAGATGGTTGATGATGAATGCTTTAGCACAGTATAGCACAAGGAGAATTTCCCTCACTGTCCTTCCCTGTCCCTACAAACAAGGATTAGCACAGTAAAACACACTGACACTCTCCCTACCTATAGTTTTCTGTCCCTATAAAAAATGTTTTTTTAAAGATGGTTGATGATGAATGCTTTAGCACAGTATAGCACAAGGAGAATTTCCCTCACTGTCCTTCCCTGTCCCTACAAACAAGGTTTAGCACAGTAAAACAGACTGACACTCTCCCTACCTATCCTTCTCTTTCCCTAAACTAAAGGAATCTAGGTTAAGCAAGAAAAAAAATGTCACTGTCCCTGCCTATGCTTCTCTTTCCCTGCTCCGGAACACACTACACTAGGCCGCCGTGCTGGCGGCCTTTTATAGTGTGGGGCGTGTACTAAACACCCTCAGCAATAATCATTGCCAATCATTGCTCTCCTCGCTGCCGGCGCTGTGATTGGCCAAGCATTCGGGGTCACAGTGCATGCTTGGCCAATCACAGCGCCTGGATGACACTGCGATGGCGTAGTGCATTGTGGGCCGTGAATTAGGCGCGAACGGCCCAAATCGTTCGTTGTTCGGCGAACGATCGAACAGCCGATGTTCGAGTCGAACGTATGTTCGACTCGAACACCGAGCTCATCCCTAATGCACAGTGAGTTCTCTGGACGGTCTGATGAGACCTGTAATGCACAGTGAGTGCTCTGGACAGTCTGAGGAGGCCTGTAATGCACAGTGAGTGCTCTGGATGGTCTGAGGAGGCCGGCAATGCACAATGAATGCTCTGGATGATCTGAGGAGGCATGTAATGCACACAGTGCTATGGACGGTGGTCTGAAAAGACCTGTAATGCACTCAGTGCTCTGGACTGTGGTCTGAGGACTCCTGTAATACACACAGTGCTCTGGATGGTCATCTGAGGAGGCCTGTAATGGGCAACACAGTGGTCTGGGTGGTCATCTGAGGAGGCTTGTAATGGTGCACACATTGCTCTGGATGGTCGTATGTCGGAGGAGGCCTGTAATAATGCTGAACGCAGTGCTCTAGTCAGTGGGGAGGCTTGTAAATGCTACACAAGCTTCACAGGCAGAGCACAGATGAAAACAGATTTTCACGTGGGTAAACATCCCTCTCTCACATTTTTGTTTCTTTTTGTTTATTGATGAATATTGGAATTGGTTTTTGGCATAGTTTTTGGCAATTGCCGAAAATTCCGAGTAATTTTTGTTTAGTTTTCAACTGGAAACATGACGCTGATGTAAATTATGACGGAAATATTTTTGTCAACAAAATTAACACTGCCCACCATCCCCTGTTAATATAAGTGTAGCGATACCTCTATGTCTCTCCTCAGACAGTATGGGCCGCTGATTTCTTTCTCTTGGGGTCCTGCAGTGAGTTACCTCTCTCCGTTGGAGTCTTCACCCTAGTGTGTAGGAAGAAGTCTATTTTCTTTCTTTGCTCTAAGAATGCCAATGTCCACACAGTAGGTTAAACTCCAATAAAAAGGTTTATTTTTATACGTTGCTTCAGCAACTGGACAGGAAAGTTAGAATGAGAGAATATGAACAGGGAGGTAGGTTCAGGCACGCAACACTTAAGCAACACTCGTTGCCACTCAAGCCTGAGTGGGTTTTGCTCACCCGGATAGTCCCTCCTATAGCGGTCCTAGCAGCCGGTGTGGAGCACAAAACAACTACTTGCGATTTCCAAGGGATACGATCAGGAGATCCTATACCTCAGAATCCTTAAGTCCCGAACTTTCCGGCCTAGTAACAATAAGACCTTAGGTGCCAATGGGGCACGTTACCAGGCTTTTGGCAGATAGGAATCCTTCCCTCTGTCAGGTAGCCAGGCCTCTCCTGAGACAGCGAATCTTTCACTAATCCCCTTGGGACTGATCCTCCCCTGGCTTCCTCTCCTTCAGAGCGGGTCACCTCTCACTTGGGTACCCTGGGACTCCTCTTCGGGTGAAGGCTTCAGCCAAAGGTGCTGGTCCTACCTGCAGCGATGCAGCCCCGGGCTAAAGGTGCCCGAGACCGAAACACACGCATGCACCCCCGGCCATGAGGGCCACCGAAGGTGGGGTACGTGCCAAACAGGACCAAGGGGTCCCCTGGATCTCCCCTTTTAATGGCGTCTGCCCCTTAAGTATCCCCTCCCAGAATGCACAGCAGGCCGACCCCACCCACCGCACAGCTGCCGAGAGAGGACACCCAATGGTGTTGCGATACTCCCTGTGGTTCCACCTGAGCCAGAGATGACAGTGCCACCTACAGGCAACAGGGAACACTGCAGCCAGGCAATATCACACCAGAGCAGAAGCAGGTTTTTAGGAAATTAATAATCTGAGCCCAACTATGGCTCAGACTAACCCCTAAATTTTAACATAGCACCCCCTAAATTGGGGGGGGGGGGCGCTACACAAGTATTATAAATCCCTAAGGTAAACTTAGTTTAACCACTTGCCGACTGGCTCCTGTACATTTACGTTGGCAGAATGGCACGGCTGCGCAAAGTAACGTATATTTACGTCACTTTAAATTACGCGCCGCCGTGAGCTCCGTGACCGTGCCCGCGGGACCCGCAGACTCGATGTCCGCCGGGTGCCCGCGATCGTGTCACGGAGCTGAAGAACGGGGAGATGCCAGTGTGAACACAGCACGTTCTGCCTAGTGACAGGACACTGATCGTCTGCTCCCTCTCATCGGGAGCAGCGATCAGTGTTGTGTCACAGTAAGCCATGCCCCCTAACAGTTATAACACATCCCTAGGACACACTTAACCCCTTCCTAGCCCCTAGTGGTTAACCCCTTCACTGCCAGTCACATTTACACAGTAATCAGTGCATTTTTATAGCACTGATCGCTGTATAAATGTGAATGGTCCCAAAATAGCGCCAAAAGTGTCTGATGTGTCCGCCATAATGTCGGAGTCACAATAAAAATCGCTGATCGTCGTCTTACTAGTAAAAAAAAAATATTAATAAAAATGCCATAAAACTATCCCTATTTTGTAGACACTATAACTTTTGCGCAAACCAATCAATAAACGCTTAATAATGTTTGTTTTTATCAAAAATATGTAGAAGAATACGCCTAAACTGAGGAAAAAAAATGTTTTATATATATTTTTGGAGGGATATTTATTATAGCAAAAAGTTAAAAATAAATAAAAATTGTCACTCTGTTTTTGTTTATATCGCAAGAAATAAAAAACGCAGAGATGATCAAATACCACCAAAAGAAAGCTCTATTTGTGGAAAAAAAGGACATCAATTTTGTTTGGGAGCCAAGTCACACGACCGCGCAATTGTCAATTAAAGCGACGCAGTGCTGTATCGCTAAAAGTGCTCTGGTCTTTGGGTAGCCAAATGGTCCGGGGCTAAAGACGTAGCCATTGTAGTATAGGTGGATATAAAACCATAGTTGGAAATACTTTTTAATCCATATTCAAACCGGAAGGGGTAAAATATGTTTGGGGGTTATGTTTTTTGTTTTGTTTTTTTACATTTAGGAAACTAGTTTGGAGAATTACCCAATAAAGAGATTTATACCAAACAATTACCCTATGTGCTTTATTTCATAATGCTGGAACATATTGATTCTATGAAAGAATACTAAGGGGTGTACTTTTGAAATGACAGTAAATCAATGCACATTCACTGACATTATTAAATTTTTAAGGAATATAAATCTCAATGGAAGAACCGCCCCAAAACACACACAATCAAACATAATTAGTAATACACATTAACTACCAAGTCCCAACCATTGGGAAAAACTGCAGCAGTAAATCAAAAGAAAGATCAATAAAGACCACATACTAAGTCTAATCATGTAAAATGTCTTAATATTGTTAAATATTTATTTATTTATTGTTATATAAAATAATGTCAACATATTTGTTTTGCTAAACTACTTAAACCCACTTCAATCCAATTATCCACAGCATAGCATATTCATCCTGTAGTCCCAAGATAAAACAAGGGGAGGGTTAATTAAACTTCTTGAGATAACATGGGAAGTGTACATTATGGAACAGATGTAACAAAACACATTTAATTATACTGTATATTTAACAGACTAAGGCCTCATGCCCACGAACGTTTTTACAGCCGCGTTTTTGAGCGTTTTTTACAGCTTAAAAACACCTGTCCATGTTATTGTATACATTTTTCGACCGTATTTTTTTAGAAAAAAAAACAAAACGCTGGAGCTCAAAAACGCAATTGCGGAATTTTCACACGTTTTTTAATGCCTAACGCCGACGCCGCAGAACGCACTGGTCCTGTTTTTTTTTTTACAGCTTAAAAACGCCTATGCTATTTGCAGCTCAAAAACGCCTAGGTGGGCATGAAGCTATAGACTAACATGGACAGGCGTTTTTAGGCTGTAAAAAACGCTCAAAAACGCGGCTGTAAAAACGTCCGTGGGCATGAGGCCTTAAGGGTAGCAAAAAAGGGAAGTTCATTGTTAGGGTTTACATGCGCTTTAAGGTTTATTGCATGCTTTTAGGTACCGTATATACTTGAGTATAAGCCGACCCGAATATAAGACGAGGCACCTAATTTTACCACAAAAACTGGGAAAACGTATTGACTCGAGTATAAGCCTAGGGTGTGCCTCACTTTGCCTCACTGTGTCCATGCCTCACTGTGTCCATGACTAGACTGACATTTAACATGGGAGTCTATGGAAGGGGTGCCCGGCTTTGAAAAATCGGTGCTCCCCGGCCGTAGGTCCCCCGGACAAGAAACTTTGCAAACCTGTAGAGAAAGAGTGGGGCTACATGTGTGCCAAGTTTGGGGTCCAGAGGACCTACGATCGGCCGGTACCGGGTCCTCAAATTCACCAGAGAAATTACCGTTTAACATGGGAGTCTATGGAAGGGGTGCCCGGCTTTGAAAAATCGGTTCTCCAGGGGACCTACGGCCGGCCGGTACCGGCTCCCCAAAGTTCAGGAGATCAGGCGCAAAAAGGTGACTCGAGTATAAGCCGAGGGGGGCATTTTCAGCACAAAAAATTGTGCTTAAAAACTCGGCTTATGCTCGAGTATATACGGTATGTTATTAAAATCTAAAGCCTACAATTTACAGAAACATAATAAATACATACACATGATCTAAAAAAAAAAAAGCGTAGGACATTTGTTTACAGACATTTTCTGACAAACTGCTTAGCAAGTTCAGTATACAGTAAGTATACCGTAAGTGCTTGTAAAATTTAAATTCAAATTGTCAAATTTAAAAGGAAAAGGAATAGCTGACAAGTCCAGCAAAAACTACGCTTTGACTTGCACTATTTTAAATACAGAGAATCTTTCTGGGCCTCTTACTCATGCCCCACATACCTTCACTGGCAGCTGGAATGCCTTCACAGTTTCTAGATAGAAAACTTAAAAAACACATTTACAGGCTGCTACAGTAAAGAGAGGCTGGCCAGTGCCACCTTCTTTCTGGCCATACAGTGGAGATGAACTGCGCCTCTGCTCTGAATCGTGACTCCTGAGAATGGTAGAATGATTGATGACACTCATAAGCAGTTCTGCTCATTAGAAAGGGATTTAGGAACCACCCAAAAACGAATGTGAAGCCTCGTACACACGACCGAGTTTCTCTGCAAAAACCAGCAAGAAACTTGCTGGCAGAGATTTCTTGCCGAGAAATATGTTTGTGTGTATGGTTTCTCGTCAAGAAAAGCGACAAGAATCTCGACGAGAAAATAGAGAACCTGCTCTCTATTTTCTCGTCGAGATTCTCGTCAGCCTGTTTCTCGATGAGAAAATTGTGTGTGTGTACACTTACCTGTTCGCCGGGAAGCCCGCGCATGCTCGAAATGACTTCGACGCATGCGCGGTAGCTTCCTAGGCATAGGTAGGGTGAACCAAGATGGTGGCGACAGCATCGAATGTGACGAGCGCATGCTCGTCGTATTCGATGACGTCACCGCGTACGCTCCATTCAAAGAACAGCAGGTTCTTTGAAATGAGCGTGTGTACACTCGGCCGGGACAAGTTTCTTGTCCAAGGATCTCGTCGAAAAAAACGACATGTTTTTAACGACGAGATTCTCGGCCGTGTGTACGAGGCATCACTCTTGGAACACCCAAAAAGTCTTCAGGTCCTTGGATAGCACAATTGAATGGCTGAAGTAGTACAAAGTGTAATTACTAGTTAAAAAATTGTAGCACAGTGAAGCCTTCTTAAAAAAAAGAAAAATGTGCATAGCTCATTACATTACATATCCCAAAAGCTGTTTAGAGTGTAAAGGTATTTATTTCAAGGCTTTGCCCACTGTCACAAAAATAAAATATATTTATGTTATTGGAACTTTTTCATCTACATTTTCAGTTAGACTATATTTCGAAATGCTGTCTGTCACATAACTGAAGTATTGCTGATTCGTCGGCTGACAAACAAGACATAGAATTTTGCCTTACCCACTTTATGCAAATGAAAACACAACCACCTTAATTGGAATTTAAACGGCCGTAGCCGCCATTTTATTAACAACAAACAATTAAACAAATGTATCTTTTTATTTCCTGAAAGATTAACTTTTTTCACTGACTGTGTAATACGGACTATCTTAAATCCAAGTATTTGGAGGCAAGCATGGTCTACCGAATTGGCTGTATCAAGTACCAAGTCCCTTACCACGGCCCTCAGCCGCAATTACACCGACTCGAGGACAATTAGTTACCACATTACCACCCGATACAGCCCCAGCACTAATATCACCATACTGACGTCACATCAACGGGAAGGTACCCATACCAAAGATGGACCCAACCCATAATTCTCCACTGACAATCTGACCATGCCGACCTTCAAAAGCCTGGAACCCCTGCCACCGACGACCAAGTGGGAAACCTCACACTTGGGCCGCCTGCCACAAACGATAAGCTCTCTGAACACTGTCCTGTAACCCCAGGAACCACATATCAATACAAATGGCATTCAGGTGAACCCTGTCCCCCCTCAAATAGATCCAGTTGTCCCCTTCCATTTCAGCATGTAGAACGGCCAAGCCCCCATTACTGACAAAAAATTTAGCAACTTCTTTGTTCACTTTAACACGGCCGCATTGATCCTGTCAACTGAGCGGGCCAGGCGCCACGTAGACCTGGCCACAATATCGGACCAGACCAAAATGGTGTCCGGAAAATATGATATAATGCGTAGGGAGTCCAGTTTTATGTCCCAAATCAGTTCCCGTGTCGCCCACTGCCCAAGATCATTGCCCCCAACATGCAAAAGTAACACATCAGGGGTCCGATCCAGTCTGGCATAATGATGGACTTCAGGCAACACCCGGGACCACAGCATACCCAGGACACCAATCCACCTGACATTTGCTGAACTCCGAGGAAACCCCAACTGCCTGCCCTCCGATCTGACTGTAGCCCTCCTGGCACCCCAAAAAACGTAGGAGTGCCTGAGAATGCACACCAAACATTCTCCGCCTGAAAAACATAAAATTGTACCGCTCCCCAGCATCGGAACAACCAAAGTCCAACAGACAGAGACAACAAATACTCAACCGGACTTACAGCAAACAACACTCCGGGGAAAACGACACAAACAGAAAAACTTACAAGAGATGAGGACGAACATATAAACAGAAACGCTGGGATTCCCAACGCCCAATGCGCTGTAAAGCCCGGTCACCCAGACCCCACCTAGCAGCCTCCGTGGCTTCCCCAATCCTGAAAGAATGGGAAGCGAAGTCCGAAGGGGTATACCCTGCAGCCGATAAGCACTTCCGAAAAACCAAAACAAACTGAAACCTCGACAAATCTGAACCATCAGAATGAGTCAGAAAAAGCCCAGGCCCACATGGCCTCAGCGCTAGCCACTCGGTCACCGCAGCTACAGGGCACAACGAGGAATGAAGAACCCGGCTAAGCTCAACTCTCGACCCCCTACCCAGTTGATCCGTCTTTGACCTACGAATATACAGAGAAACCCTATCACCCTGAACAGTGACATCTGAGACCCCCAAGCCTCCCCCGACACGGGTAGAAGGGCTAACCAACTCACCCACACGGAGGGCCCCGAAGAAGGCCAGAACAAAAGCGGTCCAGAAAAGAGCTGCTTCGAAAGGAGAAGAGCAAACCGTAAAGTAAATGCCCCAGGAGCACCCCCAGCAGTTTGAACGAAACAGGCCGACGAGCATCAGGAAGTGGCCTGCCCTTCCAATAACCCTGTAAGGCCTTCCTAACCAAAAGGATTTTGTTGCGTCAGGCAACCCTGAGAGTCGAAACAGAAACGCCAGACCGGACAGCTTGCAGTTCAAAGAAGAAACCGAGACACCTTCCTCAAAATTCTTGCCGATGAAGTACAACAGAATGTGCACCCGGTCATCTTCCTGAAAGCACCCCCCTATGGAACTTACCAACTCATGCCATTCCCGCCAGACCCGATCGTATGCTGTCCATGTGGAAGGGCAAACCGAATGCTTGATCAACTCAGCTACGGTGGCAAGGCGACGTTCCACAAATGACTTGGACACAGAATTCCCAGCTGCTCCACCTCCGGTGCCAACTGACGGAATTTTTCCCACTGTAGGCGAGAAAGGGCATCAGCCACTGTGTTACACACCCCCGGCACATGAACAGCATACACGAAAGCATTCAAATTCAAACATCGCAACACTAATCGCCTCAGAAACCGCACCATAGGTGGTGAAGAAGCGGTAATGGTGTTAATGGCATTGACCACCCCCATGTTATCGCAGTTAAAACGAACACGCTTGTTCCGAAACGCCTCACTCCATATCTCGACAGCCAACACTATCGGAAACAATTCCAATAGCACCAGAATGTGGATGAATTCAGAATCCTTCCATGCCGTAGGCCAGCGACCCGCGCTCTACTGACCATGAAAGTAGGCCGCATAGCCCACCGAACCCGCCATGTCCGTATACAGATTCAAATCAGAGTTGGACACCACCACCTCTATCCACAAGGACCGCCCGTTATACTCATCAAGGAACATTTCCCAGGCAAGCAGATCCTCCCCATGTTCGGAGGTCAGTCTCAAAAATGATGAGGCGAGCGAACCCCAGCAGTGGCAGCCGCCAGCCGCCGGCAAAACACTCGACCCATAGGTATGATGCGGCAGGCGAAATTAAGCTTGCCCAGAAGAGACTGAAGGGAGTGCAAGGTGAGTTTCTTGCCACTACGCGCCCTGACCACCGACTCCCGCATATCCTCCAACTTGTCCAAGGGAAGCCGACATTCCATCCGCAAGGTATCAATGATGATCCCCAAAAATTTTAGCTCCTCAATGGGGCATTCAGTTTTCTCGGGTGCCAAGGGAAACCCGAAAATGTCAAACACGTGCTGGATCGTGGCCAACAAGATCTGACAAGTTCGAGTCCCCAGAGGGCCGATCACCAAGAAGTTATCCAAATAAAGAATCACTGACTGGAGGCCAGATAAATCCCGCACCACCCCTCCAAGAAAATAACTGAATGTTTCGAAAAACAAGCAAGAAATGGCACAGCCCATTGGCAGGCAGCGGTCAACAAAATATTGACCCTGCCACACAAAACTCTGCGGGTGAACAGGCAGCAGCCTAAAGGCCGATTCGATGTTGGTTTTGGTCAGCAGCGCGCCCATGCCAAATCTGCACACCCAAGCAATGGCATCATCAAAAGAGGCATAGGACACCGCGCACAGGGCGGGATCAATTGCGCCGTTAACAGCCCCCCACCGAGGGTGAGATAAATGGTGGAGGAGGCAAAACTGGTTAGGGTCCTTCTTAGGGACAACCCCGAGAGGGGAAACCACCAAGTCGGCCAGGGGTGGAACCTCAAATGGGCCCGCCATCCTCACCAAGGACACTTCCTTAGCCAATTTTGCAGAAACCACCCCAGCATGCAAACGAGCCGACCGCAAATTATCCACCATCGGGGGGACACTAGACAACGTACAGGGAATAGGAAAACAGTCAGTAAACCCCTACAACAAAAACTGCGCAGCGGCCCTGTCCGGGTACCTACGGAGAAAGGGCGCCATTTTTTCCACCCGCACCGGGGTTCTCCCCTTTTCCAGCGTCGGTCGACTTACTCTTTCCTTGCTTAAAACATTTGGACAGGGGGTGAGAGCCCCCGCATCCGGAGCAAGCGTGACGATACTGGCAGGATCCTTCAAACCTACAGGTCCCATCATTGAACTGCCAGCAATACCCCTTCTTGAGCCTGGCCGATGCTGCTGAGATAGAAGCACCCCCGGCCCCCTACTGAAAGGGTTGGGAAACAGTCATAGCCTGGGTCATCAGTTTCATCCACAAGCTTATGTCCTTGTGGTTCCACTTGAGCGAAGGCCTAACCGCCATGCGCTGCCGGAACTGCTCATCATAGCACAGCCAGGCAATCCTACCATACACGTGCTGGGCCTCACTAATAGAGTCCAGGTAACCAAAGAGAGCCGAACAATGTTCCGGAGCCTTCTCACCTACTACACTGACCAGGATATTGAACGCCTGGAGCCAGTTACCAAAAGTCCTAGGAATCAAGCGGTAACACTGCTTTTCTTCCTCTTCTTTCTTGCTTTCGTCCAGCTTTACCTTGTCTAGATTGAATTTTTTAAGTGGTAAAATGGAAAATATCTCAACATATTCTCCCTTCCAGATCTTCTCTCTCACCTCAGGCTTAAGATGCGTGCCTAATGGGCCCTCGAAGCAAATGTAAATTTCACATTCTGCATTGTCTGATAAACGTACCCCATCGGAGGTCCCGTCCGCCTTCTTAGCTTCCTCCACAGTCTTTTGTGCCCCGTCTGACGAGGCCACAGCAGGGGCCACAACTACTGAGCCTGTTACTCCACCCACAGACGGCGCCGCGCCCCCCAGACACCACAGCAGGAGGACACGGCGTGGGCCCCAAAGTTCCCGCGACGGACGCATTCAAGTCCCCCAAAGCATTCCAGGCCGACACAGGTGACCCTGATGAGAAGAAACCCCCGCGAACCCACGCACCAACAGGTCCCTGCACCCCACCATCCAGGTCTGCAGCATTTGTGTCAACCACCCCTCCTGACCAGTTTTTTGCCCAGCAGCGACAGCATCGGTAGCAGTGACACCCGCACAACCACCCGCAGAGCCTGATATGGAGGGATCCCCCGACCCACCACCCGCAGAGGCAGACACAGGGGGCAACACAGAACCCACAACAGTTGCAAAGACAGGAGAAGGGACAGACAAACAAGCAGACTTACCAGGCTGACCCAGGGTGTGAAGCCGCACAGCCGTGCCTCCCGATCCCCGCCGAGCACCCGATCCTGCAGCAGCCTCCTCCTCTCCCTGGGACATCTCTTCACCCTCCGATGCTGTGATCTCACCCTCCGATCGCTCATCCTCTTCATGAACCACCGCATCCAGGGAAGGGTTAATGGCCCCCGACAGGTGCCCGTTGATGATGTCAGTAGCCGCCGCCACACGGCTGGCGCGTTGCCCTGCTCACACCTTCCACGCTGAGCACGCTGGATGGCCACAGCTGCCGCCGACCTCCAGGACGACGGCGACCTCCGCTTCTTCCAGGCGGAGCCTTGGCCGCTCCAGGGGATGGGCTGGCACCCGCAGGTAACTCGCTCCCCCTCTGGGCCACGCGCGCAGCAGTAGAAGGTCCTGCTGAGCTGGCCGCAAAGTCCTGGCTCCCTGGAGAAGGGGACAGGGAGTTGGTGGCAGATTGAGCACTCCCGTCCGGGTCCCGTCGAAGAAGAGGATTCCTCCCAGCCCCAGCAGCTTGTTGAGGAGGTGTTCTCTTGGCTTTGGGAGCTGAAGGGTCCCGTCTGGGGCTCCTAGTGCGGTGGCCAACCCTAGGGGTCACTTCTGGACTGAGGTACGAGACCTCCTCGCCCGGGAAACAATGGGGGCAGGTGTAGAATTAGCCTGCCCCGACCCCTGCAGCATTCCAGTGAGTTGGGACTCCAGCCACTGGGGGCCATTCGCCACCGCTGCTGCCCTGATCTGAGAAAGCATGCTCTCAATGTCCGCCATAATGAGAGAAACAAGGTTAGAAGGGCTCTGCAGTACAGACCTGCAAAGTTTCTCCTAGGCTGAACTTCTCTGACTAATGCACAGTAAACTCCCACAGCTTACTACACCTCTAATGCCCCACCCTGCTCCACCCTGCCATACCTTCTTACTGTCCAATAATTTGGACCTACAAAAACTGCCTAGCAACAGCCTAGACTGCAAACTCAGTCATGTAGGCCCTCCACTTAATGCTGGGCATAACGTTCCAGGCCTGTTCTTTCTCTCTGGTTTTAAGTTTGTTGCTTTGGGAATAGAAAAGCTATTATTGATATTGTGCACATGTATACTTGTATTCCTTTTATTTATCTTAGCGCTGATGATGGACAAAAACGTAATTAAGTTGTATCTAAGAAATAAATGGCCACATAACATAAGGCTATATTTTCTCTATCCACTGTCTGTTTGGGATGTAAAGAAAGGATTTGCATTACTCTGCCCCCTGTCCTGAAGAGAAATAAATCTTGTATTTTGGGATATGTGATGAGATATGCGAATACCCACTATGCTACTGATTTGGTCGGAGGGCTTTAGTCCCTTCTCATCATAAACTATATCATTATATACTCTTGAAAAACTAAAATAAAGTATTCAGTGTTTTGCTTTCTTGCTTGTAAAATTAGTTTAAGTGCTAAAAGTCCCAGCATTCCCAGTAGTTAGTGCATATATACAAAATATCATGCTGGACATCTAGACTGATATGGACTGGGTAATATGTTAGGAACGAAAGGATGCCACATTGTTTCATGGAAACGAAAATTATCAACCTACAGAGGGCAGAATTCAAAGACACCCCAAAAGTCAAAGTGAAAAAAATTATGCAGCAGGGTTATCCATTTAGCTGAAATTTAATTGCAGCAACCCAAGAAAGTACTCAGTAGTTTGTATGGCCCCCATGTGCTTGTATACATGCCTGACAACATTGGGGCATGTTCCTAATGAGACGACGGATGATGTCCAGGGGTATTTCCTCCCAGATCTGGACCAGGACACCACTGAGCTCCTGAACAGACTGTGGTGCAACCTTGTGGCGTCTGATGGACCGAAATATAATGTCCCAGAGGTTTTCTATTGGATTTATGTTAGGCGAGCCTGGGGGCCATTCAATGGTATAAATTCTGTCATCTTCCAGGAACTGGCTGCATAATCTCACCACATGAGGCTGAGCATTGTCGTGCAGCAGGAGGAACCCAGGACCCACTGCACCAGCGTAGGGTCTGACAATAGGTCCAAGGATTTCATCCCTATACCTAATGGCAGTCAGACTGTCATTGTCTAGCCTGTAGAGGTCTGTGCATCCCTCCATGGATATGCCTCGCCAGACCATCCCTGGCCCACCACCAAACCGTTCATGCTGAACGATGTTACAGGCAGCATAGCATTGTCCACGGCTTCTCCAGATCTTTTCACGTCTGTCACACGTGCTTAGGGTGAACCTGCTAATATCTGTGAAAAGCACTAGTGGCAGACCTGCCAATTCTGGTGTTCAATGGCAAATGCCAATTGAGCTCCACAGTGCTGGACAGTGAGCACAGGGCCCACTAGAAAACGTCAGGCCCTCTGACCAAACAATCAGAAACAGACTTCATGAGGGTGGCCTAAGACATTCACACCAGTGGCCTGCTGGTGGTCATTTTGTAGGGCTCTGGCAGTGCTCATCCTTTTCCTCCTTGCACAAAGGAGCAGATACCAGTTCTACCAATGGGTTAAGGACCTTCTACGGCCCTCTCCACCTCTCCTAGAGTAACTGCCTGTCTCCTGGAATCTCCTCCATGCTCTTGAGACTGTGCTGGGAGACACAGCAAACCTTCTGGCAATGGCATGTATTGATGTGCCATCCTGAAGGAGTTGAACTGCCTGTGCAACCTCTCTAGGGTCCAGGTATCACCTCATGCTACCAGTAGTGACACTGACCCCAGCCGAATGCAAAACTAGTGAAAAACTGTCAGAAAAGATGAGTAGGGGAAAAAATGTCAGTGGCCATTCCTGTTTTGGAGGCCGTCCCATTGTTGCCCATCTAGTGCACCTGTTGTTAATTTAATTAACATCAAAGCAGCTGAAACTAATTAACCACTTCAATACCCAGCCATAGTAATATGACGTCCACAGATGGGATCTCCCATCCTGGGTGGATGTCACATGACGGCCTGGGCTTTGTGGGGGATATCTGAATGATGACTGCAGCTAGAGGCATCATTCAGATATCCTTCTCTTCTGCCAGCGATTCTGTGCACGATAAGAATGATCATAGTGGCAGTTCCGCCGATTGATCGTTCTAATAGGCGGCGGGAGGGGACACCCCCCTCCCGCCCCCATCCGGTGCTATCGGGGGCCCGGAGAAAGAATCGTCAGGCGCCGGTGTCTTGTCACATGACAAGCATAGAGATGACTGGTGACCAGATGGTCACCAGTCATCTCTATGACCGCCGGAGGCCAGGGCGCGACGTTATGGCGTCACGCCCGGGTTCCCAGAAGTAAACAAAGCCGCGATTGCGGCTAGCGAGCATGAGATCAGTGAATTTTTTTTCACAATCTCATGCTTTCCAGCCTGGAGGAGAGATGTGAGGTCTTATTGACCCTGCATCTCTCCATAAAGAGGACCTGTCACACATCATTCCTATTACAAGGGATGTTTACATTCCTTGTAATAGGAATAAAAGTGATAATTTTTTTTTTTTTAAAAAGTGTAAAAATAAAAAAAATTTGGAAAAAAAAATGTAAAAAAAAAATTAAAACACGCCTGTCCCCGGTAGCTCGCGCTCAGAAGCAAATGCACTTGTAAGTCCCACCCACATATGTAAACGCCATTCAAACCACATATGTGAGGTATCTTCGCGTGCGTTAGAGCAAGAGCAACAATTCTAGTACTAGACCTCCTCTGTAACTCTAAACTGGTAACGTGTAAAAATTTTCAAAGTGTCACTTTGGAGATTTCTAAATACCGAAATTTGGCGCCATTCCACGAGTGTGCGCAATTTTAAAGCATGACATGTTAGGTATCTATTTACTCGGCGTAACATCATCTTTCATATTTTACAAAAAAATTGGGCTAACTTTACTGTTTTGTTATTTTTTAATTCATGAAATCATTTTTTTTCCATAAAAAAGGCGTTTGAAAAATTATTGCGCAAATACCGTGCAAGATAAAAAGTAGCAATGGCCGTCATTTTATTCCCTAGGGTGTCTGCTAAAAAAACATATATAATGTTTGGGGGTTCTGAGTAATTTCCTAGCAAAAGAATGGTGATTTGTAAAGTGGTGCCGCATTACTGGGACAGTTTGGTGCCATTTCACTGCCATTGACCCACTGCGCATGTGCACGCTTGTGTGCCATTGCCTTTGCGCACGTCTCGATACAAAAGACAAGATTTCAAGGCTTTACTAATTGAGCTGTTAAGCCCTGTACACACGATCGGATTTCCGATGGAATAAAATCCAATGGATTTTTCCATTGGATTTACGATGAAGCTGACTTCCATTAGGCCGCTTTCACACTGGGGCGGGCAGGAGCGGTGGCGGTATAGCAGCGCGATTTGCAGCGCTGCTATACTGTCGTTCTTACCGCGGTATGCGGTCGCTAGGGGGGTGAATTTAACCCCCGCTAGCGGCCGGAAAAGGGTTAATACCGCCCGCAAACCGCGGCTATTGCCGCGGTTTGCGTGCGGTATTACCACGCTGTCCCATTGATTTCAATGGGCACCCGCGGTAAAGGAGCGGTGAACACACCGCTCCTTTACCGCTGTAAAGAAGCGGCTAGCAGGACTTTTGGAGTGGTCCTGCTAGCGCACCGCTTCAGTGTGAAAGCCTTCGGGCTTTCACATTGAAGGCTACAGGGCAGGATTTTTTCATGCGGTATAATAGCGCTATTATTAGCGCTAAACCGCATGAAAAACGCCCCAGTGTGAAAGGGGCCTTAGTCTTCCCTACACACCATCAGTCAAAAATCCGACCGTCCCAAGCGCTGTGACGTAAAACACTCAGACGAGCCGAGAAAAATTAAGTTCAATGCTTCTGAGCATGCGTCGACTTGATTCTGAGCATGTGTGGGTTTTTTCTCCGATGGATTTCCACACAGACGATCAGAATTTGCTATTGTTTTTTTTCCATCGGAGAAATTTAAAACATGTTGTATTTTTAATCACCGATGGAAAAAAGACCGATAGGGTCCCATACACAATCGTTTTGTCCAATGAAAAAAGTCCATCAGACTGTTTTCATCTGTAAAACCGATCGTGTGTACAGGACTTAAGAGGAATGTGATACATCTGAAGAAGTGGATGAAATTGATCAGATAAATTTGGAGGAGTTGCTGTTTTACTGTATTTGATGTACCTGGTATAATAGGTGATTGGTGTTCAGAAGCTATCAATTATTAAAATCACTAGCGCTGTTTTTTTTCCGTTTTTTTCAGTGTTGACAGGGGAATCAGCAATTGTCTTATCCTGGCAGGGGGGCAGGGGCAGGCAGGACAAGCCGTCCCCGCTGCTATAGCAGCAGCTAGCGATAATTGCAAATTAATCTGGCAGGCTGTGTCAGGGAAATGGCCGTGGAAGTACTGGCAATCTTGCCAGTAGAAGAAATGGGCGCCATAGGCACATCATGTGACAGGAGGATCCCCCTGCTGGCCTATAAAAGGCTGCCACTGTGGAAGAGGGCAGAATCCATCAGACAGAAAGGCAGGAGTTGTAAGGCCAGCAATTTGGACAAGCTGGAATTTAGACACTGGGCATGTGAGTGGTAGGGAGTGTATTTTTTTTTTCTTTGATGCAGCAGCTGGGGCAGAGAAATTTGCGTGCTATACTCTACAGCTGGTGGTGTGCTGCTGGCAGATGTGTTGCAAGGACCCGTGACACCCTTAGCTATACCATCATCCCTGTCAGTGGAGGCTGCTGATAGTCACAAAAAGATTAAAAATTAAGTGCAGCGCTATAAAAACATAATTAATACCCAATGTGCATATATAAAGAGTATAAAATTATATATATATATATATATAAATATATATATATATATATATATATATATATATATATATATATATATATATATATATATTTATATATATATTATGCCATAGTAATAAAGTGTAATGTGCTCCTTATTCCACAAGGTGTCCTTATAGATTCCAATCAGTAGCGCAACAAACAGCCCATTTTGTGATTTGTGATATCAAAATAATATCTTCACATTAATCCACCTCTGTGCAAATACAGATATCCTTGTGTCACTGTCACCAGTTGTGTCCTCACCTTATAGGCTTAATATCTGCACCTCCTTATGCCTTGCACACACGATCGTAATTCCCGATGAAAAAAGTCAGACGGAATTGTGTGCCCGATCGGACTTTTTTCCGTCGGAATTTAGCAAGAGAACATGTTCTCTTTTTTCCCGCCGAAATTCCGTTCGTCTGTATGGAACTCCAACGGAGAAAAAAACACTCATGCTCAGAATCAAGTCGACGCATGCTCGGAAGCATTGTTTTGTAATTTTTCTCGGCTCGTCGTAGTGTTGTACGTCACCGCGTTCTTGATGGTCGGAATTTGGTGTGACAGTGTGCAGTGTGTATGCAAGACAGCTTGAACGGAAATCCGTCGAAAAAATCCATTGGAGTTTATCCCGACGGAAAATCCGATCGTGTGTACAAGGCATAAGATCACAAACAATCCTCTGATTAGCTTCTTTGAATTTTTCTCTGTCTTATAGCTCCAGTGTCTCACATCACAGTGTGTGCTCCTTCCTTATTGTTTACCATTGATCTCCACTCACATCGCCCACATGCAAAGTAATAAAGCTTGCAATAGTGCTTTACCGCTTTAAAAGGATTTATTTGTATAAAACAGAAAACAAGTATCACTCCCATTTTCCAGAATAAAACCAAGTCTTAATGTGCATATCCACAAGTGCTGGGACAAAGGTATCACCTCAAAACCGGCTCTGCAGCCCCGGTAATCAGCGCTCCCCGTCCTTTACACTGACTCTCTCTTCCTTGGTTGCTTCCTAGTTCCTCACACGTCAGCCCCTCAAGCCCCTTCTACTAGTTTCATCACCCCTTGTGACTTCCTCTGGGGGCACTGGACAGAGGGGAGGGGCCAGAAGCACTGGCAGGGGACCTGAGTAGAGGAGGTGCACGGCCGCTCTGTGCAATTCCATTGTGGAGCTTTTTGCTTAAGGACCGAGCCTCTTTTTCAGATGTGTAGTTTACAAGTTAAAAACAAGTTTTTTTTGCTAGAAAATTACTTAGAACCCCCAAACATTATACATTTTTATTTCTTTTTTTCACAATCAAAGTTTTATTGAAAGATGAGTAATACAACATGTTAACAGTGGCATTACATCGGAAAATTACGTACTCAACATACATGTTCCACTTCCCTCAATCAGGGAGGCAAAGTTTAACCACTTCAATACCATGCACTTATGCACCTTCCCGCCCAGACCAATTTTCAGCTTTCAGTACTCTCACACTTTGAATGACAATTACTTAGTCATGCTACACTGTATCCAAACAAAATTTTTATAATTTTCTTCTCACAAATAGAGCTTTCTATTGGTGGTATTTAATCGCCACTGGGTTTTTTATTTTTTGCGATATAAGCAAAAAAACAGCAATTTTTAAAAAAAAAAAACCTTTTTTTTAGTTTCTATTGTAAAATTTTGCAAATAAGTAATTTTTCTTCATAAATTTGTGCCAAAATGTATACTGCTACATATCTTTGGTAAAATGAACCCAAATTAGTGTATATTATTTGGTCTTTGTGAAAGTTATAGAGTCTACAAACTATGGTGGCAATCACTGAAAATTTATCACATCTGATCACGCCTGATGTACTGAAGGCATATCTCATTTCTTGAGACACTAACAAGCGAGGAAAGTACAAATACCCCAAAATTACCCCTTTTTGGAAAGTAGACAGTCCAAGGTATTTACTAAGAGGCGTGGTGAGTTTTTTGAAGTTGTATTTTTTTCCCACAATTCTTGGGAAAATTTAATTTTTTTTTTTTTTTTTACACAAACTGGTCATATTAACAGTTTTTTTCTCTCACACAGCATATGCATAATTGCAACTACACCCCAAAATACATTCTGCTACTCCTCCTGAGTGTAGCGATACCACATGTGTGAGACTTTTACACAGCCTGGCCACATACAGAGGCCCAACATTGAAGTAGCACTTTCAGGCGTTCTACAAGCATAAATCGCACATATCCTTTCTCAACCACCTATTACACTTTTGAAGGCCCTGGAGCACCAGGACAATGGAATTTTCCACAAAATGACCCCATTTTGGAAAGCACACACCCCAACGTATAATCTATGAAGCATTATGAGTCTTTTGAACGATTCATTTTTTTCCAGAAGGTTTTGGAAAATGTGGAGAAAAAATGAAAATGCATTTTTTTTACACAAAGTTGTCCATTTATAAGATATTTCTAACGCATAGCATATACATAGGAAAAATGACACCCCAAAATGCATTCTGCTACTCCTCCTGAGTATAGCGATACCACATGTGTGAGACTTTTACACAGCCTGGCCATATACAGAGGCCCAACATTGAAGTAGCACTTTCAGGCGTTCTACAAGCATAAATCGCACATATCCTTTCTCAACCACCTATTACACTTTTGAAGGCCCTGGAGCACCAGGACAATGGAATTTTCCACAAAATGACCCCATTTTGGAAAGCACACACCCCAACGTATAATCTATGAAGCATTATGAGTCTTTTGAACGGTTCATTTTTTTCCAGAAGGTTTTGGAAAATGTGGAGAAAAAATGAAAATGCATTTTTTTTACACAAAGTTGTCCATTTATAAGATATTTATAACGCATAGCATATACATAGCAAAAATGACACCCCAAAATGCATTCTGCTACTCCTCCTGAGTATAGCAATACCACATGTGTGAGACTTTTACACAGCCTGGCCATATACAGAGGCCCAACATTGAAGTAGCACTTTCAGGCGTTCTACAAGCATAAATCGCACATATCCTTTCTCAACCACCTATTACAATTTTGAAGGCCCTGGAGCACCAGGACAATAGAATTTTCCACAAAATGACCCCATTTTGGAAAGCACACACCCCAACGTATAATCTATGAAGCATTATGAGTCTTTTGAACGGTTCATTTTTTTCCAGAAGGTTTTGGAAAATGTGGAGAAAAAATGAAAATGCATTTTTTTTTACACAAAGTTGTCCATTTATAAGATATTTCTAACGCATAGCATATACATAGCAAAAATGACACCCCAAAATGCATTCTGCTACTCCTCCTGAGTATAGCAATACCACATGTGTGAGACTTTTACACAGCCTGGCCATATACAGAGGCCCAACATTGAAGTAGCACTTTCAGGCGTTCTACAAGCATAAATCGCACATATCCTTTCTCAACCACCTATTACAATTTTGAAGGCCCTGGAGCACCAGGACAATAGAATTTCCCACAAAAAGACCCCATTTTTGAAAGCACACACCCCAACGTATAATCTATGAGGCATTATGAGTCTTTTGAACGGTTCATTTTTTTCCAGAAGGTTTTGGAAAATGTGGAGAAAAAATTAAAATGCATTTTTTTTACACAAAGTTGTCAATTTATAAGATATTTCTAACACATAATATGTACATAGCAAAAATTACACCCCAAAATGCATTCTGCTACTCCTCCTGAGTATGGCGATACCACATGTTTGAGACTTTTACACAGCCTGGCCACATACAGAGGCCCAACATCCAAGTAGCACCTCCAGGCATTCTAGCAGCATTAATTGCACATATCATTTTCTGACTACCGATCACATTTTTGAAGGCCCTTCATATATCTAACACATAGCAGGTACATACCAAATAACAAAAGATTACCTGTGCTTTTAGAAGTGCAGTGGTCCACAGAGGAGAGCATTGGTCCAGGCAGCAGGCAGGGATGAGGTCAGCGACAGCAAAAGCAATCATCCAGGCAGCAGGCAGGAATACTGTCCATAGTTCGCACAGGCAGAGATACTGTCAGCACAGCCAGAGCACAGCCAAAGCACAGGTCCAGGTAGCAGGCAGAGGTGTCCCGGCAGAAATGCTGTCCAAAGTCAGTAGAGGCAACAGGCAGATATATGGTCAACACAGCCAAAGTATTGGTCCAAGCAGCAGGAAGAAACATGGTCCATAATGTCATGGGTCATTACAGGCAGTAATATGGTCAGCACAGCCAAATTATTGGTCCAGGCAGCAGGAAGGACCATCAAGCTTAGGGCCAGGGGGACAGGGGTAGAGGCTTCTCCCACCCAAATCGCTTTGAAGCCTCCGGGCAACCAGACCCTGTTCTTGGAGCACAGAAAACGAAAAACTGGTTTTCTCTACTCAGAACGCTATTCTGAAGCCCCTCACATATGTGAGACCCCTGTGTACTAAAAGTAGATGGCCAAAAGATCAGTCCAAGTGGCAGGCAAAAACATGGTCGATTAACAGGCCAAGGTCGGTACACGTGGAAGTCAGAAACGTGGTTTAAACCGGCAGGCAGAGGCATCGTCGGTAAACAGGCCAGGGTCAGTTAATTAACATGGAAGGTAGTTAGTAACATGGTAGCAGGCAAATAGGGAAATGGCAGTCTGTTAATAATAAGGGGAACTAATGGATATATGATAATTTTTGAAGCAATTTCCGATGCACAGGCCAGGTTGGGAGGGACAATCGGGACAATAATAGCTGGTGTCTCTTCTTACTCTTCCTCTGCTGCATACACGGCATTTCTTTTGGCGTCTTCTTCCAGATTCTGTGGGGGGGGGATGCTAAAGGGATAGTGTCGCTCGTGAAGCCGACTCACACTATCAGAGCGAATGCTTCCTGGGGCGGGATCTTGTTGGTAAATGAGGGCATCGATGATATCTTCGATATATTGGAGGTAGTGGAGTCGGTGATTTTGAGTTGCTTTTTGGTAGCAGACAAACAAATTAAAAAGGGCCATGTGAAACAGGTGAAACGCAACTTTTTTGTGCCAATAATGGGACTTTCTGGTTGATAAGTAGGGCTGTAGCATCTGGTCGTTTAAATCCACCCCCCCCATGTACAAATTGTAGTCGTGGACACATTCAGGCTTTACAATGGAGCCGCGTCTTCTTGGGATCTCCACCATGGTGTCATTGTGGATCGTAGAGAGGATGTGGACATCTTTCTTGTCCCTCCACTTCATGGCCAACACCTCCTCGTTCCTCATGGATGCCGATTCTCCAGGTCGCAATTTTTTTGTCAATAAATTTTGTGGGAATCCCTTCCGGTTTTTTTTTAAGGTACCGCAGGCCGGGGTTTGTTTACTGTAAAGGTGGAGAAAAAGGGGCAGGCTGGTATAATAATTATCAACATATAAATGGTAACCTTTTCCGAACAGGGGGTATGCCAACTCCCAGACAATTTTCCCACTGGTTCCAATATATGTGGGGCAATCACGGGGCTGGAGCTGGGAGTCTTTGCCTTCGTAGATCCTGAATTTGCAGACGTATCCAGTGGCTCGATCACATAATTTTTTTAATTTTAACCCATACCTGGCTCTCTTGCTTGGTATGTACTGCTTGAACTGCAGTCGGCCGGTGAAATGTACGAGGGACTCGTCCACACAAATTTTTTGGTCTGGGATGAAAACTTCTTCAAATCGCTGGGAAAAGGCATTGATTAGGGGGCGTATCTTGTACAATTTGTCGTAGTTGGGATGATCTCGGGGAGGGCACTGTGAATTGTCATTGAAGTGGAGAAAGCGCATAATCATGTCGTATCTTTTCCTGGACATGACAGCGGAATATATGGGCATGTGTTGGATGGGGCGTTTGGACCAATATGAATGGACTTCGTTCTTTTTTGTAAGCCCCATATTGAACATAAGGCCCAAAAATAATTTAAATTCCTCCAATGTTAGACGCCGCCACTGGAACATGCGGGCGTAGGAAGAATCGGGGTTGGCAGCAATAAATTGGGATGCATACATATTCGTTTGATCCACTATATTCTGCAGCAAATCTTGTGGGAAAAATAAACAAAAATAATCAAATTTAGAAAAATTTGTAGTGTCGGGCTGCACACCTGGCTGTGCGGTGAAAGGGGGGATGATAGCGGATCCTGAGTTGGCAGGCAACCATAAGGGGTTTGCCAGGGCATCGGGAAGGTAGGATTGGGGCTGGATTCTTCGGGTTGGGCGTGCATTTCCATTGCTTGTACTGGGCTCCTCTTCCTGGGGTATGGCGCTGCTGGTGGTGGGCAGTTCTCCTGATCTTGGTGCTGATCTTGGTGCTGATCTTGGTGCCGATCGCATTCTTTTGGGAGGGACAGTTTCCTCCGGGGACTCGGACTCTTAGCCACTATCCTCCACTGGCTCGTATTCCGAACCAGAATCGGATAATGGGAGCTCCCCGCTGCTCTCATCATCCGACATGGCAAGAATGACATATGCCTCCTCAGGTGTGTAAACCCTTTGGGACATTATGGCAGTGCTTATTGGTGGGCCTGTGTAATGGTACTGCTGGTGGTAGTGGTGGCGGTCTGTGTGGTAGTACCGATGGAGGTATTAGTGGTGGGCCTGTGTGGTGGTACCGATGGCGGTATGGGTGGTGGTGGTACAAATGGCGGTACAGGTGGTGGTGGTACCGATGGCGGTACGGGTGGTGGTGGTGGCGGCGGTACCGATGGCGGTACAGGTGGCGGTACGGGTGGTGGTGGTAGCGATGGCGGTATGGGTGGTGGTGGTACCGATGGCGGTACAGGTGGTGGTGGTACCGATGGCGGTACAGGTGGTGGTGGTACGGGTGGTGATGGTACCGATGGCGGTACAGGTGGTGGTACAGGTGGTGGTGGCACTACCGACGGTGGTACGGGTGGTGGTACTGGTGGTGGTACCGATGGCGGCACTAGTGGTGATACTGGTAGCGGGCCTGTGTGGCAGTATAGATGCTGGGCCTGGTGGCGGTACTGGTGGTGGTACTGGTACCGATGGCGGTACTGGTAGCCTGTGTGGCGGTGCCAATGGCGGTACCGATGGAGGTGGGCCTGTGACAGATGATTGACAGATGGGCTGATTGATTGACAGATGGGCTGATTGATTGATTGACAGATGGGTTGATTGATTGACAGATGGGGTGATTGATTGACAGGTGGGGTGATTGATTGACAGATCGGCTGATTGATTGACAGATGGGCTGATTGATTGACAGATGGGCTGATTGATTGACAGATGGGCTGATTGACAGATGGGCTGATTGACAGATGGGCTGATTGGCTGGGCTGATTGATGTGCTGGGCTGTGTGACAGGTCCTCTTTATGAGGGGGGGCGTGTTGTGCACTGTAAACTTATGTAGACAAACTACACTGAGCTAACTTACTGATCTCTTCTCTCTCCTCACAGATCGGTGTGTGAGGAGAGAGCAGGGATCAGGTAGTAACTCCTGTGGAGTTTGTTTACATTTGTGACCGGCTGTGATTGGACACAGCCGGTCACGTGGTAAACAGCCAATTCATTGGCTGTTTACTCTGATCGGGGACGCGCTGTGTCCAAGGGACACTCGCCTTCCCCGATCCCCGCTCTGCAAGCCTGTGGCGGCGCGCACGGAGCCCGCCGCCGAGTTTGTTTTGACAGGTGATCGGCTGTGACTTTGACACAGCCGATCACATGGTAAACAGCCAATGAAATTGGCTGTTTACCGTGATCGGGGAAGCGCTGTGTCCGAGGGACACATGCTGTCCCCGATCACCGCGCTGCGCGCCCCCGCGGGCGCGCTAGGCATTATCCTGCAGGACGTCATATGACGTCCAGTATCGATATTGCAACCACTTCCCGGACGTCAATTCGCTATTGACTGGGCGGGAAGTGGTTAAGGAATAAAGAGTACATACAATGTAGGTTGGGGTAGTACAATTGTCAAATTAATCCTTATTTGTAGAGGGGGGAAAGGGAATGAAAATAGAGGGGTTATAGGAGATCAGGTTTAGATAAGGGAGAGAGTAAGAGGAGGGAGGGGGGGATATGGGAGAGGGAGAGAAAAAAAAAAAAAAGGGGGAGGAGGGGGAGGGGGGGGGGAAGCTGTCGGAGTTAAAGACTTCAGAGAGGCAGGAAACGTAGGGACAATACAGGATATGAGTTCTCTATACAAATACATTGCCGCAAATCAGTCTAGGTTACAATCTGTCACAAACACAATATGTTTATGTCATTATGCAAGGGGGAAAAAGGAACTGCTACAGGGGAACAGGGTATCAACAGATAAAGTGCTAGAAATGTATTTCTATAAACATCTTATTTCATCAGAGTTTGGAATTCAACAGAGTGTAGAAATAGATCCCAGGGCTGCCAAAGTGCGTGGAAGCTTTCAGTTGTTTCTTTTTTCATTGCTACCATTTCGTCCATTCTGTGTATGAACATTACTCTGTCCAACCAATCCTTGACCGTCGGTGTGTTAGCCGTTCTCCAATGCAACGGGATGAGTGTTTTAGCAGCAGTTAAGAGATGCCTTGTTAACGCTTTTTTGTATTTGCTAATTTTAAAGTGATTAATATGTAGAAGGCATGCGGCTGCGTTTAGATCGATTTTAGTTTCTGTAATGTGTTTTATCCAAAACTTTACTTGGGACCAATAGTCAAGGATAGGGGGACAACTCCACCATATGTGCAGAAAGGAGCCAGGCTCTCTATTGCATCTCCAACATATGTCTGATATAGTATTCGACCATTTTTTGGATAACAACGGGGTAACATACCACTGGGTCAATATCTTATATGAAATTTCCTGGTATCTCGTGCTTAGAGAGCATTTATGGGCAAAAATGCAGGCCTTTTCCCATTGTGTATCGGTAAAAGTAAGACCTAGTTCTGTTTCCCATTTGTTTTTATGTTTGTTACATGTGTCTGTTTGTGTGTGACCTAGCCAGGAGTATGCCAGGGACGTTGTCTTAGTAATCTGAGATCTTGAAAGGCAGATATTCTCTAGCTGGGTCAGGTTCTTGCTGTATGCAGTTTTATGCTTGCTATTGATCAAAAAGTCTTTCAGCTGTATATAGGACCAAGGTTCGAGTGATGGTTCACCAAATTCGTTTCTTAGAACATCTGTTGATTTGACTCTGTCATCAGTCAAGCAATGGGTAACCAGCAGTTTACTGGTGGTAGTGGGGGTTGGAAATCTCAGCTTGATTTCACCTGGTGGGAAGTCTGGGTTGTCCGCAATCGGTGTCAATGGGCCAGGGATTGTGGCTAGTTTATAAGGTATAGCTATTTTGTGCCAGACATCAAGTGTGGCTGCTACGAAGGGGTTAGGTATTTTCTTAGTGTATTTGGAGGAGGTTGACCAGGGGAAGTATAGGATGGGTTTCTTATTGTGATCTCGCTCTAGCCGTACCCAGTCTTTGTTAGTGTTGTGGCAATGCCAGTCTATCAGTCTTGTAATATGGGAGGCTATATAGTATTTCTTATAGTCAGGTAGACCAATGCCCCCCTTATTTTTTGGAAGTGTGAGGGATTTCAAACTAATTCTTGTTTTTTTCCCAGCCCAAAGGAAGTGTCTCTGGACTTTTTGTAGCTTCGAAAAGAAGGAGGGAGGTATCTTAATTGGTAAGGCATTAAAAAGGTAGAGCAATCTCGGGAGGATAGTCATTTTTAGAATAGACGCTCTTCCGAACCAGGAAAAGAGCTTGGGAGTCCATTTTTGTAGGTCTACAGTGATAGAATGTAGTAAGGGAACAAAATTTGCCGAAAAGAGACTGTCAATAGATGGGGTCAGCTTGATTCCTAAATATTTAATGGTATTCAATTCCCATTTAAATTTGTGGTTATTCTTGATTAGGTCATAAGTTTTGGGGTCTAGATTCAGATTGAGGGCTTCTGATTTTGACTGGTTAATTTTGAAATTTGAAACGAATCCAAAAATTTTAAAAATTTCTGTGAGGTTGGGGATAGATAAGTGTGGCTGCGTGATAAAGAAGAGAAGATCATCTGCATATGCAGCTACTTTGTATTCCTTCTTCAGTACAGTGAATCCTCTAATGTCATGTGAGTTATTTATAGTCCTAATCAGGGGTTCTAGTGATAGAATAAAGAGCAGGGGGGAGAGGGGGCATCCCTGGCGAGTGCCATTGTGTATCTTAATAGGGTCAGATAGAACATTATTAATTTTGACTTTGGCCTGAGGGTTGACGTAAAGGGTCCGAATCCAATTCAGCATGTGCTCTCCAAGACCTACATGAGAGCACGTGGCTAGCATATAGTCCCATGATATCCTATCGAAGGCCTTCTCCGCATCGGTAGACAGGAGAAGGCCCTCGATCTTCGTGCATTTTGCCTGATGAATAAGGTTAAGGGATTTGGTGATGTTATCTCTGGCTTCCCTACCCGGCATAAAGCCGACCTGTTCAGGGCCAATTAATTGGGAGAGTAAAGGTTTCATTCTATTAGCCAGAATTTTTGCCAACAATTTAATGTCAACGTTCAATAATGAAATTGGTCTAAAATTAGAGCAATCAGAGTGGTCTTTGTCTGGTTTTGGCACAACTGCTATATGTGTGCTGAGTAGAGCATTAGAGTCATGTTTATTTTTGAATAGATGGTTGAATGCCTTGAGTAGTGGACTTGTCAGAAGCTGGGTAAAGGTCTTATAATACTGGGATGTAAATCCATCTGGGCCTGGGCTTTTCCCCGTTTTTAAATCTTTGATTGCTCCCTGTATCTCAACTGTTGTGATAGGGTCTTCCAGGGATGAGACATCTTCTCTAAGAAGGGAAGGTAACTTGCTATTTATTAAGAAATCCCTGATCACTGCATCTCTGGGAGCCACAATGTGGGAAGGCTTGTGTTGAGTGGGTAGGTTATAGAGTTTGTCATAGAAATTATAGAATATTTTTGCAATATTTTCTGGTTCGTGTTCTAATATACCTTGTTTGTTGCGAATGGCGTGTATATGGTTCGCCGTCTTAACGTCTTTCAGGGCTCTGGCCAGGAATTTTCCACTTTTGTCCCCGTGCTCGTAGAATATCTTCTTTTTAAACAATAATATTTTTTGAGTATGTAGGTCTAATATACGTTTCAGGGACTGCCTATTGTGGTTAAGTTCAGCTTCTACCTTAAGGGACAATGATTTTTTATGTTGTAGTTCTAATCTGGCTATTGTGTTAGATAATTGAGTTATCTCCTTTTCTTTATCTCTTTTCTTCCTGGCTCCCCATTTCATCAGTTCACCTCTAATCACCGTTTTATGCGCTTCCCAGTTATTTAGGGTGTTGGTATCGGAGTCAAGGTTAATCTGAAAGTAAGTCTGGATTGAGGTATGGATGCTATCATGGACTGATTGGTCCGTCAATAGGGCCGCATTGAGTCGCCAGTTGAATGTTGCGCTTTTGGGTGGATTAAATTGCATTGTAATTGCAGTAGGGGCATGGTCAGATAGGGAGATGATACCTATCTCTGCTCTCATCAGGTTAGGTAAATCTCTTTGTGTGAGGAAAATTAAGTCGATTCTGGAGTATCTCTTATGAGGAGCCGAAAAAAAGGAGTAATCCCTGTCAGTGGGGTGTGTCGATCTCCATGTATCCACTAGTGACAGAGATTGCAATAAAGCCTTAATGTGTTTCAATATTCTGTAGGAGACATGTGAGTGTCCTGTGGATGTGTCATGAAGTGGTGAAAGCGGAACATTAAAATCTCCACCCAGGATTATGCAGCCCTCTGCAAACCACTTTAGTTCATTCATTATTTTACTGCAGAATGTGATATGAGATTTATTTGGGAAGTACACGTTAGCTAGCGTGACCGGAGTCCCTTCCCAGGTACCTTTTAATAAGATGTATCTGCCTTCGGTGTCTATCAGTTGGTGTTTGATTATGAATGGGGCGTTTTTGTTGATTAGTATTGAGACCCCTTTCGTCTTAGCAAGGGAATTTGTCGCATGGTGAGCCATAGTGTAGAGGTTGTCAGTTATTTTGGGAATGTTCTGTCCTTTAAAATGTGTTTCTTGTATAAATACGACTAAGGGTTTGACCTTTCTGAGTTCCCTGAGCAGTTTGGCTCGCTTTTCTGGAATATTAAGACCATTAGCATTATGTGATACTATTGTGGGCGAGGGCCCTAGGTAGGAGAAGGACATTTTGTATGTCTTTGGGTGTATAGTTGACAGCTGTCAGATAGGGAGTATGGGGAGCCAGGAAGAAGGGGAAAGGGGGGAGGGAGGGTTTGTGGAAGAGAAAGAGTATAAGTCCCTAAACTATGAAACCGTCAGACCCAATAGGTGGGTCTGATTTAATAGTAACTAAGGTGAGTCCGGGCCTCAGTTATCCCAAAGAAGGGAAAGTGGGCCACGGGTTACCTGTGTCCCCCAAAAAAAAAAAAAAGGGGAAGCACTTAGTATTTAAGGTAACCACGAACGACTCTCGGGGGGTGGTGGGAGGAGGCTTCGCGGATGGAAGTAGGATTCCGTAAAAATTTGAGGTATGTGTAGACGGTGAGGTCTACGGGAGTGGGATGGTGTATTTGTATTAATTATTAAAGCATAGTTCTGAGCCTTGTAATTACGGGGTAGACCATTACCCTAACATGTAACGTAAACCTGTAAGAGTATAAATTTAAAGAACAATTTTTGTCAACTCGTGCTAACCAAACAACATTTCAACAAAGTTATTTAACTGGGTTCCCAACAAGTCCCCATCGAGGACCCAGCCAGGCAACCTGTAGGCAGCAACCATTCTAATGGGGGGCCAGCCCCCACATCGCCCCGCCACGTCCCCCCTGCACCTTTCAGTTAGGCACTTCAGGTTTCTCACATTTTCCTGTAAACAAAAAGGAACCTAGGATAATATGAACATCATACTACAAAATTTCTGTCACCTAGTGCCTTCTTAAAAATTCAGAAAAAAGGGGGTGTGGACGTCCACGCAAGTAGTGTTCTCTTCATATATGCGGACAAAATCCATCCTAAGGGATACATGTGTACTCACAGTTCCCGTATATGGAGCGGTAAGTCCATTTCTGACCATGAAGAGAGGCTGGATGGCATGAGCCTGCTGGGTCGATGGTGGGGTTGCTTTCCACAAGCCTGTGGTAAGTTTTCCACATATAATGGAGGATGCATAGGGAGAAACTAAATTAGTGGGAAACAAAACAAAGAGAAATAAAAAGAAGAGTCAGTAGCATTGCAGGAACCAATTATGTTGAGGAGTGGCAGAGTTCTCTGTATTCCTTCCCATCCTTTATGTGAACATCGTGTGATGGGTGAGTGGGCTATATGACCTTCAAAGTCTTGCAAGTTGGAGGCATTCACATCTTGTTTTATCAGACTTTTCTAATTGGTCATGAGGAAAAAAGATTCGTTCACAATCATTTCTAGGAGAAGGTGATATCAGCTTCTTGGGAATATCTGTGTGAATGCTGACCTCTAGTGGCTGGTGTTAAGAACACAGTTTACGTACCCTTTCTTCCTCTCCTTCTTTTCTTTCTTTTCTCTTTCTTTTCCTCTCTCCCTCCTTTTAAATGGCAGCTTGTATGTTTAGCAGGTGTGCGTTTATGCAGAGGTCTATGTAAGTAAGGGTAGCTTGATTAACAGAACACAACAAGTGGTAATCAAATAGTACAATATATGGGGCAGCTTTAACCGTATCTTGAAACCGCAAACTGAATTAAGTGCAGGAATATCTCTACCTGTCATCTCTTTGTCTGGAGCCCCTAGGAAATGGTGAGTGAAAACTGTTCTTATGGGAGCTTTTTCTGGACTGACCAGGACGAAATGTAGACTTATCCGGAGAAGGGCCATAAGATGTTGGTTGATTGTTGATCGGAGGAGGAAGCATGAATTCCGCATACCAGTCGGGAAGATCAATGGGAGTAATTTGTAGACTCTCACAAAATCCATTTAGGTCTTCTGGGACTCTCACTAGGTACTGCTTGCTATTATATGTAGCTTGGAGTGCAAAAGGAAATTTCCACCTGTATCTTATTTCCTTCTCTTTCAGCACCTCCAACAAACGTCTCAGGGCTCTCCTATTCTTTAAAGTGATTGGTGATAAATCCTGGAATAAGTATATTTCCGTCTCATTAAAAATGATTTGGTCGCTCGCCCTGGCTTTTTGCAGGAGTTCTTCCTTCAGGGTATAATTAGGAAGACAGCAAATCACATCTCTTGGAGGATTGTTGTCTGGAGCTCTGGGCTTAAGGGCTCTATGCGCTCTATCAAATTCAATAGGTGAGGCCTCGGGCCTATCCAGGAGGCCATTAAAGATAGAAGTGAGAGCCGGCTTAATTTGATCAGGCAGGGTAGTTTCTGGTATGCCCCGTATTCTAATGTTTTGCCTACGGCTTCTATTGTCGAGGTCTTCTAAATGCCTATTGGTGGCTATTAGGTGTTGGGAATGAGACACAGCGATATCATCCAGTCTGGTAAGGGCCCTGTCCCTTCTCCTCCCTGATTTCTCTGCAACCGTCATTTGCTCTGAGAGCCTAAGCAGTTCATTTTTTATGTCAGAAATGGCGATTGAGAAAGAGTTCTTAATGTCAGCAGCGATTTCTGTCATAGAAGCGTAGGTCAGAGGGCAATCACCCTGTACAGTACCTCCCATGGAGTCTTCCGATGCAGGTAGAGAAACCTCATCATCGTCCATGTCGTCTCCTCCGTTCTTCCTCGCTGCCGGCGCCATCTTTGATTTTCGTTCGCTGCCTGTGTATCGATATTTACTCAGATTTACCGATGAAAGTTTGTTTTTCGGCGTTCCCATCGAGCGCAGGAGTCTTCTAGGTGTCCCCCTCGTGCAGTATGTGCTCATAATCTTCCTGTCAGAGGCCGATTTAGCACCCGTCCCGAGCCGCAAACCAGGAGCTCTCTCAAGCAGCGTCCATCTACGCCGCGCTCCAAGCCACGCCCCCCACATTTTTATTTCTAACACCCTAGAGAACAAAATGGCGGTCATTGCAATACTTCTTGTTACACCGTATTTGCGCAGCAGTCTTACAAGCGCACTTTTTTTGGAAAAAATACACTTTTTTGAATGATAAAATAAAACATAAGTAAAGTTAGCCCAATTATTTTTATATTGTGAAAGATAATGTTATGCCGAGTAAATTGATACCCAACATTTCACGCTTCAAAATTGCACCTGCTCGTGAAATGGCGTCAAACTTTTACCCTTAACCACTTCCCGCCCGGTGTATTGTCAAATGACGGCCGCAGGAACCCTTCGTCCCTCCGGGCGGCCGTCATATGACGTCCTGGGATTCTCGCAGTGTGGAGCGCGTGTAAACACAGAGATCCATGTCCTGTCAGGGAGAGGAGACTGATGGTGTGTCCCTTGTACATAGGGACACCGATCAGTCACCTCCCCCAGTCAGTCCCCTCCCCCTACAGTTAGAATCACTCCCTAGGGAACACATTTAACCCCTTGATCTCCCCCAAATGTTAACCCCTTCCCTGCCAGTCACATTTATACAGTAATCAGTGCATATTTATAGCACTGTTCGCTGTATAAATGTGAATGGTCCCAAAATAGTGTCAAAAGTGTCCGATCTGTCCACTGCAATATTGCAGTCCTAACAAAAATAATAAAAATAAATGTCATAAAACTATCCCCTATTTTGTAGGCGCTATAACTTTTGCGCAAACCAATCAATATACGCTTATTGTGATCTTTTCTTTTTTACCAAAAATATGTAGAAGAATACGTATCGGCCTAAACTGAGAAAAAAAAAAGTAAAAAAAAAAATTGGGATATTTATTATAGCAAAAAGTAAAAAATATAGTTTTTTTTCCCAAAATTTACAGTTTTTTTGTTTATAGCGCAAAAAATAAAAACCGCAGAGATGATCAAATACCACCAAAAGAAAGCTCTATTTGTGGGGAAAAAAGGACGTCAATTTTGTTTGGGAGCCATGTTGCACGACCGCGCAATTGTCATTCAAAGCGTGACAGTGCTGAAAGCTGAAAATTGGCCTGGGCAGGAAGGGGGTGAAAATGCCCGGTGTTGAAGTGGTTAAAAATCTCCATAGGCGATGTTTAAAAAATTATACAGGGGGGGCGTGGCCGGAACCCGACCTGAATGGCAGCATAGACCATGAGCTCTCTCTCAGCCTGCAGCTATAGAGCCGGAAAAAGGTGCTTACACCCCACTACCATGGGTGGTTCCAGAACAACCTGCTCCACAAAGCCTCGGGGGTCCTCACAACCCCCCCGGGCACATCCTCCGACCTCTGGGACTACTTTACCTACTCAGATGTCCCGCCGGGGACCTCTCATCAGCCAGCTGGGGAGACGTTCCGGGATCAGGGAGCGGTGAGTCCCCCTCTCGGGCCTACGGTCCTCCCTGCAGCCATCCTCCCCATGTCCCCGGCGGCCATCTTGGGACTCCCCACGAGGCAGCAACCTTACACTCAGTGCTCTGAGGCCTTCCCGCAGCTCCTCCGCACTGCCTCAAACCCAGGCCTCACAGGGACAGCTGCCAGCTCACCACCCAGTACAGGAGGAGCGGAGGACTCTCCATCCCCACTGGGCCTGGCCCACCCACCCCCGGCCTGCAGGACGCCGGGAACTTTTACCCCCCACGGGACCACCTTGCTGGACCCCCCTTCTCCCAGGGCACAGAGACAGTCCAGATCGAGGGACCCCCACCCACAAGGTCCCCATGACACGTCAGCTCCCTCCTTTGCCCAGGCAACTAGCAACTCGGCCTCTCCTCACTCCCCGATGTCGCCTGAAAGGGACCATCTGCCACCACACAGCCCGGATTGGAGTGAGCCTTGGGAACACCAGGCCGCCCGACACCCATCTCCGAATCCCACCTGGGGAGCCAGTCTTTACCCCCACTATCCCCATGATACCCCTGACAACAACCTCATGGCGCTGGGGCAGGAGCACCCCCCCCAATGCCCCCGCAGTGGCACGCTTACTTCCAAGCGATGCCGACAAAGGACGATTTCAGGGAACTTGTCGAAGACATGAAGTCCACCTGCAGATCAGAGATTCAAACCTTACAAACGGGTCTCAAACACCTAGCAGACAGGGTGGAGATGGCGGAGGAAGAACTCCAAGAAACAAAAATAGCGGACCCAACTTCAAGGTTCAGAACACTGCACCCTCCTTAGGGACATGCAGCGTCACGCAGAAGACCTGGACAACAGGGGGCGCAGGAACAATATCCACATTCGGGGGGTCCCAGAAGCAGAGGGCCCAGAGGATGTCCAGAACACGCTACAATCTCTCTTTAACGACCTTCTGGGGGCGGCCCCGACCCATACTATTGAAATGGACAGAGCACACCGAGCGTTACGGCCCAAAGGCACCTCTGCCAGACCCTGTGATATCATTTGCAGGCTGACATCCTACCCTTTGAAAGAGGATATCATGAGGCAGGCCTGCCTAGCCCACAAGGTGACCCTTGGAGACCATCACATTCAGTTGTTCCCGGACTTGTCCTGGATCACCCTACAGAAACGAAGACTACTCCAACCACTGCTGCGTATTCTCCAAGAAGAGACTACCCCGTACCGATGGGGATTTCCCTTTAGCTTCACAGCCAAACATCAAGGCAAGACGGCGACCCTGAGGTACCCGGAAGACCTAGAGGCTTTCTGCGACACCCTGGATCTCAGGGCACCCCAGCTTCCTGATTGGGATCTCGTGGCAACTCCACCACCGCCGCCCACAGTGTTTCAGAACGTCCCCCCACCCAAGCGCTCCCGAGGTCCGAAGAGATCTCCAAGGGGTCGGAGCTCGCAGCAGAGGAGATCTTGATCGAGTCCTCCACTGACGGACTCGCTAAATACCTGAAGGATCACTCCTGTCCCTGTTTACGTTTTACTGTTCCTTTTTTTTAATTATCTTTTTCCTTTGATTTTTGCACCCCATGGTGAAGCCACCCTGGCAATCGGCCATGCACTGACCCACCTTCGGCGCCCTCGCTACAAAACTGACTAACATCATGGGCGAGTCTTGAAAAAGACTTTAGAGGGAGACTGTCCGGGCACCCCCTGCCTCCCCCCCTCTTAGATTACTAGACTACTAGAGCAAGCGGATTACCACTGTCTTGCATGTTTGACTTTGGGCTCCCCAGGACCTCCCTGGCTCACCCTATCCAGGTGGGGGCGGGGAGGCCCACGGGAGGCCTTCTGGACCTGGGCCGGCTGGCCTCTTTAGGTCTGTTGATGTTGTTTTTTATGTTTATGCATGATGTTGCCACACTAACTACTCTTCTCTTTTTCCTAGCTTTTCTTAACCCCCTCCCTTCCCTTTGTCATCGCCTGGCTCCCCGAGCGAAGTCACCAATCCTTCCGGATCTCCTCCCGTGCGGGGCCCATCCCTGGCCGTGGCCATCTGGACCATCTTCAACAACACCAGATGAGTATTTATGCCCCCCACCCTAGTTCCCATGGCTAAGATTTTATCCTTAAATGTTCACGGCCTGAATTCTAATCGTAAAAGGCATCTGGCATTGAGGGAGTTTAGACAGTCAGGAGCGAGTGTTATACTGGTACAAGAAACTCACTTTGACAAAAAGGGCACCTTTGCGTTCGCCTCCAGGTACTACCCACAAAACTATCTGTCATCAGGATCCCACAAGAGGGCCGGTGTGGCCATCCTAATCAAACAGGGGTCCCCCTTCACATACTCGTCCCACTCCAGCGATCCCCAAGGTCACTGTCTTATCTTCTGGGGTCTATGGCTGGACAGGGAGATCACACTCTGTGTAGTCTATGTCCCAAATGTCAGCAGACTGGATTCCTAAATAAGGCACTAGCTCGCCTCTTTCGCTCGGATCATGGGGTGTTAGTGTTGGGGGGGACTTTAACCTAACCCAATCGGAGCTGGTGGATCATCAGGGGGTGGACCCCAGGGTGCCCACATCGAGAGCACTTAGAGACTCAAAGCTATTCCGCCAAATTACCAGAAGGTATGCCCTCTTTGACGCCTGGAGGGCTCTTCACCCTGGCGACCGACAGTACACCTTTTATTCGCCCCCCCATCGCACGCACTCCCGCATAGACTACATCTTTGTTAACAATGCTACCCTACGCATGACCCGAACTGCGCAGATTCTGCCGATCTCATGGTCTGATCACGCCCCGGTAGAGATAACCCTGGACTTAGGTGCCCCAACACGTAGACCCTGCACTTGGCTACTAAACACGTTCCTATTACAACACCTCCCCTCAAAAACAGAACTAAATACCACGCTACAACATTATCTGGCAGACAACAACACGGGGGATGTATCCGTATCCACATTGTGGGAAGCCCATAAGGCGGTGATGAGGGGCAGATGCATGGCCCTCTCCTCAGCCATGAAAAAGGACACGCAGGCTCTGCAGAAGCACACAGAAAAGGAGCTTAGTAACCTAGAAAAGCAGCTTCAATCCAACCCCACACTGGCTCTCCTGAAAAAATTTACGGCCCTCAGGGCAACGTTTGGAGACCTGGTCCTGGGGCGAGTAGGGAAAGCCTTACTCAAACTGAAACAGATGTTTTATGACAAGGGGAATAAAGCCTACACGCTTCTGCCCCGGAAGCTCCGGGACAACACTCAAATGTCGACCGCACACCAGATCCAGAACAGCTCAGTCTGCCTGGTCTCCCACCCTAATGACATAGCCCATTCCTTTGAGTTATTCTACAAGGCCCTGTACAATAACCCTGATATCCCCGCCTACCCCCCTCGCCTGACCTGACTAAACGTATCCAGCAATACCTGGACCTTAGTGGCGTATCGCAGCTCCAATCTACAGATATTGACACCTTGAATGCTCCTATCACACAAGAGGAAATAGAGCAGACCATCAAATCCCTACCCAATCGCAAAGCCCCAGGCCCAGATGGCTTCCCTTACGAGTATTACAAGGAATTTCTCCCTCTCCTCCTCCCCTACATGTGTAAGCTCTTCAATGCCTTCCTTCATGACACCCCGATCCCGAGGGATATGCAGAGCTCCTTTATCACAGTGATCCCCAAACCCGGGAATGACCCCTCCCTTTGTGCTAACTATAGGCCAATCGCCCTGCTAAATTCGGACCTTAAAATATTCACTAAACTCCTATCTATACGCCTGAACACGGTCTTACCCTCCCTGATCCATAAAGATCAGGTGGGATTCGTCCCTTTCTGCCAAGCGGGAGACAATACTAGGAAGATAATAGACCTGGTCGAGGTGGCGAACACGGAGGGCGCACAAGCCCTGCTGCTGAGCTTGGATGCGGAAAAAGCATTTGATTGCCTGGGGTGGCCCTTCCTGTACGCCACGCTCCACCATGTGGGATTCAGGGGACCCTTCTATAGAGCCATACAACACCGATACTTGAACCCATCTTCCCAGGTCAGGACCCCCTTCGCCCTGTCCGCTTCGCTACCAGTGCAGAAGTGCACCAGACAGGAGTGTCCGCTCTCGCCCCTGCTCTTTGCACTGTGTGTTGAACCCCTAGCAGCAACAATTCGTAACAACCCGGACATTAAGGGCATAAGGGTACGGGACAGGGAGTTTAAAATCTCGCTGTTCGCAGATGACATCATTCTCTCCTTAACCCAACCCAGAACCTCCCTTCCAATCCTTCACGCGGAACTAGATCGCTATGGGGCTCTATCTGAATATAAAATGAATGCCTCTAATTCGGAAGCCCTCCCAATCAATACATCTGAGGGGGAGGTAGCGCACCTGAAAGCCAATTTCCCCTATAGCTGGAAATCTACCGCCCTAAAGTACTTGGGAATTAATATCACCCCGCAATACTCTACTCTATACCAGGAAAACTTCCCCCCTCTTTTTACAATATCAGGACCCTTCTCCAGCAATAGAAAAAACACCACATCTCCTTACTCGGAAGGATCGCATCTGTGAAGATGACGATCCTTCCGAAACTATTGTATCTCTTTCAGACCCTACCCATTCCCGTCCCCTATGGCCAACTGAAACACTTACAAGCACACCTACTGCAATTCACCTGGAACTATAGGAGGCATAGAATCCCACGTTCGGTATTGCAAGCAGCTAGGTCGGATGGTGGCCTAGCCTTCCCTAACCTTACTAAATACTACCAGGCGGCACAACTGAGGGCGATAACTTCTTGGTTTACACTCCGTTCCTATAATAAATGGACCGAGATAGAGAAATTGTGGTTAGCTTCGATACACCCAAACAACCTTCTATGGAATGTGAACGCTGAGGTAGAACCTGTACAATTGCTGGGCCCGATGGCGCAGCTCAGGAGACTATGGCGCAAACTGACACGTCAACATAGACTGGCCTCTGACAGCTCGCTCCTGACCTCATTTGCCTGCAACCCCAATATGCCAGATAGCTTACCCTACCAAATGTCCTCCCCCTGGACTACGAGAAACCTTTTTCATTTTGGAAATTTGATAGACCCTCGCACCCGTAAACTACGTTCCTTTGCAGATCTGCAGTCCCAATATGGCCTACCTAAGCAGGTTTTCTGCGGGTATCTCCAGATCCGCCACTATGCCTTAACCTTCGCTCCAACTCTGCAATTTTCCCCTCCTACCTCTTTTGAAAACCTTATTCTGGCAGGCTCTGCGCAGAGAGGTCTGATCTCAGATATTTACAAAATATTGAATGAGAGGCCCTTTGACTCAATGGGCAAACACAACTATATGATCAAATGGGAAAAGGCACTGGGAGAGGAGATACCCATGGAACAATGGAGGGTCATATGGAACCAGGCGTCCAAAACATCTCTATGTACGCTTTACAAGGAAAATATATACAAGATACTGTACTTCTGGTACATGACTCCTGATGTTCTCCATGCCATCCACCCAGCCAGCTCGGACCGCTCCTGGAGATGCCAGGGAGCAAATGGAACACTGTATCATATTTATTGGGAATGCCCGCTGATAACCCCCTACTGGAACTCTGTTCACCAACTACTGATTCGTCTCCTCGAGACAGAAGTACCATTTACCCCTAAATTTTTCCTGCTGGGACTGATATCTCTGAAGGCCCCACGCCCATATAAGAAACTAGCCAGACATGTCCTTACGGCAGCTTGCTGCTTAGTGGCACTGAACTGGAAGAGCAGCTCCCCTCCTCCGAAGGGAGTGCTGTATGCCAGGATTAGGGATGTAGAATTGATGGAGAGGATGACGGCGAGGATTTACGATCGCCTAGACGCGCACAACATGGTCTGGGCGTTGTGGCACCGCCGGGAGGACCACAGTGACTCGGAGCCAGGTACACCTTGATGACATTCCCCCCCCTCTCTCTCCCACCTTCTCTCTCCCCCTTCCCTTTTTTTTTTTTCTTCTTCTCTCTCTTCCTTTTCCTTTCTATTCTTTCCCTTTCCATGGGAGTCCTTATGGGACCCATGCACTCTAGTATCTAATAGCCTTATCAGTTCAAAGGTTTGGTTGATAGCACTTTACGTAAATGTTAAGACAACCTGATAAGATCAGAAAATTGCATAGTTGGCAGATGTACAGTGCTTACACGCTCAGGAATTCTCACAAACATGTAACCCAGAAGAGAAAGCGATTATTCTGTTTGCTGTAAGACCGATGCATTTAAACTGTATCTGATATAACTTTAAATAAAATAGTTATTGATAAAAAAAAAGTTCTACAGGTCGCATGTTTTGAGTTACAGAGGAGGTCTAGGGCTAGAATTATTGCTCTTGCTCTAACGATCGCGGCGATACCTCACTTTTGTGGTTTGAACACCATTTTCATATGCGGGTGCTGCTCAGGTATGCGTTCGCTTCTGCGTGCGAGCTCGTTGGGACGGGGTGCTTTAAAAAAAAAAAAATTCTTATTTATTTTACTTTATTTTAGTTATTTTTACACATTTATTTTTTATTTTTATTTGGGTCACTTTTATTCCTATTGCAAGGAATGTAAACATCCCATGTAATAGAAAAAAGCATGATGACGAGTCCTCCTAAATATGATATCTGAGGTAAAAAATATCTCAGATCTCATATTTAGACTAAAATGCAATAAAAAATTTGAAAAATGTCAAAAAAAGTCCCTTTAAGAGCTAAGGGCGGAAGTGACATTTTGACGTTGCTTACGCCCTGCTATGGTATGGAGACGGATGGGGCCATTTTGTATCCATACCAAGCAGGAGAGAGGACCCGATCGCCTCCGCTGCTACTGATGGCTCTGGTAAGCGGCGTATGGCGCAGGAGAGTGGCGGGAGGGGGGCCCTCTCCCGTCGCCGATAGTGGTTATCTCACGGCGAATCCACCGCAGAGACCACCATTATCGTAAACCGGACCGCCGCCTGAAGAGATGGATACCTGTGTTATGGCAGCAGCTGCTGCCATAACCAAGATATCCCTCTTCAAAGTGCTGACGTATATAGTCGTGCGGCGGTCCGGAAGTGGTTAATATGGGGGATTGGATCTGGGGGCCCCCTTGTTATATTGCCCCCTGCCCGCAGACCCCCACAACCACAGCCCAGGGTTGTGTTGATGAGGCCTTTGTTACCATCAACACGGGGACAAGGTGCTATAGGGTTGTGGGCTCCCGCCCCATGTGGAGGACATGTGGCCTGGTATGGTTCAGAAGGGGGGGCACTCACTCTTCCCCTACTTTCCTGACATGCCAGGCTGCATGCTCAGATAAGGGTTTTGTATGGATCTTAGGGAGGTCCTCATGCCATTTTTTTTTTTAAATATTGGTGTGGAGTTCCTCTTAAAATCCATACTAGACCCCAAGGGAATGGTATGGCTTGGACCCCCATGCCATTTTTTTCACTTTTTTATTCCCAGAAATGTTTTTCTTTTTTAGCTGTCAGCAGGGAAGCCCATTAACAGCTTATGGCTCATCGGTTGTTAAGGATGCCGCGGCTGGCTTCCTGGCCTTGCACCTTAACAACCAGCTATTTTTTGTGCCTTGATTGAGCAAAGCTTTGCCCAATCAGGACTTAGAATGCACTGAGCAGTGTGCAGTGCATTGCAGGGCGTTCGGCAGGGCGAACACCCGCCGAGCGCTCTGCAAATTCGGGTGTTCACAGGCGATGTTCAGGCCAAACTTTTGCTCAGCCCAAACAGTTTACCCAACTCTAACAAGGAGTAGAAGAGGAGGAAAAAGATGGTGAGATGGGAGAATAAAGCAATTTCCAAATTAGTTTTGTAAATTTATTTTGAAATGCTTTGTTAAGAAAATTAAACGTATTTTGACCTCTATAGGGTTATGAGGTGAAGGCACCACCAACACCCAAAGCCAAATTTGTCCACACCTATTGCTTCTATCCAAAGTCTGCGAAAGAGACACCAGATCTAAAAAAAAAATTGTTAATCTTGGCCTGAGTGTACTATAATTTGGCTTCTTCACATTAGGCTTGCTCACTGTGGTGCAAAAATGTGTTATTTCCATCCAAATTCTGCCAAAGAGGCACCAGAATTTATCAAAAAAATCTCTAATCTTGTTCCTAGTGCACTAAATGCTGGTCCCATCATACAGACTGGCTCCCCACATTTTACAAAATAAAGAAAGCTTGAAGGGAAAATCTAATTTAAATGTAATTTTTCTTCTTTATATATGTCAGTTTTGCTACAGCAGGTTCTATTCACAGTACAGATGTCCCATTTAACTGGAAGACCAAGAGAACCACAAAGGCACTCTATTTAAAAAAAAATATATTGTTTCACTTTAAGCATTATTAAAATCACTGCTTAAAAAATGATCTTTCTAAAAAAAAAATTTTGCATTGATACATGTCCCCTAGGGCAATGCACTGGCCCCTATACCCTTTTTATGGCCAACAAACTTACACATAAGCCTTCACAATTAGCACTTTTGATTTTCAAGTTTGGGTCCGATAGACTTTAACAGGGTTTGCGATTCGGGTCTGAATTTTTTTTACGCTCTTATACATATATATTTATATATTTACATATATATTTATGTTGAGACTGCCAACACCCCAGCTGTATGCCAGGATTAGGGATGTAGAATTGATGGAGAGGATGACGGCGAGGATTTACGATCGCCTAGACGCGCACAACATGGTCTGGGCGTTGTGGCACCGCCGGGAGGACCACAGTGACTCGGAGCCAGGTACACCTTGATGACATTCCCCCCCCTCTCTCCCACCTTCTCTCTCCCCCTTCCCCTTTTTTTTTCTTCTTCTCTCTCTTCCTTTTCCTTTCTATTCTTTCCCTTTTAATGGGAGTCCTTATGGGACCCATGCACTCTAGTATCTAATAGCCTTATCAGTTCAAAGGTTTGGTTGATAGCACTTTACGTAAATGTTAAGACAACCTGATAAGATCAGAAAATTGCATAGTTGGCAGATGTACAGTGCTTACACGCTCATGAATTCTCACAAACATGTAACCCAGAAGAGAAAGCGATTATTCTGTTTGCTGTAAGACCGATGCATTTAAACTGTATCTGATATAACTTTAAATAAAATAGTTATTGATAAAAAAAAGTTCTACAGGTCGCATGTTTTGAGTTACAGAGGAGGTCTAGGGCTAGAATTATTGCTCTCGCTCTAACGATCGCGGCGATACCTCACATGTGTGGTTTGAACACCATTTTCATATGCGGGTGCTGCTCACGTATGCGTTCGCTTCTGCGTGCAAGCTCGTTGGGACGAGGTGCTTTAAAAAAATGTTTTTCTTATTTATTTTACTTTATTTTAGTTATTTTTACACAGTTTTTTTATTTTTATTTGGGTCACTTTTATTCCTTTTGCAAGGAATGTAAACATCCCATGTAATAGAAAAAAGCATGATGACGAGTCCTCCTAAATATGATATCTGAGGTCAAAAATATCTCAGATCTCATATTTAGACTAAAATGCAATAAAAAATTTGAAAAATGTCAAAAAAAGTCCCTTTAAGAGCTAAGGGCGGAAGTGACATTTTGACGTTGCTTACGCCCTGCTATGGTATGGAGACGGATGGGGCCATTTTGTATCCATACCAAGCAGGAGAGAGGACCCGATCGCCTCCGCTGCTACTGATGGCTCTGGTAAGCGGCGTATGGCGCAGGAGAGTGGCGGGAGGGGGGCCCTCTCCCGTCGCCGATAGTGGCTATCTCACGGCGAATCCACCGAAGAGACCACCATTATCGTAAACCGGACCACCGCCTGTAGAGATGGATACCTGTGTTATGGCAGCAGCTGCTGCCATAACCAAGATATCCCTCTTCAAAGTGCTGACGTTTATAGTCGTGCGGCGGTCCGGAAGTGGTTAATATGGGGGATTGGATCTGGGGGCCCCCTTGTTATATTGCCCCCTGCCCGCAGACCCCCACAACCACAGCCCAGGGTTGTGTTGATGAGGCCTTTGTTACCATCAACACGGAGACAAGGTGCTATAGGGTTGTGGGCTCCCGCCCCATGTGGAGGACATGTGGCCGGGTATGGTTCAGAAGGGGGGGCACTCACTCTTCCCCTACTTTCCTGACCTGCCAGGCTGCATGCTCAGATAAGGGTTTTGTATGGATCTTAGGGAGGTCCTCATGCCATTTTTTTTTTAAATATTGGTGTGGAGTTCCTCTTAAAATCCATACTAGACCCCAAGGGAATGGTATGGCTTGGACCCCCATGCCATTTTTTTCACTTTTTTATTCCCAGAAATGTTTTTCTTTTTTAGCTGTCAGCAGGGAAGCCCATTAACAGCTTATGGCTCATCGGTTGTTAAGGATGCCGCGGCTGGCTTCCTGGCCTTGCACCTTAACAACCAGCTATTTTTTGTGCCTTGATTGAGCAAAGCTTTGCCCAATCAGGACTTAGAATGCACTGAGCAGTGTGCAGTGCATTGCAGGGCGTTCGGCAGGGCGAACACCCGCCGAGCGCTCTGCAAATTCGGGTGTTCACAGGCGATGTTCAGGCCAACCTTTTTTTCAGCCCAAACAGTTTACCCAACTCTAACAAGGAGTAGAAGAGGAGGAAAAAGATGGTGAGATGGGAGAATAAAGCAATTTCCAAATTCGTTTTGTAAATTTATTTTGAAATGCTTTGTTAAGAAAATTAAACTTATTTTTACCTCTATAGGGTTATGAGGTGAAGGCACCACCAACACCCAAAGCCCAATTTGTCCACACCTATGGCTTCTATCCAAAGTCTGCGAAAGAGACACCAGATCTAAAAAAAAAAATTGTTAATCTTGGCCTAAGTGTACTATAATTTGGCTTCTTCACATTAGGCTTGCTCACTGTGGTGCAAAAATTTGTTATTTCCATCCAAATTCTGCCAAAGAGGCACCAGAATTTATCAAAAAAAAACCTAATCTTGTTCCTAGTGCACTAAATGTTGGTCCCATCATACAGACTGGCTCCCCACATTTTACAAAATAAAGAAAGCTTGAAGGGAAAATCTAATTTAAATGTAATTTTTATTCTTTATATATGTCAGTTTTGCTACAGCAGGTTATATTCACAGTACAGATGTCCCATTTAACTGGAAGACCAAGAGGACCACAAAGGCACTCTATTTAAAAAAAAAAAAAAATGTTTCACTTTAAGCATTATTAAAATCACTGCTTAAAAAATGATCTTTCTAAAAAAAAAAATGTTGCATTGATACATGTCCCCTAGGGAAATGCACTGGCCCCTATACCCTTTTTATGGCCAACAAACTTACACATAAGCCTTCACAATTAGCACTTTTGATTTTCAAGTTTGGGTCCGATAGACTTTAACAGGGTTTGCGATTCGGGTCTGAATTTTTTTTACGCTCTTATACATATATATTTATATATTTACATATATATTTATGTTGAGACTGCCAACACCCCAGCTGTATGTTTCAGTTAAGAGTTTAAAGGTTTGTTTTAAACTGGCCACTGCTTTCCTTTGCTTTTAATTTGCTTTTTCAGTACATGGATATGTAATGGATGGAGTTATCTGCCTGTTATTTGGTTTGACATTTGTTTCATGTCATCAGGGATGAGCCGAACACCCCCCTGTTCGGTTCGCACCAGAACCTGCGAACAGACAAAATGTTCGTGTAAACTTTAGAACCCTATTAAATACAATGGACTCGAACGTTCGAAATCTAAAGTGTTAATTATAAAGGCTAATATGCAAGTTATTGTCCTAAAAAGTGTTTGGGGACCTAGGTCCTGCCCCAGGGGACATGTATCAATGCAAAAAGAAGTTTTAAAAACGGCAGTTTTTTCGGGAGCAGTGATTTTAATAATGCTTAAAATGAAAAAATAAAAGTGAAATATTCCTTTAAATTTCGTACCTGGGGGGTGTGTATGATATGCATGTGAAGTGGCGCATGTTTCCCGTGCTTAGAACTGTCCCTGCAAAAAATGTAATTTTTGAAAGAAAAAAATGCATTTAAAACTGACTCGCGACTATTAATGAATTGTCGGCTCCCGGCAATACATACAAAAGTCATTGATAAAAAAAAAAAAAAAAGCGTGGGGGTTCCCCAGAATTCAATTACCAGGCCCTTCAGGTCTGGAATGGATATTAAGGGGAACCCCGCCGCAAATTTAAAAAAAAATTGACGTGGGGTTCCCCCAAATATCCATTCCAGGCCCTTCAGATCTGGCATGGATTTTAAGGGGAACTCCACCCCAAATTTAAAAAAAAATGGCGTGGAGTCCCCCTAAAAATCCATACCAGACCCCTTATCCGAGCACGCAACCTGGCCGGCCGCAGGGGAAAAGGGGGGGACGAGAGAGCGGCCCCCCCTCCCTCCTGAACGTACCAAGCCACATGCCCTCAACATGGGGAGGATGTCCCCATGTTGATGGGGACAAGGGCCTCATCCCCACAACCCTTGCCCGGTGGTTGTGGGGGTCTGCGGGCGGTGGGCTTATCGGAATCTGGAAGACCACTTTAACAAAGGGGACCCCCAGATCCCGCCCCCCCTATGTGAATTGGTAAGGGGTACATTGTACCCCTACCATTTCACGAAGAAAGCGTAAAAAAATGTTTAAAAAAACACACAAACACCTTGAAAAAGTCCTTTATTTAAAAAAAAAAAACATTCCAGCGATGAAATCCAGTGTCCCGCGGCGATCCCGATGTCCAGCGCTGTCCTTCATTGGTTGTGCCTGAGCGGACCTGATGGGGAACTCCCTCTCAGTATTTTAAATGTATAGACCCGCCCCTTCTAAAGTTCCCCATCAGGTCCGCTCAGCGGACGAGATGCGGAACATGAGAAGGGGCGGGTCTATACATGTATTACCAAAGTGAGAGCAGTCCCCCATCAGGTCCGCCCCCTCGGTATGTCGGACCCGCCTACGTCATTGGCTTGAGCGGGGAACTTCCTTCACTATGTAAATTTAAATTACACAGTGAAGGAAGTTCCCCGCTCAAGCCAATGACGTAGGCGGGTCCGACATACCGAGGGGGCGGACCTGATGGGGAACTGCTCTCACTTTGGTAATACATGTATAGACCCGCCCCTTCTTATGTTCCGCATCTGGTCCGCTGAGCGGACCTGATGGGGAACTTTAGAAGGGGCGGGTCTATACATTTAAAATACTGAGAGGGAGTTCCCCATCAGGTCCGCTCAGGCACAACCAATGAAGGACAGCGCTGGACATCGGGATCGCCGCGGGACACTGGATTTCACCGCTGGAATGTTTTGTTTTTTTTTTCTTAATAAAGGACTTTTTCAAGGTGTTTGTGTGTTTTTTTAAACATTTTTTTACGCTTTCTTCGTGAAATGGTAGGGGTACAATGTACCCCGTACCAATTCACATGGGGGGGGCTGGGATCTGGGGGTCCCCTTTGTTAAAGGGGTCTTCCAGATTCCGATAAGCCCCCCGCCCGCAGACCCCCACAACCACCGGGCAAGGGTTGTGGGGATGAGGCCCTTGTCCCCATCAACATGGGGACATCCTCCCCATGTTGAGGGCATGTGGCTTGGTACGGTTCAGGAGGGAGGGGGGGCCGCTCTCTCGTCCCCCCCTTTTCCCCTGCGGCCGGCCAGGTTGCGTGCTCGGATAAGGGGTCTGGTATGGATTTTTAGGGGGACTCCACGCCATTTTTTTTTTAAATTTGGGGTGGAGTTCCCCTTAAAATCCATGCCAGATCTGAAGGGCCTGGAATGGATATTTGGGGGAACCCCACGTCAATTTTTTTAAAATTTGCGGCGGGGTTCCCCTTAATATCCATTCCAGACCTGAAGGGCCTGGTAATTGAATTCTGGGGAACCCCCACGCTTTTTTTTTTTTTTTTATCAATGACTTTTGTATGTATTGCCGGGAGCCGACAATTCATTAATAGCCGCGAGTCAGTTTTAAATGACTTTCTTTCTTTCAAAAATGACATTTTTTGCAGGGACAGTTCTAAGCACGGGAAACATGCGCCACTTCACATGCATATCATACACACCCCCCAGGTACGAAATTTAAAGGAATATTTCACTTTTATTTTTTCATTTTAAGCATTATTAAAATCACTGCTCCCGAAAAAACGGCCGTTTTTAAAACTTCTTTTTGCATTGATACATGTCCCCTGGGGCAGGACCCAGGTCCCCAAACACTTTTTAGGACAATAACTTGCATATAAGCCTTTATAATTAGCACTTTAGATTTCTCCCATAGATTTTTCAAATTTGCCGTGAACACCCCAATTTGTTCGCTGTTCGGCGAACGGGCGAACAGGCAATGTTCGAGTCGAACATGAGTTCGACTCGAACTCGAAGCTCATCCCTACATGTCATTATTGAACTTGTTTTGTTCTGTGTACACAGTACTAGGACATTTGAAATGTAATAGTTCATTTTCTCTTTTAAGGATTAATGTTAATGCTTGAGTTGAATTCTAAAGTTGTGCTATGAATTATTCATTTTTTTTATAAAGTTGTGGATTGCAGTTTCAATTCACAGCCAAAAATGAGAAAAAGTTTACTTAATATTTTTTTACTTCATCAAATATCTGTTATTTTCTAGTTGTCATATATTATAACTTGTCAAATAGTTAAAGACATAATGGATATTTTTTTCAAAGATTTTGACATTGGCAGCATCGTGACTTTACTAGATGTTTTTTTTTTCTCTTTTTTTCTACTAAAAGGAGAATTAGCTTAAAGGAAAACGATAGAGTGCTTTGATCACATTTTATTTTATGTTTAACCACTTGCTCACTGGGTACTTACACCCTCTTCCTAACCAGGCCAATTTTCAGCTTTCAGCGCTCTCATATTTTGATGGACAATTACTCAGTCATGCAACACTGTACCCATATACCGTATTTATCGGCGTATAACACGCACCGGCGTATAACACGCACCCCAAGTTTAGGAGGAAATTTTAGGGAAAAAAACTTTTAGCAGGGAAGTTTAAGGAAAAATAACTTACATTTAAATGCAGCCTTGTCAGTGTCCATTGCAGCCTTGTCAGTGTCCATTGCAGCCTTGTCACAGTGCAGCCTTGTCAGTGTCCATTGCAGCCTTGTCACAGTGCAGCCTTGTCAGTGTCCATTGCAGCCTTGTCACAGTGCAGCCTTGTCAGTGTCCATTGCAGCCTTGCCCCAGAGTCCATTTCAGCCTTGCCCCAGAGTCGCCGTGCAGCCTTGCCCCAGAGTCGCCGTGCAGCCTTGCCCCCAGTGTCGCCGTGCAGCCTTGCCCCCAGTGTCGCCGTGCAGCCTTGCCCCCAGTGTCGCCGTGCATCATTTTAAAATTGGCGCCGAGACTGTGCGAACGCCGGGGACGCAGGGGATGCAGGGGACGCAGGGACTGGGCGGAGCCGCCGCCGAGATACACATAGCCGAGTGTACTCGGCTATACTCGGCTTTTCTCGGCTTCGCTCACAGTCACGCCGAGTCCTGCCCTATGATGGACATAACACAGGTCCAATGGCGGGACTGGGCGTGACTGTGAGCAGAGCCGAGAAAAGCCGAGTATAGCCGAGTACATTCGGCTATGTGTATCTCGCTCCGCTCCGCTCACAGTCAGCGGAGACAGCTCAGGGATGACAGTATCGGCGTATAACACGCACCCACGATTTTCCCCTGATTTTCAGGGGAAAAAAGTGTGTGTTATACGCCGATAAATACGGTACATTTTTCATCCTTTTTGTCAAACAAATAGAGCTTTCTGTTGGTGATTAGACATGTGCGATTAGTTTCGTACGAATCGAAAATTCGTACAAATTTTTCGAAATTCGTACATTTGTACGAATCCGAATTACGAATTTTTATGAATACGAATTCTGTACGAAATACGAAATTTTGTTTACGAATTTCGGATCCAAATTATCCGAATCCAAACTACCAAATAATAACGATTTTCAACTAATACGAAAGAAACAAACAAAAAAAAAGTTACGAAAGTAGGAGTTGTGTCCAGAATCAACGAAAACAATGTACTCTACCCCGTCTGAAAGTACGAATCATGGTATTGAGCTTCCCTTTAATAGTGCCGTTGTACGTCTTATACGTCGCCGTGTTCTTGGCTTTTGGAATTTCCGTCAACATTTGTGCGACCGTGTGTATGCAAGACAAGTTTGAGCCAACATCCTTCGGAAAAAAAATACACGGTTTTGTTGTCAGAATTTCCGATCGTCTGTACGCGGCATGAGTCCGTAGAGTTCAATATTAATGATTCGTACGAAATTCGTATTTCATATGAATCCGAATTAAATTCCGTACACGAATTGAGAATTACAATTTTTTTTTATACAAAACGGAACGGAACGAAACAAAACAAATTTTTTGACGGCTCCCATGTCTATTGGTGATATGTAATCACCACTGTTTTTTTGTTAAAAAATGCATTTTTCATAGTTTCTATTATAAAATTTAGCATTTAGTAATTTTTCTTCATAAATTTTGACCAAAATTTATACTGCTACATTTCTTTGATAAAAAACAAATCAGTGTATATTATTTGGTATATTATTTGGTCTTTGTGAAGGTTATAGAGTCTACAAGCTATGGTGACAATCATTGAAAATGTATCACATTTGATGGCCTGTCTAACTTCTTGAGACACTAACAAGCCAGGACAGTACAAATACTCACCAAATGACCCCTTTTTGGAAAGTATACATTCCAAGGTATTTAGTAACATGTATGGTGAGTTTTTTTAAGTTGTAATTTTTTCCCACAATTCTTTGCAAAATAAATATATTTTTTCCACAAAATTGTTCAATTAACAGGTTATTTCTCTCACATTGCATATGTATACTTGTAACTAGACCCCAAAACACATTCTGCTACTCCTCCTGAGTATAGCGATACCACATGTGTGAGACATTTACACAGCCTATCCACATACAGAGGCCCAACATACAGGGAGCACCATCCACCATCCACCACCAGTGTTCTAGGGACATAAATTACACATCTAATTTCCTGACTACCTATTACACTTTTGAAGGCCTTGGGCAATAAAAAAATGGCCACAAAATGACCCCATTTTGGAGGCAAACACCCCAACATATATGCTACGAGGCATATTGAGTTTTTTGAGTGCGTCATTTTTTGTCCACATTTTTTTCCACATTCCACAATGAAAATGCATTTTTTTGACCATTTTTTACACATTTTTATGGCACTGACGGGCGCTGATGAGGATTCACTGATGAGCACTCAAAAGGCACTGTAGTGGCACTGATGATCACTTTAGTGGCACTGATGAACACTTTAGTGGCACTGATGAACACTTTGGTGGCACTGATGAGCAAGCACTGATGCCACTGTAGGACACTGATGTTCACTGTAGTGGCACTGATGTCACTGATGTGCACTGTAGTGGCACTGATGGCACTGATAAGCACTCAATGATGGGCACTGTAGGGCACTGATGGCACTAATGTAAACTGCAGTGGCACTGTTGGGCACTGGTGAGCACTTTAGTGGCACCATAGGGCACGGTGTCACTTTAGTGGCACTGATGAGCAGTGTAGTGGCACTGATGAGCACTGTAGGGGCACTGATGGCACTGTAGGGGCATTGTAAAGGCACTGATGGCACTGTGATGACACTGCGATGGGGCACTGATTAGCACTGTAGTGACATAGATGGAAATGTGATTGCACTGTAGGGGCACTGTGATGGCACTGTAGTGGCACTGATGGTACTGTGATGACACTGTAGGGGCACTGTGATGGCACTGATGGCTCTATAGACCATTTGATGGCACTGATTAGCACTGTCATGGCACTGATGGCACTGTGATGGCACTGTAGGGGCACGGTGATGGCACTGATGGGGCACTGATTAGCACTGAAAGGGCACTGGGGGGAGGAGCTCTGACATGTAGCGGTGTCCGCGCTGACCTAGGATCCCCGTCGCCGCCCACCCTCCCAGAGCTCCCGCCAAGCCATGCTGAAGAAGGGAGAGCCGCAAACAGGAATGGATGGCGGCAGCCTGAGACATGTGAGGAGAGGAGGAGATGCGCGGCTGACTACAGCATACACCGCGACCGCGGCTCCCTCTAAAATGCCCAGACACCGCTGACACCCTCACCATGAGTTGGTGCCGTAACCTGACTTCCTTCTCCCACGCATCTCTGCCCCCCGGTCTGAGTCTGGGTCTGACGCACTGTCTCGCGCCATGATAGGAGCCCTATACCTGGAGCTGGGCCACCCCTGGTGAGCAGCTGAGAAGGGCCCTCGGAACCGCAAGCCGTACCAAAGCAGGACATGTCCCTTAAACTGAACACGGAAGACATGGTAGGACTAAATAAGTAAATTTAAATGCTGATAATGCCTTTACTGCCTATAATGTGTAAGCTGAACTTTAAATGAAGTGAATGGACCTATTGCTACATGGTAAAAGCAGTTAAAACAGTGGAAAAATCTCCCTTTTCAATTCCCATTAACTTTTAAAGTAATCAGCTCCTTAAACTGCTGAGAATTGGTCAGAAAGGAATGGGAAAGGCTGGAATACTGATAGGATTATAGCGGGTCAGTGGTGAACAATTTATTTTTCAGCCACAATCACCTACAGATGAATGGGACTGACAATCCTGCAATTGACAGTAAAGTAACATTGTTATCTGCTAGCTGTTGATCAATACTGTTATCTATTAATTTTGCTGATTTCGCTGGTAATGGGCCGATCATTTGCTATGATAAAGGCTGACAAGCCTTATGGATGATTACTGTGACCTCTGGGGAATGAAATCACTGTATGATAACTGCTGCTGATAATCAATACTAACTATTCAAGCCAGGCCCACTAAATGAAAACTGAGAAATATATAGTACCCTGAATGTGAATAGACAATTGCTGTTTTAGGAGGTCTGCCATCTCCTTTTTTTTTTCAAGCGATACTGTCAAATTACTTGGTGCAAAACTTGAACTTTGATTGAAGTATATGAAACGACTGCTACATAATTTTTTCCCCCCAGCCATAGTTACCTGTGATTGACTGATCCCAGAAACACTTGCAATTAATTGAAAAAAATAATATGGCTGGTGGCTATTGCCAATGCTATTATGTGACAATTGACTAATATTGTTACCATCTAAGTCAGCTATACTTGTTGATAGACTTTGCGGATAAATGCCAATAGTAACTGCGAATAAATATTACTAGTCATGGAAAAATGTCTCTGACAAGGTAAATGTTGATTATTTGACATTCTTATTGGCCGATATTGCGAAATCTGCATTATTCTGCCTGTGGATAGATTGTTGCTCAACCCTGATATACGGCTGTTCCGTCTGATAAAGCACTGATAACAATAAGGGCACAGAGTTTTTTTCTTTTCTCCATTACCTTACAGAAGATCATTGTGGGCATGGGAGACCTGTAGCCACCCTGAGAAAACTGTGGGCCCTTTTAATGACGTAATAATTATCTGACATATGTCATTGCCATCTGTTGACAAGTGTGGATAATTAAAGGGAGGAAAAACTTCTGAATTAGGATGAGCACGAGAGGAAGGGCAGGTAAGGCGGGAAAAGGGGCGCCACCCGCTGCAAGCCCAGGAGGCATCCAGCGATTCATGTCAGCTGAAACAAGTATGATAGACAATGGACATGGAAGCCCCAAGCCCAGCAAAGCAGGGAAAACGAATGGAGTACTGGTGTCAGGGACCTGCCAGAAATCAAAGACAGTTCTTGCTTCCCTCGGTACCTGTGCGTTGGCGCGTGGCGGGTGTGCGCGTGTGTGCGCCACTTGCGCACGCGCATGCGCCAATTGCGCGTGCACGTTAAACGATATGGCGCCATTAGGCCTTTTAAAAGGCCAGCAGTTACAACAGTGCATTGCTGTCTGATCTGCAGCTTTCTAAATCTGAATACCTGCATACCTGCTACCTATTACCAGTACCGACCCGGCTTGCTCGACCACCCGATATTTCTCCAACCCTGACCTCGGCTCGCCTTGACCCTGCTCTGTCTCTCACCTGCCTACCTGCTGCCAAACCTTGCCTGTGTTCCTGACTACATCTAAGCCTGCTGATCCATACACCTGACTACCTGCTCTGACCCGGCTTGTCTGACCCTCCTGCTGTCTGCTGTTTTGTGCACCTAAACCAAGCTTATCTCACCTTGCTCCAGCTTCCGCTGTTCCAGTATCCACCAGCTCCCGGGTCGCTGACCTGCAACCAGCTGCTCTGCTGCCTACAGATCCAGCCATCCCTGGAGGATCACCACCTTGCCACGGTGCCAACCACCACACCTACTGCAGGCACTCCTACCTCACTGCGCTCTCGAGGTCACTGTCCCCAATCCAGTGACTCCTGAGCCAGGGCTGTAAGAGAGGTCTCCGCCTACAAAGTCAGGCTCTACGACCAGGTACGTTCTGTACATAACAACTGGTAATGCGACCAAAAAATGAAGAGAATAGCACCCAAGGGTGCTCCAATGTAAAAAATGGAGATTACCAGAAGAAAAAAGCAGATGCGCTGCCAGAGCCAGAAGAGGGATCGGGGCCTGAGGGAGCCCAGGCAAGCCTTCCCCAAATCAAAGAGGTGATGGCAGAGATGCTCGCTAAAATGGAAGCATCACTGAAAACAGAAATTGTGGCAGTTAAAACGGATATTGTGCAGGTTCTGGGGCGAGTTGAAGAAGTAGAGGAATGCATGCACAAAGTTGAACAAAGGCTGGAGGAAATGAACGAACAGATGACATTGTTGCAAAAAACAAATAAATGGCTATCCTATAAAATGGAAGACCAAGAAAATCGCAGTTGCTGAAAAAACATACGGATAAGAGGGATACCAGAGAAATATAAAAATGATGAACTAACAAAAGTGATGCAAGATATGTTTGTCATTGCAGAGACACAATACACGTTTTGCTCCTGATGAGCGACTTAAAGTCGTGAAATGCGTAGAGCCAACAGATATTGTATCAACTATGTGTCATAACCAGCACCTATATAATGCATTACCAAAAAAATATTTATTTATCTTTATATTGTTGTGTATCCCTGTTCATTGCTGTGTGGACCTTGTGTGCCATACATTAATTTTTTAAATTTTTATATAATAAAAGTGGACAATTATTAATCCTTTATACTTTTCTATCTTTATTATGGAGTGGTCTATTAACATTTAACCTAGTAGGTACTTATTGTTATGTATATTCATTTATCTGTCTGTTGCAATAGAGTATGTCAGCCAGTTATAAAAATCATGTAAAATTAAGATATATAGCGTATAACAATTTTTTTCATTACTAAAAACAACTAGACCCCTTTCCCACACAAGCTTCATTTAAAGTCCCGCCCTTTTTGCTCTCTCTCAATTATACAAATATAGGGATGGAGGTAAGTGACTACATCACTACCTCATTTAAAGTCCCACCCAATGTTCCTTTATGAATAACCAAATCAGGAATGGAAGCTTGTGTTCAGGGACTCCAATGTCATATTATGCTCTTGCATACATTTATTATTGTTATGTTTTGGTTCCTAGTGTATGTATGTTCATTTGTTAATTTGTGTAGTATGTCATTTGATTAGATTTATTGATCTGGTTCCCTTTAATCAGTCAGGTGCATTTGCACGTTGCTTTGCAGGTCCCTTCTGTGTTAGGACTTGGGGGTCGTCATGCCATCTGCCTCCTTGCAGGCTTTGTCTTCCTATACGGGGGCTGCGACGTGCATTGTCTGTGCTCCCTCTTCCCTGCCTATTTGCGGGGGCAGGTGGGTGGGCACTGCGTGTCGACGTCACGCCTCTCGGGCCGGCTACATGGCGTCACCACGTGTGTTCCCGCTGTGCCGTCCTTGTTTCCATTCACAAGCGTTGGGTTTGTTTCTTGGCACCTAACTACCAGGCGGCTCTTCCGCATTGGTGTAGGCGCCTCCCCATCCCCACTGCTCGCGTGCGTGACGCTGACGGGACTCCTAGGCGGCGGCACCTAAATATTTGGGCATTGTCCTTGGGTTGCTTAGGCAGTCGGTCATTCCTCGCTTGCATGAACAACACTTATTTTATGCTTCCCAGATCTCTACACAGGTAAACTTTTTCTTTTTTCCTCATTTAACAATTTGCCCCATTGTGTACACCACATGTTCCCCTTGGTTTTTCCGATGGTTGCCTTAAGCAATTCATGTTTCCGTTTACCTCTGCCCAACTCATAGTCACCAGCCCTTTTCCTCTCCACACTACCACAACATTCCACACACTTAAAGCTACATACTCCACCTTTCCATGATCAACATTTTAATTTAATTTTAATCTTCATTTTCAACGTATCCATATATCAACACTCATCATAAATTTTTGCTTTTTTCGTAGTCACTGCCTCCCATTCATACTTCACATACCCATTTTCACAATGGCCGGAAGCCTGTCCGCCCTGGGTGTGCCACGTGTTTGGTTGCCTGCTGTGCAGGTGCCCCGTCTCAGCCCCCGTAGGGGGGGGGGGTTCTGCCTGCAAATGGAGGCGTTGGTGGTCCGGCTCCCAGGCCAGTAATACACGGATACCCTGTAGGTACCAGCTGGGACTCTGACCTTGTGCTCACAGTCCTGAAATGTGTGAATGCCCTAGACTAATTTTAAAAAAATTTATTTTGTCATTGCAGGGACACAATACACGTTTTACTCCTGATGAGCGACTTAAAGTCACGAAACGCGTAGAGCCAACAGATATCGTGTCAACTATGTGTCATAACCAGCACCTATTTCTTTGTCTGTATATTGCTGTGTGAACCTTGTGTGCCATACATTATTTTTTTTTATTTCTTATATAATAAAAGTGGACAATTTTTAATCCTTTATAATTTTCTATCTTTATTATGGAGTAGTCTATTAACATTTAACCTAGTAGGTACTTATTGTTATGTACTGTATATTCATGTATCTGTCTGTTACAATAGAATATGTCAGCCAATTATAAAAATCATGTAAAATTAAGATATATAGCGTATAACAAATTTGTTTATTACTAAAAACAACTAGACCCTTTTCCCACACAAGCTTCATTTAAAGTCCCGCCCTTTTTGCTCTCTCTCAATTATATGTTTTCTGTTTTTATTAAGTATATGCAAGAGTACAAACAGGAGATTATTGACAATAATACAGAGTTGAGGATATACAATTAGGAACAACCAATCATATTGAACAATGAGAACAGGTAGCATGTATTTTATTGTGTCCGTGAGCAACTCCGCTGCCCACCGCACCCCGTATGGGATCAAGCTGTGCAATGGGCAGTCGGGTCCCTCGGCCTAACACCTTAAACAACAAAGAAAAAACTACTTGGTAAGAAAAAGAAAAAGGCAATGCATCCTAACCAACTATATCAGAACAAATAAAATCTCCAGACTATTACTGCATTGCATATTAAAGAAATGAAGAAGCGAATATGAACAGTGCTTGCATCTCATTATTAACCGTATGCAAACGTTTGCTTCATACTGTAGATAAAAACAAGAATAGACAGAGGAGATCGTGAGACAAAGGAAAGATAGAAACAGCAGAAGAAAAGAGAAAAGATGAGGGAAGGGAGGTGGAGGTGATGGCCGCACGGATCAGAGATGGGGGGCGAGGTGCCCAAGTGCACTCGGGGCCCAAGACCATCTGAGGGGACTCAGGTCTATAATGAGAACCCAATGTAGCAAGCCCAGGGGTCCCATATGCATTTGAATTTCTCCATGGAGTCAAGTATGGTATTGGAAATTTTCTCCTGGGTCATAATCCATGATATTTTTTGCTTAGTAACAAGGAAAGAAACGTAAGGAGATTTCCAGGCCCGTGCCATTGTGATCTTGGCTCCAAGGAGAATAAAATGGATCAGAATCTGAGTAAATTTAGCAATAGAGGGGATCTTATGATTGAGGAGGACTATTGCCAGATCTTGGTTGACCACAAAGCCAGTGATCCTCCGAAGTGAAATACCTTATTCCAATAGCCTCTAATTCGGGGGCACTGCCACCATGTGTGTAGAGCAGTACCTAAGTGGCCACAGCCCCTTAAGCAGAAAGGTAAGGATTGCGGGTAATATTTTGCAAGTCGTGTGGGGACCAGGTACCAGTGGGACATGACCTTGAGATTAGCTTCTATTAAGGATATATTTAGCATCCCCTTGAATGCTCTTGAGACGTGGGAGTGCCAATCCTCCATGTCCCATTTAATGTCAAGGTCACGTTCCCATCTCAGCATGTATGTCGCTTTCTCCCTTGGCTCAGCTAGGGCCGTGTAAATCAAGGAAATTCCCCCCTCATGTCCGTGGCTGATGAGCACCATTGTTCAAAAGGGGTGACAGATAGGGAGCGTGAGTGTTGGGCTAGGATGGAATGAAGGAAATGGGAAATTTGACGAAAGCGAAACTTCTCAGATGATGGCATCTCTAGTTTTGAAGTACAGAAGCTAAGTGTGAGAGGGCCATTAGGGTTGAAGAAGTGTCCTATACGGTAGAGGCCTTTATCCAGCCACCATTGAAAGGCTTTAATGTCCATCCCAAGGGGGAACTGGGGATTGTGTAAGATGTGAGCCAAGGGCTGCCACTTGGAAGTCAGAAGGTTTCTTTTGTGAAGGGAGTAACACAACGCTATTGAGTGGGATAGAGTAGGGGAGAGGATTGAGCGCCTAATATTGGAGGGTCGCCAGAGTAGGAAATCTAAAGTAAAGTTCGGGACAGCTTGTCGTTCCATCCCCACTCAATCTGGTTTGGAGATTTTGGAGTAGATGATTGAAAATTGGCTGAATTGGACTGCCTGGTAGTACCACCAGAGGTTAGGTAGCCCTAAGCCCCCTTTCTTTCTAGGTCTGAAGAGGACTGTTTTTGCAAGGCGGTGGTTAGTTTTCCCCCAGATAAAGTGGATTATGGCTAACTGAAGATTGTCTATGTGAAGTTTAGTAACAGGTATGGGAAGGGAGCGAAAAAGGTAGAGGATTCTTGGTAAGAGGGTCATTTATTTGCATTGATTCTCCCCAACCATGACATCCCATTGTTCTAAGTCTTCTTTAAGCTTTTTGTACATGGGTGGGTAGTTTTTGTTATAGAGCTGATTTATATTGTTCGTCAGATGTATGCCAAGATACGGTATGGAATCGTCACTCCAAGTAAATGGGAAGTGATTTTTCAGTCTGTCTAATAATGTCGGGGGGGTTGAAATGTTGAGGGCAACTGATTTGGACATGTTGACATTTAGGCCGGAGACCTGTCCAAATTTGGTTAGAAGTTGAAGAGTGTTAGGGATGGTAATGAGTGGGGAGGTGATGAACAAGAGAACATCATCTGCAAAGAGCGCACATTTATGTGATAACTGACCGCATTTGACACCATGGATGTCTGGGTTACCTCGAATGGCAATTGCTAGTGTCTCTATTGCTATTGTGAAAAGGAGAGGGGATAGGGGGCAACCTTGTCTCGTACCTCGCGTGATTGGGAGGGGGTCAGAGAGGTGTCCTTGAATCTTAACCTGGGCTTTTGGAAGGGAGTATAAGGCTTTTAATATATTAAGGAAGCTGGTCTCAAATCCCCATTTTTCTAGGATTGTAAACAAGTAAGGCCAGATCACCGTGTCAAAGGCCTTTTGGAGGTCTATAGATAGGAGAAAACCTTCTTGGCAAGGGCCTCCGTCCCAGCCTGAGTTGAGAAGGGATATAACATCCACGTCTCTCCTTACTTGATCCGACCCCTGTCGCCACGGAATAAATCCCACCTGGTCTCTATGTATGTAATCTCCTACAAATGAGGCTAATCTATTGGACAAGACTTTTGTCATTATCTTCAAGTCATTATTAATGAGAGAGATAGGTCTATAGTTAAAAACTTAATTCGGTTCTTTGCCGGGTTTAGGGATAACAGATATGTACGCTAAATTTGCCGCTGGTTCCAGGGGGAGCCCTGCCTAAGAGAATTGAAGAGTCGGACCAAGTAAGGAGAGCGAACCTCAATGAAGGTCTTATAATAATGTGAGGAGAAGCCATCAAGGCCTGGGGCCGACCCCTTTTTGAGGCCCTTGATGACCGCCCTAACCTCAGCTTCAGTAATGGGGGATTCCAACTCAGATCTGTGAAAGTCTAATATTTTGGGAAGGGGGATGTCATTCAGGAAGGTATTCAAGTCAGTTTGGGGGTTAGGAACAGTCCTGGAGTATAGTTTAGTGTAGAATAAGTGGAATGTCTCAAGGATCCGTTCCAGGTTCTGGGTCAGGAAAGCAGATAATGATCTTATTTTGGGTAAAGAATATGTCCTGTGTTTGGGAGAAAGTTTGGAAGCTAGTTGAGGGCCTATTTTGTCTGAATGGAGATAGAATTTGCCCGTCATCCATCTTAGGTATTTTTCAGCACTGGAAGTGAGGGCCAGGTTTAGTTCTAGTCTGGCTGCTGCTAGTTTGGCAAGAGAATCAGGTGTAGGTTTATGTTTGCGAGTCTCACTAATGCCGCGTACACACGGCCGTTTTTCTCGTAAAAAAAACGTAATTTTTCCCATTCGACGAGAAAAACCATAGTCTGTGGGCTTTCTGTCGTTTTTTTCGACGAGAAAAACGACATTAAAAACGACGAGAAAAATTAGAACATGTTCTAATTTTTCACGTCGTTTTTTTCGACATGTTTTCCGCGGCAGTTTTCCCATAGGGAAACACTGCTGCGGAGCCCACAGACGGTAGTTTTTCTCGTCAAGAGAAAAAATGACGTGAAAAACGACCGTGTGTGGGGAACAAGCTGTTCCCCCGTTTTAAATGACATTATTCACGGCATTTTTTTAACCACAGTGAATAATGATCGTGTGTACGCGGCATAAGGGATTGAAAAGTATTTTCTAAGTTGATGAGATCCATTTGTTTTTCCCTCTTCAGACGGGAAGTTAGCTGGATAAATTTGCCCCTTAATACTGCCTTATGTGCCCCCATAACGAGCTCGGGGAAATCTCCTCCGAGTCGTTCAGACAGAAAAATTCCTTGATATCTTTTTCAATCAGGGTGCAGTGTACGGGGCTGGAAAGGAGGGATTTATTGAGGTGCCACTTACGGGGGCCTACTGGAGTCACAGAGCCCTCAATCCGAATAGTGACCAGAGAATGGTCCGACCAAGGGATCGTGCAGATCGTGGCCCCGGAGGTCAGGTGGATGTCAGAGGAGTGAATAAAAATGTGATCAATTCTGGCATAGGTCTTATGTGGGGCTGAGAAATGGGTATAATCTTTTGAAGAAGGGTTATGTTCTCTCAAGGAGTCTATCAAACCCAGGGAGTGAAGGAGACAGGCAATACAAAGGCTTTGTTTGGGGGGCCTCCGTAGGTGGGGGGGCCTAGTCTCGATTTGTCCAGGAGGCAATCAAAAGCTATATTTGTATCTCCTCCTATTATCACCCGCCCCTCGAGGTAGGGGGATAGTGCAGAGAGCATGGAGGAGAAAAAGGATGCTTGTCCTCGGTTGGTAGCATAATACAATATGATATAGGTCACCATTCATTTTTCCCTTAACTAGGATATATCTTCCATCTTTATCCTTAATAGTGTGTGAGTGCGAGAAGGGGGTTTGTTTTGATATAAGGATGGCCAACCCCCTTTTCTTAACATCAGCGTTGGCAAGAAAAAAGGTGGGATAATTTTGGTGCAAAAATTATGGGCCATAGATTTTAGGGAAATGTGTTTCCTGGAGAAGAAGTATTTCAATGTGCCTAGAATGATAGTTGTGAAAAGCTTTACGTCTTTTGATTGGGGAGTTTAGGCCTTGTACATTATGGGACGCTACTTTGAGGTGTGTGAGAGTGGGACTTGAGTCAGCCATGGACATGAAGGGGGGAAAGCGAACTCATGTGAAAGGCATGTACCTGTTCCAATGCTAGACTTAGTTTGATTTGGAGGGATCCAAGAGAGCTTCGATACCCTGCCGGATTGTGCTGCTGAGCTCTCCCTGTAGCCACCTGGGGGGAGGGGGACAAAGGGAGAATAGATAAAATAGCAATAAGTGTGGAAAGGAAAAGGAGAAGGAAAAGAGAAGGAAGCAGAACAGATAGAATAGATAGAGTTCCGAATGTCAATGTTGCAGGGCTGGCCAGCCTAGTCCTGCCCTGACACCCCACGGGACCTAGGGTTCAGTATAAGGGCAACCCAAGGAAAGGTTGCATACCTAGTGCAACCAGAGGAGGATAACTCCCCAGGGTACAACAGGTGGAGTGACATGCGGTCCCGCTCCGGTCACCCGGTCCCTGGTGAAGAGGTGGGTGTGTGGGACCCATAAACAGTTGTCAAAAGAAATATTAACAAATATTAAACCGTAAACTATCCTGAAGACCAGATATAAAACTGGATATCGAAACGCAATTAGCAAAAAAAGTACTATTATCTAAAGGAAAGGAAATGGAGGGGGAAAGGGAGAGGGGGTGGAATGGATAGGAGGGGAGGTAAGGAGAGGGGGTCGGGGGGGTATAGGATATCGGGAGTATTTGTCCACGAGTGCAAACAAAAATGTCAGCCACCTAAACACAGGCCCCTTCCTGCCTAATGCAGGAAGAGACTGAGGTTAGACCACAAAATGCACTTAGTTGAAATAAAAAAAAAGGGGGGGTACGTAAGCCTGAGTGAGAAAACAAATTACGGGGGAGAAACCAGTCCTGTGCGTCTGGCCATAATCTGGCCAGACGTATAGAGACTCCCTCTCTGTCAGAGGGAATGACCGTCCAAAAAGAGAAGACAGACCCTGGAGGGTCGCTCATCTGGGGGGTTCATCTTGGTGGTCCAGAGTCACGGTGCCTCTTCGATTGCTGCTTGCTCCATAGAGCTGATTGGAGGAGGCCTCTTGGTGGTATGCTGACGATTTGGCAGCTCCTGGGGGGGGGGCACTTCTTGGGAGATGAGTCCTAGCTGGAAGCTTGAAAATCCGTACGATTTCTCCTTATATTGAAATTACAGGCGGAATGGAAAGGACCATCTATATTTGATAATTTTTGATCATTTTTTGGGAAAGTATAGCCAGTAGTGGCTTGAGGGATCTCCTCTTCTGGATAGTGGCAGGGGAAATGTCTGCGAATATTTGGATTTTAGTCCCTTGTATGGAAAGGTTTTCCAGATTGCAAGATTTTTTCATGACCTCCTCCTTAACAGAGTAGTAATGAGGCTTGACTACAATGTCCCTAGGGAGACCATCTTGACGGGGGGCTTGTAAGGCTCTATGGGTTCTGTCAAGTTCAAGTCTGTGATCTGGGATATCTGGTATGATGTCTTTAAGAAATGCTTTCACTGTGCCTTGCACATCCGTAACTGATTCCGGGATACCTCTTATACGAAAGTTGTATCTCCTGCTCCTATTCTCAAGGTCATCGATTTTGGTCAGAGCTGTGTCTAGTTGCCGTATTCTGATTAGTGTGTGCGGTTGAAGAGTCTACAGTCTACAGCCAGTTCTATGGCATCCATGCGGGAGCCTAGGCTTTGTAGGTCAGCCTTAATGGATGATGTGATCTGTGAGGCATTCTGTGCCAGCCCAGCAGCCAGCATTTCAGAAAAACTGTGCAGGAGCTGAGACATGTCAGCTGGGTGGCCGTGGGTTATAGGAGAAGCCAGTGTGGAGCCTGCCTGGCTGAGGGGGGAATCCATCTGAGGGGACTGGATGAGGCCTGCCATTGTCCTGCTTAGCAGAGAAGCTGTGGAGGCTGGGGAGATCCGATAGTCGTGGATGCTGTGATCTGGGGTGTGGGGAGCGGTATAACCAGGCAGAGGGTCTGGCGGAGGATCAGCAATGGATGATTGTTCCTCAGTGTCACTGCCTGAGGTGGCCGCATCCACCATCTTGGGAGGCTTGTGGGCGGCTAGGCTGAACTGGAGCTGGCGACTAACCTCTCTCCCTGTGTGTTCTCCCTGCATATGGGCCGATGCACGGCCGGTTCCAACGATCAGCGATGTGTTGGTGAGGGGTCCCGCTTGTTGCTGGCGGCTCAGGGGTCGGTGAAGGACCGGAGCGGGTCAGAGCTCCTGGCTACAGCGTCTCGCCGGAAGTCCTGCGCATGCGCACCTCAATTATATGTTTAATCCTATTCTAGGGAGAGAAACAGCTGAAATAATAAAAATGGATAGGGTGCATAGGATTATAAGATATCAAGTAGAAAAAGGCTGGAGATGTTGAGACGGAGGTCCCAACAGAAAATTTATAGGTGAATCACCACAAAAAAACATCAGCTAAATGCAAAAAACTTTATTATGGAATGCAAAAGTATCAAAAAAACAACTCTTTCCAGGGTGGTATCAAAGTCCACAAATGAAGAGAGGTTCCTCCAGGGCATAGGAAACTGTAAAAACATACATGGTATTGCACAGTACAATGTTGTGTGTATAAAAAATCTGAGTTGGTTCTAGAATCCACCCACCCTTACAACTGAAATAAATCTATCCCCTATAGTCCGGACATTATTGAGTCTAGAGGTGTGACAGTGATATTTGGGTCACCAAACTAGCAATAAATAGTGAATAGATACACATCCGAGTGGCTCTGACTGCGATAGATACTAGTAAATTCCCATAGGGAGTGATCTGAAACACTTAGTACCAGCAGATATATTTAACGGATGCTGACAGATGGCAAGTTTGGTGCATGAGCTTGTTGCATGGAAAGTCAAATGATAGAATATTAATAGAATGTGACACCCTTGCTGACTGGTGACTGGACATGAAAAAATCATGAACATGTACCAACAGTCCTAAAGATGGCAGCACAACAGTCTCTATGAGCTCCCTGCAATATTTGGTACCTCAATAGATAAAGTCCTTGATTTAGCAGGGCTTTTAAAAGGTTCAAGGGAAGCACTGTGTATTGATAATCAAATTCAGCTTACCCATCCTATTATCCAGAGCCAAAAGACATGAAATCTGAGCCCCGTGTGTTGTCCTTAATGATGGAGCAATCCAGGGGAACTTCCAGCGACCTCCACATTCAGTGCAGTTCAGATGGATAGGTCTAGCTGGTGACGTGAAGCCGTTCACACAGTCTCTACATGCCACACACCGAGAATCAACAGTGGTGGCTGGCACGATCGGAGCCCCGAGCCCAACTAGTACAGATAACTTTGTGAAGACGTTTGGTCACGTGTTCCCACACCAAGTTCAAAGTTCACAGGACAAACAAAAAAGAACGGTGGCTCATTGGAGATGTCAGATGGTTGCAGTGGATGCACTATGCCACAGATCTTTATCCCGAGTTATGACAAACTTATTTATTTATTGTTTCTTGTGATCTCATGAATAATTTGATCTATTCTTAAAGCCAGACCTTACTAATTTTAAAAATGATTTAGAATCCATATATTATTATTTTTTTAATTTTTTTTCCATGTGGCCTTTTTTTTTTGGTGTCAAGTTCTCCTAACAACATATGTTTATTTTATTTTTCCCTCAAGGAGGTTGGTGTCCCTTGTTAATTACACATTGTATTTATGAAATGTTCTTGCTACTCACACAATAAAAACACGTCAGGCAAGTATTTTGGCTGAAATCAAATCTCCATTTATTCTGGCAAAACAAAAAAATAAACCCGAAGGGCAACAATTGGAAAATTAGCGGAATATATGAAGACTTTGGACCCCAAAGGCAGACATTACTATGATGAACAATAAAATAAACAACAAAAGGAAATCAGGAGCAGCAGCCGAAAACATACATCATCCCAAGCTGTGGTACTCCTACAAACTGCAACTTCTGGAAGAGCAGCTTGAAGCCAGGGAATCACCTTCTGCTCTTCCTTGTAGCCTTCCCTCCACGCTTCTCTGCAGCGTTCCTTCCACGGCCCCGTCCATGCACCCTTGCAGGCTGTGCCACTGTCGGTGGTAATGTGGCAAGAGGAGGAGGAGAAGGAGGAGAAGGATGGGCCAGATGGCAGAGATGAGTGGCCTCTGTCAGCTGCCCCCTCCCCCCGTGTGAATGTCCGTGTATATAAGATGCTCACAGAGGGCACGTTGTCCCGCCTCCATTTGGAACAACTTTTCGGCCAGGTAGGCACTAAAGCCCTCAACAGGGTTGAGGGGGGCCCTCATGATGGCAGCAGCGTTACGTATCATCTGAAGTGACTCCTCCTCCACCGGTGTCATCCGCCGATGTTTTTTCGGTCTGACGTGGAGGGGAGCCACTTGTGACTGTGTGCTGCCACTAGGCCTGGGGACCTGCTGCCTGCCACTTGGCCCTGCCTCCTCCTGGCTGCCACTCACCCCTGCCTCCTCCTGCCTGCCACATTCCTGTGCCTCATCCTCCTGGCTGACCTCATCCTGTGTAGAAAAAGGGACATAGTTTGATATTTTGTTGAATCAATCACACACAATTTTTGAATGTTCAATAAATTGAAAAGACTTTCATTCTGACCCCGTTTTTTTAAGATACTGTACCAATAATTTCTGGCCACTTTTAAAAAATATATATATATTTTTTTTGGGGTTAATTTTTTCATTAGTGAAGAATAAATCTAGTTCACAATAGTACATTGAGGGCAATAAATATGTTTGAAAATACAATACCTGGCTGAAGATGCGCAGATCCAGCTCTTCCAGCTCAGGTGGCTCCTCCTCCTCCTCTGCAGGGGTGGAGGGAAGGGTGGAAGGAACACTGGAGGGAAGGGTGGAAGGAAGGTTTGAGGGAAGGCTGGAAAGTGATTCCTTGGCCTCAATCTGGTCTTCCAGAAATTGCAGATGCTTGTAGTACCACAGCTTGGGCTGAAGTACTTTGTCTGCTGCTGCTCCTGATCTCATAGAAGCGCGGACTGCTGTGTAGCTTTTTTTGTAAGCATTCCGCATAATGTTTATCTTATTGTTCATCATAGTGTAGTCAGCCTCTGGGACCCAGGTCTTCATATATTCCGCTAATTGGTTAATTGTTGCCCGACGTACACCACTCTTGTGGTAAGAAGGATGTTGGAGCTCCCACAGGTTAGCGCAATTCTTTGCATTTCTCAATGAATAACAACATAATGTCGGGCTCCCTTAGTTTATGCATACTTATTTCTGCAAGATAAAACACAAGAAAAAAACAGTAGAGGTCAGCTTCAATTGTCATAATCTTATCCCAATATAGGCCTTTACAATCAGGAACCATTATAGGCCACTGCAGGCACCAAGTTTCATTCTTACCTTATTTGTTTTTTTTCGTCACTTCCGGTCGTTCTTACTCCGCGCAACCATAACCTCGTTTCCCATTTATATATCCTGCGCATGCGTGTGACTCCGCCCGCTTCGCCCGCCCATGACGTTCTTTTTCTGCATTTCCCCGCCCCTTCTCGTTCGGCGCACAGTGGGAGACGACGACATGTCGGTGACACAGGTGCGTGCTTTATTATTAAGTACCAACGAGGAAAGCCCAGAGGCGAGAACGTCCCGATCCAGGAATAAAAGATACAAGGCGACTAATATGTCATTTGCTGAGATGGTGGAGATGGTGGACATCCTGCGGAGGAAGAATTACGATGGGAGGCATGGGCCATACGACACCCTAATCTCCGGAAGTCTCAAATACTGGACAAAGTGGCGAGCAGTCTCTATCAGAAATTTGGGGTCAGGAGATCCAAGGAGCAGCTCCGTAAAAGGTGGTCTGACCTGAAGCTGAGGGAGCCGGAGCAGTATAGGAAGCTTAAAAAAAGCCTGGAAAAAGTAAGTTTATTTCCTGTGTTATTTCAAATTGTAATATTTATTCTTGCATGTTTTGCTACACGTGCTTGGATTGTCTGATTTCACATTGTAAAATGTCAACTTTTATGTTAAGTTGAGTGTCCACTTCTTTGGTAATGTTTCGTAGTAAACAACGATCGTCTTCAAAAGAACATGTTTTGCACATATACACGTAAACCACATGTGGTCATGCCTATTTTAATGAAAACAACGTTTATAAACATTGTGGGCTAGATGATGTGTTGTAATTAAATAGAATGTGAAATGATAAACTGGATTCTGGGTAAAGAAGAGAACACTCAAGCAGCTGGTTACACAGCTTTTAACTCAGGAGCACTATAGTGTGGGCCACCTGAACAACCTTTTTAGGGTGTCACACACAGGTGCTCCAGTGGATACCTTGGGGTGTCTCCGTGTGTGTTATTTTGGTCCAAAAATATAAGTATTCCTGCTTTGTTGAATTCACAAAATCTCATGTGTTCATCTTGGAACTCAGCCAAAACTAACAATTGGACCCCACTTCCAAGCAATGTTTACAATTTATGCCCTCAAATCTCTGTGTGCTAAAGGACACCTTTTGTTTGTTTCATTCAGCCTAGGAAGCACAGACCACATAAAGAAAACCAAGAATCAAAAGCACCCCAAGATCAGCATGTGGAGGAAGCGGAGGTGGGGGAAGCGGAGGTGGAGGAAGGAGAGGTGGAGGAAGGAGAGGTGGAGCTTATCACCACAACAGGTCAGTGTCTGTCACCACAACTTCAAGGTAAAAACAGATGTAGGCCTGCATATTTCTAAATACCTTTTTTTTTTAGGGGATGAACGTGGTGGTGTGTCCGAAACTCCAACTCCTCCATTCTCAAGTGCTAGTGCCAAAATACTTATTCAAGAGATAATGGAATGTAGTAGCGAAATGGCCATTATGAGGAATAGGATGAATGTGATTTTGGTAACAAACATTTGCACTTGTTTTCCCACCAGCCAAAATGTGAAGATGCACACACAGGTGGTCATTTACGAAAGGCGAATCCACTTTGCACTACAAGTGCAAAGTGCACTTGAAATTGCACTAGAAGTGGAGAATACTAATTTTTTTTATTTTTTTTTTTTAAGTTTTTTTTAAAAACCCTCCTCTCCGGGGTGAGGGTGCGCTGGGGAAACGGCCGCATCAGGTGTGGTCCCAGTCCAAAGGCTTCATCCGCGATAAAAACAAAGGAAAGTCCATCCACGTTGTCTGCATCTGGAGGCAGTGCCAGGCCCCCAGACTGCAGACGGCGAGCAAACTCCGTCTGAGCGAACACTCCGCCATTGGACATCCAGCCGTTCTTCCCCACGTCCACATACAGGAACTCATACCGTGCCGACACCACCGCCATTAACACAAAACTATTAAAACCTTTATAGTTATAATAGAATGACCCCGAACGGGGTGGTGGCCATAGGCGTGCCCACGGGGTGTGCCGGGTGTGCCTAGGCACACCCTAATCATCCCTGTGCCTTGTCTGTGTTTCACAAGTTTTCTTAGTGCTAAATGCCTGCAACATCTGTCCTGTCCCTGTGTAACTCAGTCACCACCACTGGGGCCGGTAAAAACAGCTGTGCTACGAGTGGGAGGTAATCGAGCAGGGAACTAGGACCTCAGCCGCGGAGTAAGCCAGCCGCATTTTGCGATGCAGCTTCTATAGTTCCGGCTGCAGGTCCCCACAGGCGCCGGCGGAGTGATCTACATCTGCACTCCGCCCCCCTCCGACCTCTCTCTCCCTTAGAATAGAAGCAGTGGACTGGAGCCTGCTTTCTCCCCTGTGAGGTGCCTGCTGTCCAGCCTCCTCCCCCTGCCAGTCAGCCAGCCTGTTCAGCAGTGCAGGGGACAGAACAAGGAGAAGAAGCAGCAGTGACAGCCCAGAGCTCCTTCACAGACATCGGAGCTCTACAGGGATTTCTTCCTCCTCCTTATCTGATGCGGTGAGTCACCTCCCTCCCCCTCTGCACTGTGGCTGGAGCTGTTGTGTGTGTAACTCTATGAATGTCTTCACTCACTACATTGTCATTCACCTTATTAAGAGGGAGGGGGGGGGCAGATGTCTGCATTCTTCCTAGCCAGTGGTCTCTTTCTACCAGAGGGGGGTTATCAAGGTCCCCTCTTATCATCCCTCACCTATTCCTGGATGGGGGTCCTCCTTATCACCCCTTCAATCCTCCTAGCTGGGGGTCTTTTTTAACTTGTGGGGGAGGAGGGGGGGTCCTATGCTCCTGGATGGGGATCCCCTCTTATCACCCCCTGACAGTCCTCCTAGCTGGAGGTCTTCTTTACTGGAGGGGGATCCCCTCTTATCACCTCTTGCAGTCCTCCTAGCTGGAGGTCTTCTTTACTGGAGGGGGGTTCTATGCTCCTGGATGGGGATCCCCTCTTATCACCCCCCCCCACAGTCCTCCTAGCTGGAGGTCTTCTTTACTGGAGGGAGATCCCCTCTTATCACCTCCCGCAGTCCTCCTAGCTGGAGGTCTTCTTTAACTGGAGGGGTGAGGTAGGGGGATTTCCTGTATTCCTGGATTGGGGTCTCCTGTTATGTGTTAGCATAAACTAACCTGGGGAGGATTAATACTGGGAAACAGACTGACCTTCTGGCCACACCTACTGTTCATCACGGCATCACAATACTGCTCTTTTGGGGCACCCAAAGGTGTCCCAATTCTTTTACAATCCTATAATGTATACTGCAAAAAAAAATAAAACTGCTGTGCGCCGCTAAAGTGTTTGAGTTTGGCTTAATAAAAGGGGCGACCCTAGTCTGTGCTGAAAGGGGGAATGTGCTGAAGCGGGGGTCTGTGCTGAAGGGGGGTCATCTGTGCTGAAGGGGAGGTCTGTGCTGAAATTGGGGGTCCATCTGTTCTGAAGGGGGGTCTTTGCTGAAGGGGGGGTCTGTGCTGAGGGGGGCTGTGTAATGTAAAGTGGTCCAGTGATGCAGGATGCTGTGTAATGTAAAGGGGTCCAGAGGTGCAGGGTGCTGTGTAATGTAAAGGGGTCCAGTGATGCAGGGTGCTGTGTAATGTAAAGGGGTCCAGAGGTGCAGGGTGCTGTGTAATGTAAAGGGGTCCAGAGGTGCAGGGTGCTGTGTAATGTAAAGGGGTCCAGAGGTGCAGGGTGCTGTGTAATGTAAAGGGGTTCAGAGGTGCAGGGTGCTGTGTAATGTAAAGGAGTCCAGTGATACAGTAGTGACAAAGATATATTGAAAGATGCAGGGGGCACAGTGGGGTGTTTTTACATTTTAACGTGGGGTGGCAGATATAGGATCCGCCCCGGGTGCCAAATGCTCTAGGTACACCCCTGGAAACCCCCCCCTCTCCTCTGTCAGTGCTTCCAACTAATGCCACCTGTCTGTGCCAATCAGTGCCACCTGTCAGTGCCAGTGCCGCTTGTCAGTTTGTCAGTGCCAATTAGTGCTTCCAATCAGTGCCACCTGTCAGTGCCAATCAGTATCAGTGCCACCTATCAGTGCCAATCAATATCAGTGCCGCCTGTCAGTGCCAATCAGTGCTTCCAATCAGTGCCACAAGAGCCAGTGTCACCTGGCAGTGCCAATCAGTGCCAATGCCGTCTGTCAGTGCCAATCAGTGCTTCCAATCAGTGCCACCTGTCAGTGCCAGTCAGTCCCACACCAGTGCAAATGAGTGCCACCTGTCAGTACCAATCAATGGCGCTTATCAGTGCTTCCAATCAGTGCTGTTAATCAGTGCACTGAGTGCAGGGATGGGGGTGATGAACTCAGCAGACAGGCACATTGTTCAAGGGGGTGCCGGCCTGGTGGGGCACAGCTGAAATCTGTTGTTTATTAATGCCACATGCCGATTTTAGTATAATAGGTAATCACCACACTACTATTTATAAGAAACTACTGGAGATAAAATAAAAAAGTGTAATTGAAAGGCCTCCCGCTAAGCACTGTGGTGTTCCCACACCACAAAAATAAATAAAAAAAAAGTGCAGAGCTAACTTACTGATCAATAACTTTACAATAATGGTGGAATCCTCTAATGTATGGAAATCTCCATAAACTTCAATATTATCACAATACCGGTCTCTGTAATACGCAACTTCACATAATAAACATCAAGCTGAAAATAAGACATACTGACTGTATAAAAATAAACTTAGCAGGGATGGTGGAAACCCCTCCTAATGATATTTACCATACAGATTAATCTCAAGTGAAACAACCTTAGTTGGGAGGTTCCCACCATTACAGCACTTTGGAATTTTTATTTTTTAGATTGTTACACTTAATTTTAGATGTTTTAGTTACTATTATAATGTGAATTTTTGCACTGGAAAGTAATTTTCCACCACCCCTGCTAAATCCCCGTCTTTATGGACCTTGCTTTGTGCTTTGTGCACTGGTGCGCAGTCATGTTGGAACAGGAAGGGGCCGTCCCCAAACTGTTCCCACAAAGTTGGGAGCATGAAATTGTCCAAAAGGTCTTGGTATGCTGACGCCTTAAGATTTTCCTTCACTGGAACTAAGGGGCCAAGCCCAACACCTGAAAAACAATCCCCACACCATAACCCCCCCCCCTCCACCAAATGATTTGGACCAATGGACAAAGCAAGGTCCATAATGACATGGATGAGCGAGTTTGGGGTGGAGGAACTTGACTGGCCTGCACAGAGTCCTGACCTCAACCCAATAGAACACCTTTGGGATGAATTAAAACGGATACTGCGAGCCAGGCCTTCTTGTCCAACATCAATGCCTGACCTCACAAATGCGCTTCTGGAAGAATGGTCAAAGATTCCCATAGACACCCTCCTAAACTTTGTGGACAGCATTCCCAGAAGAGTTGAAGCTGTTATAGCTGCAAAGGGTGGGCCAACTCAATATTTAACCCTACAGACTAAGACTGGGATGCCATTAAAGTTCATGTGCGTGTAAAGGCAGGTGTCCCAATACTTTTGTCTGTTTGAGCTTTAGGGTGCACACCCTAATGCAATAGGCTGCGCACGCCTATGGTGGTGGCACTATGTGGACGTGCTTGCCATCAATTGCCCCTCCACAGTTGGGGAAGTCCCACCGCTGGGCAAATTGGGCAGCCACAGTCTGCCATTCCTGTGGTGTTGAAGGAAACTGTGAAGTCAAACAAAAAGAATACATTAGTACTTTTGAATTTTACATTGCAAGCAGATTACACAAAGACATTCTTGGCCAACATCAGTATAACATTTATTCTTTGAGGGAGTATTTAAACACAAAAATAGAAGGCCCACTTATCAGATGACTCACCCCCGCTGATGGGACATTTGAAAATATTCTAAGGGGGGGGCTATAGCTGATTTTGTAACCCCCCAAAAAAGGTTTACAGTGTTAACCGCCACACCAAGTCCATAGCCAGTATGAGCTCCACGATGAGAACATACTTCAAACATGGTTTTAAACAGGTAGGCTGGTCAGAACGAACTCAAACAGAACGCACCGCGGAACAACAATGCCTGAGAAGAACGACCTGAAAAACAGTAACGAGCGGACAAGAAGGCACTGCAAAACAGTAACGACCTGACTGCACGCACTGAATAACAAATACGAACCCACAAGCACAAACTGAACACCAGGAAACGATCTGCAAAGCACAGAGACTGAAAAGCGCGAATCGGCTCTCACCAAACTTTTACTAACACGCGGTAACACAAAATCAGCAAAAGCAGCCCAAAGGGTGGCGACATTCGATTTGAACTTCCCCTTTATAGTGCCGTCGTACGTGGTGTACGTCGCGTCATTTTGGTGCGGTCGGTTTTTTGACTGATGGTGTGTAGGCAAGACTGATGGAAGTCAGCTTCATCGGATTTCGGATTTCCGATGGACAAAACCATCGGATCAGAATCCATAGGATATCCGATCGTGTGTACAAGGCTTTCGAGGACATCCTTACCCAGAGTTAGTAGACTATGGATCCCCTTATATAGGACAGACTCCTAGTGACAAACAGTGGAGACGTGGATATTGAATGTTAGGGCTCAGGAAACACCTTCAGGCTAAGTTCGGTATTTAAACCCCTAGGCTGAAGTGTCTGGAGCCTAAATATCCAAAACTTTTCTTTCTTAATCAGCACTGAATCAAAATCACCACGTCTCTCTGGGAGATCAAGGGCATAGAATATAAGATATCAAACCCAAACAGAGGACACCCCAAGAGATGTGATAGCCAGGTTCTATTACGCGGAAGAGAAGTCCAAAATTATGGAAGGAATACGGATGTCGGGGGGAATATCATATGAAGGAACTAAATTGCAAATATTTTCGGATCTATCAGCGGAGACTTTAGCAAGAAGAGGACTTCTTAAACCATTGACAGAACAAATGCGTGCATTGAATGTGACATATCAGTGGGGATTCCCAGCTTGCCTTAAAGGGAAAAAATATGGACGCAGTGCAGTATTAATATTCCCGAAGATCAAAAGGACTTCTGTAATAAACTAGATCTCTCACTCCCGGCCTTTCCGGGTTGGGAAGAAAATAATGGCCACGGGGCAGCGCTGGGTAGTATGCACTGGACTCGCAGCCGGGGGAGGAGGGGGAAGGAGGGAGGTAGGGATGGAGGAGGTTAAAAGAATAGGGCAATCTAGGAGATGATTTAAAAGGAAAAGGCGGGGGTGCGGGGGGAGACAGGAGGAAAGCTAGGGACCGAGGATGCAGGAGTATCCAGACCCCCAGGAGTAGGGATGAGCTCGGTGTTCGAGTCGAACATACGTTCGACTCGAACATCGGCTGTTCGATCGTTCGACGAAGATCGAACGATTTGGGCCGTTCGCGCCTAATTCGAGTGACGCGAACGGCCCACAATGCACTACGCCATCGCAGTGTCATCCAGGCGCTGTGATTGGCCAAGCATGCACTGTGACCCCGCATGCTTGGCCAATCACAGCGCCGGCAGCGAGGAGAGCAATGATTGGCCACAGGCAGGATGCCTGTGGCCAATTATTGCTGAGGGTGTTTAGTACACGCCCCACACTATAAAAGGCCGCCAGCACGGCGGCCTAGTGTAGTGTGTTCCGGAGCAGGGAAAGAGAAGCATAGGCAGGGACAGTGACATTTTTTTTCTTGCTTAACCTGGATTCCTTTAGTTTAGGGAAAGAGAAGGATAGGTAGGGAGAGTGTCAGTGTGTTTTACTGTGCTAATCCTTGTTTCTAGGGACAGGGAAGGACAGTGAGGGAAATTCTCCTTGTGCTATACTGTGCTAAAGCATTGATCATCAACCATCTTTAAAAAAACATTTTTTCTAGGGACAGAAAACTATAGGTAGGAAGAGTGTCAGTGTGTTTTACTGTGCTAATCCTTGTTTCTAGGGACAGGGAAGGACAGTGAGGGAAATTCTCCTTGTGCTATAGTGTGCTAAAGCATTGATCATCAACCATCTTTAAAAAAACATTTTTTCTAGGGACAGAAAACTATAGGTAGGGAGAGTGTCAGTGTGTTTTACTGTGCTAATCCTTGTTTCTAGGGACAGGGAAGGACAGTGAGGGAAATTCTCCTTGTGCTATAGTGTGCTAAAGCATTGATCATCAACCATCTTTAAAAAAACATTTTTTCTAGGGACAGAAAACTATAGGTAGGGAGAGTGTCAGTTTCTTTCACTGTGCTAATCCTTGTTTCTAGGGACAGGGAAGGACAGTGAGGGAAATTCTCCTTGTGCTATAGTGTGCTAAAGCATTGATCATCAACCATCTTTAAAAAAACATTTTTTCTAGGGACAGAAAACTATAGGTAGGGAGAGTGTCAGTGTGTTTTACTGTGCTAATCCTTGTTTCTAGGGACAGGGAAGGACAGTGAGGGAAATTCTCCTTGTGCTATAGTGTGCTAAAGCATTGATCATCAACCATCTTTAAAAAAACATTTTTTCTAGGGACAGAAAACTATAGGTAGGGAGAGTGTCAGTTTCTTTCACTGTGCTAATCCTTGTTTCTAGGGACAGGGAAGGACAGTGAGGGAAATTCTCCTTGTGCTATACTGTGCTAAAGCATTGATCATCAACCATCTTTAAAAAAACATTTTTTCTAGGGACAGAAAACTATAGGTAGGGAGAGTGTCAGTTTCTTTCACTGTGCTAATCCTTGTTTCTAGGGACAGGGAAGGACAGTGAGGGAAATTCTCCTTGTGCTATACTGTGCTAAAGCATTGATCATCAACCATCTTTAAAAAAAACATTTTTTCTAGGGACAGAAAACTATAGGTAGGGAGAGTGTCAGTTTCTTTCACTGTGCTAATCCTTGTTTCTAGGGACAGGGAAGGACAGTGAGGGAAATTCTCCTTGTGCTATACTGTGCTAAAGCATTGATCATCAACCATCTTTAAAAAAACATTTTTTCTAGGGACAGAAAACTATAGGTAGGGAGAGTGTCAGTGTGTTTCACTGTGCTAATCCTTGTTTCTAGGGACAGGGAAGGACAGTGAGGGAAATTCTCCTTGTGCTATACTGTGCTAAAGCATTGATCATCAACCATCTTTAAAAAAAAAAATTCTAGGGACAGAAAACTATAGGTAGGGAGAGTGTCAGTTTCTTTCACTGTGCTAATCCTTGTTTCTAGGGACAGGGAAGGACAGTGAGGGAAATTCTCCTTGTGCTATAGTGTGCTAAAGCATTGATCATCAACCATCTTTAAAAAAACATTTTTTCTAGGGACAGAAAACTATAGGTAGGGAGAGTGTCAGTTTCTTTCACTGTGCTAATCCTTGTTTCTAGGGACAGGGAAGGACAGTGAGGGAAATTCTCCTTGTGCTATACTGTGCTAAAGCATTGATCATCAACCATCTTTAAAAAAACATTTTTTCTAGGGACAGAAAACTATAGGTAGGGAGAGTGTCAGTGTGTTTTACTGTGCTAATCCTTGTTTCTAGGGACAGGGAAGGACAGTGAGGGAAATTCTCCTTGTGCTATAGTGTGCTAAAGAATTGATCATCAACCATCTTTAAAAAAAAAAAAATCTAGGGACAGAAAACTATAGGTAGGGAGAGTGTCAGTTTCTTTCACTGTGCTAATCCTTGTTTCTAGGGACAGGGAAGGACAGTGAGGGAAATTCTCCTTGTGCTATACTGTGTTAAAGCATTGATCATCAACCATCTTTAAAAAAACATTTTTTCTAGGGACAGAAAACTATAGGTAGGGAGAGTGTCAGTGTGTTTTACTGTGCTAATCCTTGTTTCTAGGGACAGGGAAGGACAGTGAGGGAAATTCTCCTTGTGCTATAGTGTGCTAAAGCATTGATCATCAACCATCTTTAAAAAAACATTTTTTCTAGGGACAGAAAACTATAGGTAGGGAGAGTGTCAGTTTCTTTCACTGTGCTAATCCTTGTTTCTAGGGACAGGGAAGGACAGTGAGGGAAATTCTCCTTGTGCTATACTGTGCTAAAGCATTGATCATCAACCATCTTTAAAAAAACATTTTTTCTAGGGACAGAAAACTATAGGTAGGGAGAGTGTCAGTGTGTTTTACTGTGCTAATCCTTGTTTCTAGGGACAGGGAAGGACAGTGAGGGAAATTCTCCTTGTGCTATAGTGTGCTAAAGCATTGATCATCAACCATCTTTAAAAAAACATTTTTTCTAGGGACAGAAAACTATAGGTAGGGAGAGTGTCAGTGTGTTTTACTGTGCTAATCCTTGTTTCTAGGGACAGGGAAGGACAGTGAGGGAAATTCTCCTTGTGCTATAGTGTGCTAAAGCATTGATCATCAACCATCTTTAAAAAAACATTTTTTCTAGGGACAGAAAACTATAGGTAGGGAGAGTGTCAGTTTCTTTCACTGTGCTAATCCTTGTTTCTAGGGACAGGGAAGGACAGTGAGGGAAATTCTCCTTGTGCTATAGTGTGCTAAAGCATTGATCATCAACCATCTTTAAAAAAACATTTTTTCTAGGGACAGAAAACTATAGGTAGGGAGAGTGTCAGTGTGTTTTACTGTGCTAATCCTTGTTTCTAGGGACAGGGAAGGACAGTGAGGGAAATTCTCCTTGTGCTATAGTGTGCTAAAGCATTGATCATCAACCATCTTTAAAAAAACATTTTTTCTAGGGACAGAAAACTATAGGTAGGGAGAGTGTCAGTTTCTTTCACTGTGCTAATCCTTGTTTCTAGGGACAGGGAAGGACAGTGAGGGAAATTCTCCTTGTGCTATACTGTGCTAAAGCATTGATCATCAACCATCTTTAAAAAAACATTTTTTCTAGGGACAGAAAACTATAGGTAGGGAGAGTGTCAGTTTCTTTCACTGTGCTAATCCTTGTTTCTAGGGACAGGGAAGGACAGTGAGGGAAATTCTCCTTGTGCTATACTGTGCTAAAGCATTGATCATCAACCATCTTTAAAAAAACATTTTTTCTAGGGACAGAAAACTATAGGTAGGGAGAGTGTCAGTGTGTTTCACTGTGCTAATCCTTGTTTCTAGGGACAGGGAAGGACAGTGAGGGAAATTCTCCTTGTGCTATACTGTGCTAAAGCATTGATCATCAACCATCTTTTAAAAAAAAAAATTCTAGGGACAGAAAACTATAGGTAGGGAGAGTGTCAGTTTCTTTCACTGTGCTAATCCTTGTTTCTAGGGACAGGGAAGGACAGTGAGGGAAATTCTCCTTGTGCTATACTGTGCTAAAGCATTGATCATCAACCATCTTTAAAAAAACATTTTTTCTAGGGACAGAAAACTATAGGTAGGGAGAGTGTCAGTTTCTTTCACTGTGCTAATCCTTGTTTCTAGGGACAGGGAAGGACAGTGAGGGAAATTCTCCTTGTGCTATAGTGTGCTAAAGCATTGATCATCAACCATCTTTAAAAAAACATTTTTTCTAGGGACAGAAAACTATAGGTAGGGAGAGTGTCAGTTTCTTTCACTGTGCTAATCCTTGTTTCTAGGGACAGGGAAGGACAGTGAGGGAAATTCTCCTTGTGCTATACTGTGCTAAAGCATTGATCATCAACCATCTTTAAAAAAACATTTTTTCTAGGGACAGAAAACTATAGGTAGGGAGAGTGTCAGTGTGTTTTACTGTGCTAATCCTTGTTTCTAGGGACAGGGAAGGACAGTGAGGGAAATTCTCCTTGTGCTATAGTGTGCTAAAGCATTGATCATCAACCATCTTTAAAAAAACATTTTTTCTAGGGACAGAAAACTATAGGTAGGGAGAGTGTCAGTGTGTTTTACTGTGCTAATCCTTGTTTCTAGGGACAGGGAAGGACAGTGAGGGAAATTCTCCTTGTGCTATAGTGTGCTAAAGCATTGATCATCAACCATCTTTAAAAAAACATTTTTTCTAGGGACAGAAAACTATAGGTAGGGAGAGTGTCAGTTTCTTTCACTGTGCTAATCCTTGTTTCTAGGGACAGGGAAGGACAGTGAGGGAAATTCTCCTTGTGCTATACTGTGCTAAAGCATTGATCATCAACCATCTTTAAAAAAACATTTTTTCTAGGGACAGAAAACTATAGGTAGGGAGAGTGTCAGTTTCTTTCACTGTGCTAATCCTTGTTTCTAGGGACAGGGAAGGACAGTGAGGGAAATTCTCCTTGTGCTATACTGTGCTAAAGCATTGATCATCAACCATCTTTAAAAAAACATTTTTTCTAGGGACAGAAAACTATAGGTAGGGAGAGTGTCAGTGTGTTTCACTGTGCTAATCCTTGTTTCTAGGGACAGGGAAGGACAGTGAGGGAAATTCTCCTTGTGCTATACTGTGCTAAAGCATTGATCATCAACCATCTTTTAAAAAAAAAAATTCTAGGGACAGAAAACTATAGGTAGGGAGAGTGTCAGTTTCTTTCACTGTGCTAATCCTTGTTTCTAGGGACAGGGAAGGACAGTGAGGGAAATTCTCCTTGTGCTATACTGTGCTAAAGCATTGATCATCAACCATCTTTAAAAAAACATTTTTTCTAGGGACAGAAAACTATAGGTAGGGAGAGTGTCAGTTTCTTTCACTGTGCTAATCCTTGTTTCTAGGGACAGGGAAGGACAGTGAGGGAAATTCTCCTTGTGCTATAGTGTGCTAAAGCATTGATCATCAACCATCTTTAAAAAAACATTTTTTCTAGGGACAGAAAACTATAGGTAGGGAGAGTGTCAGTTTCTTTCACTGTGCTAATCCTTGTTTCTAGGGACAGGGAAGGACAGTGAGGGAAATTCTCCTTGTGCTATACTGTGTTAAAGCATTGATCATCAACCATCTTTAAAAAAACATTTTTTCTAGGGACAGAAAACTATAGGTAGGGAGAGTGTCAGTGTGTTTTACTGTGCTAATCCTTGTTTCTAGGGACAGGGAAGGACAGTGAGGGAAATTCTCCTTGTGCTATAGTGTGCTAAAGCATTGATCATCAACCATCTTTAAAAAAACATTTTTTCTAGGGACAGAAAACTATAGGTAGGGAGAGTGTCAGTTTCTTTCACTGTGCTAATCCTTGTTTCTAGGGACAGGGAAGGACAGTGAGGGAAATTCTCCTTGTGCTATACTGTGTTAAAGCATTGATCATCAACCATCTTTAAAAAAACATTTTTTCTAGGGACAGAAAACTATAGGTAGGGAGAGTGTCAGTGTGTTTTACTGTGCTAATCCTTGTTTCTAGGGACAGGGAAGGACAGTGAGGGAAATTCTCCTTGTGCTATAGTGTGCTAAAGCATTGATCATCAACCATCTTTAAAAAAACATTTTTTCTAGGGACAGAAAACTATAGGTAGGGAGAGTGTCAGTTTCTTTCACTGTGCTAATCCTTGTTTCTAGGGACAGGGAAGGACAGTGAGGGAAATTCTCCTTGTGCTATACTGTGCTAAAGCATTGATCATCAACCATCTTTAAAAAAACATTTTTTCTAGGGACAGAAAACTATAGGTAGGGAGAGTGTCAGTGTGTTTTACTGTGCTAATCCTTGTTTCTAGGGACAGGGAAGGACAGTGAGGGAAATTCTCCTTGTGCTATAGTGTGCTAAAGCATTGATCATCAACCATCTTTAAAAAAACATTTTTTCTAGGGACAGAAAACTATAGGTAGGGAGAGTGTCAGTGTGTTTTACTGTGCTAATCCTTGTTTCTAGGGACAGGGAAGGACAGTGAGGGAAATTCTCCTTGTGCTATAGTGTGCTAAAGCATTGATCATCAACCATCTTTAAAAAAACATTTTTTCTAGGGACAGAAAACTATAGGTAGGGAGAGTGTCAGTTTCTTTCACTGTGCTAATCCTTGTTTCTAGGGACAGGGAAGGACAGTGAGGGAAATTCTCCCTGTGCTATAGTGTGCTAAAGCATTGATCATCAACCATCTTTAAAAAAACATTTTTTCTAGGGACAGAAAACTATAGGTAGGGAGAGTGTCAGTGTGTTTTACTGTGCTAATCCTTGTTTCTAGGGACAGGGAAGGACAGTGAGGGAAATTCTCCTTGTGCTATAGTGTGCTAAAGCATTGATCATCAACCATCTTTAAAAAAACATTTTTTCTAGGGACAGAAAACTATAGGTAGGGAGAGTGTCAGTTTCTTTCACTGTGCTAATCCTTGTTTCTAGGGACAGGGAAGGACAGTGAGGGAAATTCTCCTTGTGCTATACTGTGCTAAAGCATTGATCATCAACCATCTTTAAAAAAACATTTTTTCTAGGGACAGAAAACTATAGGTAGGGAGAGTGTCAGTTTCTTTCACTGTGCTAATCCTTGTTTCTAGGGACAGGGAAGGACAGTGAGGGAAATTCTCCTTGTGCTATAGTGTGCTAAAGCATTGATCATCAACCATCTTTAAAAAAACATTTTTTCTAGGGACAGAAAACTATAGGTAGGGAGAGTGTCAGTTTCTTTCACTGTGCTAATCCTTGTTTCTAGGGACAGGGAAGGACAGTGAGGGAAATTCTCCTTGTGCTATACTGTGCTAAAGCATTGATCATCAACCATCTTTAAAAAAACATTTTTTCTAGGGACAGAAAACTATAGGTAGGGAGAGTGTCAGTGTGTTTTACTGTGCTAATCCTTGTTTCTAGGGACAGGGAAGGACAGTGAGGGAAATTCTCCTTGTGCTATAGTGTGCTAAAGCATTGATCATCAACCATCTTTAAAAAAAAAAAATTCTAGGGACAGAAAACTATAGGTAGGGAGAGTGTCAGTTTCTTTCACTGTGCTAATCCTTGTTTCTAGGGACAGGGAAGGACAGTGAGGGAAATTCTCCTTGTGCTATACTGTGTTAAAGCATTGATCATCAACCATCTTTAAAAAAACATTTTTTCTAGGGACAGAAAACTATAGGTAGGGAGAGTGTCAGTGTGTTTTACTGTGCTAATCCTTGTTTCTAGGGACAGGGAAGGACAGTGAGGGAAATTCTCCTTGTGCTATAGTGTGCTAAAGCATTGATCATCAACCATCTTTAAAAAAACATTTTTTCTAGGGACAGAAAACTATAGGTAGGGAGAGTGTCAGTTTCTTTCACTGTGCTAATCCTTGTTTCTAGGGACAGGGAAGGACAGTGAGGGAAATTCTCCTTGTGCTATACTGTGCTAAAGCATTGATCATCAACCATCTTTAAAAAAACATTTTTTCTAGGGACAGAAAACTATAGGTAGGGAGAGTGTCAGTGTGTTTTACTGTGCTAATCCTTGTTTCTAGGGACAGGGAAGGACAGTGAGGGAAATTCTCCTTGTGCTATAGTGTGCTAAAGCATTGATCATCAACCATCTTTAAAAAAACATTTTTTCTAGGGACAGAAAACTATAGGTAGGGAGAGTGTCAGTGTGTTTTACTGTGCTAATCCTTGTTTCTAGGGACAGGGAAGGACAGTGAGGGAAATTCTCCTTGTGCTATAGTGTGCTAAAGCATTGATCATCAACCATCTTTAAAAAAACATTTTTTCTAGGGACAGAAAACTATAGGTAGGGAGAGTGTCAGTTTCTTTCACTGTGCTAATCCTTGTTTCTAGGGACAGGGAAGGACAGTGAGGGAAATTCTCCTTGTGCTATACTGTGTTAAAGCATTGATCATCAACCATCTTTAAAAAAACATTTTTTCTAGGGACAGAAAACTATAGGTAGGGAGAGTGTCAGTGTGTTTTACTGTGCTAATCCTTGTTTCTAGGGACAGGGAAGGACAGTGAGGGAAATTCTCCTTGTGCTATAGTGTGCTAAAGCATTGATCATCAACCATCTTTAAAAAAACATTTTTTCTAGGGACAGAAAACTATAGGTAGGGAGAGTGTCAGTTTCTTTCACTGTGCTAATCCTTGTTTCTAGGGACAGGGAAGGACAGTGAGGGAAATTCTCCTTGTGCTATACTGTGCTAAAGCATTGATCATCAACCATCTTTAAAAAAACATTTTTTCTAGGGACAGAAAACTATAGGTAGGGAGAGTGTCAGTGTGTTTTACTGTGCTAATCCTTGTTTCTAGGGACAGGGAAGGACAGTGAGGGAAATTCTCCTTGTGCTATAGTGTGCTAAAGCATTGATCATCAACCATCTTTAAAAAAACATTTTTTCTAGGGACAGAAAACTATAGGTAGGGAGAGTGTCAGTGTGTTTTACTGTGCTAATCCTTGTTTCTAGGGACAGGGAAGGACAGTGAGGGAAATTCTCCTTGTGCTATAGTGTGCTAAAGCATTGATCATCAACCATCTTTAAAAAAACATTTTTTCTAGGGACAGAAAACTATAGGTAGGGAGAGTGTCAGTTTCTTTCACTGTGCTAATCCTTGTTTCTAGGGACAGGGAAGGACAGTGAGGGAAATTCTCCTTGTGCTATAGTGTGCTAAAGCATTGATCATCAACCATCTTTAAAAAAACATTTTTTCTAGGGACAGAAAACTATAGGTAGGGAGAGTGTCAGTGTGTTTTACTGTGCTAATCCTTGTTTCTAGGGACAGGGAAGGACAGTGAGGGAAATTCTCCTTGTGCTATAGTGTGCTAAAGCATTGATCATCAACCATCTTTAAAAAAACATTTTTTCTAGGGACAGAAAACTATAGGTAGGGAGAGTGTCAGTTTCTTTCACTGTGCTAATCCTTGTTTCTAGGGACAGGGAAGGACAGTGAGGGAAATTCTCCTTGTGCTATACTGTGCTAAAGCATTGATCATCAACCATCTTTAAAAAAACATTTTTTCTAGGGACAGAAAACTATAGGTAGGGAGAGTGTCAGTGTGTTTCACTGTGCTAATCCTTGTTTCTAGGGACAGGGAAGGACAGTGAGGGAAATTCTCCTTGTGCTATACTGTGCTAAAGCATTGATCATCAACCATCTTTAAAAAAACATTTTTTCTAGGGACAGAAAACTATAGGTAGGGAGAGTGTCAGTTTCTTTCACTGTGCTAATCCTTGTTTCTAGGGACAGGGAAGGACAGTGAGGGAAATTCTCCTTGTGCTATAGTGTGCTAAAGCATTGATCATCAACCATCTTTAAAAAAACATTTTTTCTAGGGACAGAAAACTATAGGTAGGGAGAGTGTCAGTTTCTTTCACTGTGCTAATCCTTGTTTCTAGGGACAGGGAAGGACAGTGAGGGAAATTCTCCTTGTGCTATACTGTGCTAAAGCATTGATCATCAACCATCTTTAAAAAAACATTTTTTCTAGGGACAGAAAACTATAGGTAGGGAGAGTGTCAGTTTCTTTCACTGTGCTAATCCTTGTTTCTAGGGACAGGGAAGGACAGTGAGGGAAATTCTCCTTGTGCTATACTGTGCTAAAGCATTGATCATCAACCATCTTTAAAAAAACATTTTTTCTAGGGACAGAAAACTATAGGTAGGGAGAGTGTCAGTTTCTTTCACTGTGCTAATCCTTGTTTCTAGGGACAGGGAAGGACAGTGAGGGAAATTGTCCTTGTGCTATACTGTGCTAAAGCATTGATCATCAACCATCTTTAAAAAAACATTTTTTCTAGGGACAGAAAACTATAGGTAGGGAGAGTGTCAGTTTCTTTCACTGTGCTAATCCTTGTTTCTAGGGACAGGGAAGGACAGTGAGGGAAATTCTCCTTGTGCTATAGTGTGCTAAAGCATTGATCATCAACCATCTTTAAAAAAACATTTTTTCTAGGGACAGAAAACTATAGGTAGGGAGAGTGTCAGTTTCTTTCACTGTGCTAATCCTTGTTTCTAGGGACAGGGAAGGACAGTGAGGGAAATTCTCCTCGTGCTATACTGTGCTAAAGCATTGATCATCAACCATCTTTAAAAAAACATTTTTTCTAGGGACAGAAAACTATAGGTAGGGAGAGTGTCAGTGTGTTTTACTGTGCTAATCCTTGTTTCTAGGGACAGGGAAGGACAGTGAGGGAAATTCTCCTTGTGCTATAGTGTGCTAAAGCATTGATCATCAACCATCTTTAAAAAAACATTTTTTCTAGGGACAGAAAACTATAGGTAGGGAGAGTGTCAGTGTGTTTTACTGTGCTAATCCTTGTTTCTAGGGACAGGGAAGGACAGTGAGGGAAATTCTCCTTGTGCTATAGTGTGCTAAAGCATTGATCATCAACCATCTTTAAAAAAACATTTTTTCTAGGGACAGAAAACTATAGGTAGGGAGAGTGTCAGTTTCTTTCACTGTGCTAATCCTTGTTTCTAGGGACAGGGAAGGACAGTGAGGGAAATTCTCCTTGTGCTATACTGTGCTAAAGCATTGATCATCAACCATCTTTAAAAAAACATTTTTTCTAGGGACAGAAAACTATAGGTAGGGAGAGTGTCAGTGTGTTTTACTGTGCTAATCCTTGTTTCTAGGGACAGGGAAGGACAGCGAGGGAAATTCTCCTTGTGCTATAGTGTGCTAAAGCATTGATCATCAACCATCTTTAAAAAAACATTTTTTCTAGGGACAGAAAACTATAGGTAGGGAGAGTGTCAGTGTGTTTTACTGTGCTAATCCTTGTTTCTAGGGACAGGGAAGGACAGTGAGGGAAATTCTCCTTGTGCTATAGTGTGCTAAAGCATTGATCATCAACCATCTTTAAAAAAACATTTTTTCTAGGGACAGAAAACTATAGGTAGGGAGAGTGTCAGTGTGTTTTACTGTGCTAATCCTTGTTTCTAGGGACAGGGAAGGACAGTGAGGGAAATTCTCCTTGTGCTATAGTGTGCTAAAGCATTGATCATCAACCATCTTTAAAAAAACATTTTTTCTAGGGACAGAAAACTATAGGTAGGGAGAGTGTCAGTGTGTTTTACTGTGCTAATCCTTGTTTCTAGGGACAGGGAAGGACAGTGAGGGAAATTCTCCTTGTGCTATAGTGTGCTAAAGCATTGATCATCAACCATCTTTAAAAAAACATTTTTTCTAGGGACAGAAAACTATAGGTAGGGAGAGTGTCAGTTTCTTTCACTGTGCTAATCCTTGTTTCTAGGGACAGGGAAGGACAGTGAGGGAAATTCTCCTTGTGCTATACTGTGCTAAAGCATTGATCATCAACCATCTTTAAAAAAACATTTTTTCTAGGGACAGAAAACTATAGGTAGGGAGAGTGTCAGTGTGTTTCACTGTGCTAATCCTTGTTTCTAGGGACAGGGAAGGACAGTGAGGGAAATTCTCCTTGTGCTATACTGTGCTAAAGCATTGATCATCAACCATCTTTAAAAAAACATTTTTTCTAGGGACAGAAAACTATAGGTAGGGAGAGTGTCAGTTTCTTTCACTGTGCTAATCCTTGTTTCTAGGGACAGGGAAGGACAGTGAGGGAAATTCTCCTTGTGCTATAGTGTGCTAAAGCATTGATCATCAACCATCTTTAAAAAAACATTTTTTCTAGGGACAGAAAACTATAGGTAGGGAGAGTGTCAGTTTCTTTCACTGTGCTAATCCTTGTTTCTAGGGACAGGGAAGGACAGTGAGGGAAATTCTCCTTGTGCTATACTGTGCTAAAGCATTGATCATCAACCATCTTTAAAAAAACATTTTTTCTAGGGACAGAAAACTATAGGTAGGGAGAGTGTCAGTTTCTTTCACTGTGCTAATCCTTGTTTCTAGGGACAGGGAAGGACAGTGAGGGAAATTCTCCTTGTGCTATACTGTGCTAAAGCATTGATCATCAACCATCTTTAAAAAAACATTTTTTCTAGGGACAGAAAACTATAGGTAGGGAGAGTGTCAGTGTGTTTTACTGTGCTAATCCTTGTTTCTAGGGACAGGGAAGGACAGTGAGGGAAATTCTCCTTGTGCTATAGTGTGCTAAAGCATTGATCATCAACCATCTTTAAAAAAAAAATTTTCTAGGGACAGAAAACTATAGGTAGGGAGAGTGTCAGTTTCTTTCACTGTGCTAATCCTTGTTTCTAGGGACAGGGAAGGACAGTGAGGGAAATTCTCCTTGTGCTATACTGTGCTAAAGCATTGATCATCAACCATCTTTAAAAAAACATTTTTTCTAGGGACAGAAAACTATAGGTAGGGAGAGTGTCAGTTTCTTTCACTGTGCTAATCCTTGTTTCTAGGGACAGGGAAGGACAGTGAGGGAAATTCTCCTTGTGCTATACTGTGCTAAAGCATTGATCATCAACCATCTTTAAAAAAACATTTTTTCTAGGGACAGAAAACTATAGGTAGGGAGAGTGTCAGTGTGTTTTACTGTGCTAATCCTTGTTTCTAGGGACAGGGAAGGACAGTGAGGGAAATTCTCCTTGTGCTATACTGTGCTAAAGCATTGATCATCAATAGGGATGAGCTTCGTGTTCGAGTCGAACATACGTTCGACTCGAACATTGGCTGTTCGATCGTTCGACGAAGATCGAACGATTTGGGCCGTTCGCGCCAAATTCGAGTGACGCGAACGGCCCACAATGCACTACGCCATCGCAGTGTCATCCAGGCGCTGTGATTGGCCAAGCATGCACTGTGACCCCCGCATGCTTGGCCAATCACAGCGCCGGCAGCGAGGAGAGCAATGATTGGCCACAGGCAGGATGCCTGTGGCCAATTATTGCTGAGGGTGTTTAGTACACGCCCCACACTATAAAAGGCCGCCAGCACGGCGGCCTAGTGTAGTGTGTTCCGGAGCAGGGATAGAGTAGCATAGGCAGGGACAGTGACTGTTATTTCTTTCTTGCTTAACCTGGATTCCTTTAGTTTAGGGAAAGAGAAGGATAGGTAGGGAGAGTGTCAGTGTGTTTTGTGCTTCTGCTATAGTGTGCTTAAAAAAAACATTTATTCTAGGGACAGAAAACTCTAGGTAGGGACAGTGTCAGTTTCTTTCACTCTGCAAGTCCTTGTTTCCAGGGACCTGTAAGGACAGTGAGTTAATTGTCCTTGTGCTATATTGTGCTTAAAAAAAACATTTATTCTAGGGACAGAAAACTCTAGGTAGGGACAGTGTCAGTTTCTTTCACTCTGCAAGTCCTTGTTTCCAGGGACCTGTAAGGACAGTGAGTTAATTGTCCTTGTGCTATATTGTGATTAAAAAAAACATTTATTCTAGGGACAGAAAACTCTAGGTAGGGACAGTGTCAGTTTCTTTCACTCTGCAAGTCCTTGTTTCCAGGGACCTGTAAGGACAGTGAGTTAATTTTCCTTGTGCTATATTGTGATTAAAAAAAACATTTATTCTAGGGACAGAAAACTCTAGGTAGGGACAGTGTCAGTTTCTTTCACTCTGCAAGTCCTTGTTTCCAGGGACCTGTAAGGACAGTGAGTTAATTGTCCTTGTGCTATATTGTGCTTAAAAAAAACATTTATTCTAGGGACAGAAAACTCTAGGTAGGGACAGTGTCAGTTTCTTTCACTCTGCAAGTCCTTGTTTCCAGGGACCTGTAAGGACAGTGAGTTAATTGTCCTTGTGCTATATTGTGCTTAAAAAAAACATTTATTCTAGGGACAGAAAACTCTAGGTAGGGACAGTGTCAGTTTCTTTCACTCTGCAAGTCCTTGTTTCCAGGGACCTGTAAGGACAGTGAGTTAATTGTCCTTGTGCTATATTGTGATTAAAAAAAACATTTATTCTAGGGACAGAAAACTCTAGGTAGGGACAGTGTCAGTTTCTTTCACTCTGCAAGTCCTTGTTTCCAGGGACCTGTAAGGACAGTGAGTTAATTTTCCTTGTGCTATATTGTGATTAAAAAAAACATTTATTCTAGGGACAGAAAACTCTAGGTAGGGACAGTGTCAGTTTCTTTCACTCTGCAAGTCCTTGTTTCCAGGGACCTGTAAGGACAGTGAGTTAATTGTCCTTGTGCTATATTGTGCTTAAAAAAAACATTTATTCTAGGGACAGAAAACTCTAGGTAGGGACAGTGTCAGTTTCTTTCACTCTGCAAGTCCTTGTTTCCAGGGACCTGTAAGGACAGTGAGTTAATTTTCCTTGTGCTATATTGTGATTAAAAAAAACATTTATTCTAGGGACAGAAAACTCTAGGTAGGGACAGTGTCAGTTTCTTTCACTCTGCAAGTCCTTGTTTCCAGGGACCTGTAAGGACAGTGAGTTAATTTTCCTTGTGCTATATTGTGATTAAAAAAAACATTTTTTCTAGGGACAGAAAACTGTAGGTAGGGAGAGTGTTTTTTTTCTTTCACTCTGCAAGTCCTTGTTTCCAGGGACCTGTAAGGACAGTGAGTTAATTGTCCTTGTGCTATATTGTGCTTAAAAAAAACATTTATTCTAGGGACAGAAAACTCTAGGTAGGGACAGTGTCAGTTTCTTTCACTCTGCAAGTCCTTGTTTCCAGGGACCTGTAAGGACAGTGAGTTAATTTTCCTTGTGCTATATTGTGATTAAAAAAAACATTTATTCTAGGGACAGAAAACTCTAGGTAGGGACAGTGTCAGTTTCTTTCACTCTGCAAGTCCTTGTTTCCAGGGACCTGTAAGGACAGTGAGTTAATTTTCCTTGTGCTATATTGTGATTAAAAAAAAACATTTTTTCTAGGGACAGAAAACTGTAGGTAGGGAGAGTGTTTTTTTTCTTTCACTCTGCAAGTCCTTGTTTCCAGGGACCTGTAAGGACAGTGAGTTAATTGTCCTTGTGCTATATTGTGCTTAAAAAAAACATTTATTCTAGGGACAGAAAACTCTAGGTAGGGACAGTGTCAGTTTCTTTCACTCTGCAAGTCCTTGTTTCCAGGGACCTGTAAGGACAGTGAGTTAATTTTCCTTGTGCTATATTGTGATTAAAAAAAACATTTATTCTAGGGACAGAAAACTCTAGGTAGGGACAGTGTCAGTTTCTTTCACTCTGCAAGTCCTTGTTTCCAGGGACCTGTAAGGACAGTGAGTTAATTTTCCTTGTGCTATATTGTGATTAAAAAAAACATTTTTTCTAGGGACAGAAAACTGTAGGTAGGGAGAGTGTTTTTTTTCTTTCACTCTGCAAGTCCTTGTTTCCAGGGACCTGTAAGGACAGTGAGTTAATTGTCCTTGTGCTATATTGTGCTTAAAAAAAACATTTATTCTAGGGACAGAAAACTCTAGGTAGGGACAGTGTCAGTTTCTTTCACTCTGCAAGTCCTTGTTTCCAGGGACCTGGAGAGACATTGAGTGAATTGTCCTTGTGCTATATTGTGATTAAAAAAAACATTTATTCTAGGGACAGAAAACTCTAGGTAGGGACAGTGTCAGTTTCTTTCACTCTGCAAGTCCTTGTTTCCAGGGACCTGTAAGGACAGTGAGTTAATTTTCCTTGTGCTATATTGTGATTAAAAAAAACATTTTTTCTAGGGACAGAAAACTGTAGGTAGGGAGAGTGTTTTTTTTCTTTCACTCTGCAAGTCCTTGTTTCCAGGGACCTGTAAGGACAGTGAGTTAATTGTCCTTGTGCTATATTGTGCTTAAAAAAAACATTTATTCTAGGGACAGAAAACTCTAGGTAGGGACAGTGTCAGTTTCTTTCACTCTGCAAGTCCTTGTTTCCAGGGACCTGTAAGGACAGTGAGTTAATTTTCCTTGTGCTATATTGTGATTAAAAAAAACATTTATTCTAGGGACAGAAAACTCTAGGTAGGGACAGTGTCAGTTTCTTTCACTCTGCAAGTCCTTGTTTCCAGGGACCTGTAAGGACAGTGAGTTAATTTTCCTTGTGCTATATTGTGATTAAAAAAAACATTTTTTCTAGGGACAGAAAACTGTAGGTAGGGAGAGTGTTTTTTTTCTTTCACTCTGCAAGTCCTTGTTTCCAGGGACCTGTAAGGACAGTGAGTTAATTGTCCTTGTGCTATATTGTGCTTAAAAAAAACATTTATTCTAGGGACAGAAAACTCTAGGTAGGGACAGTGTCAGTTTCTTTCACTCTGCAAGTCCTTGTTTCCAGGGACCTGTAAGGACAGTGAGTTAATTTTCCTTGTGCTATATTGTGATTAAAAAAAACATTTATTCTAGGGACAGAAAACTCTAGGTAGGGACAGTGTCAGTTTCTTTCACTCTGCAAGTCCTTGTTTCCAGGGACCTGTAAGGACAGTGAGTTAATTTTCCTTGTGCTATATTGTGATTAAAAAAAACATTTTTTCTAGGGACAGAAAACTGTAGGTAGGGAGAGTGTTTTTTTTCTTTCACTCTGCAAGTCCTTGTTTCCAGGGACCTGTAAGGACAGTGAGTTAATTGTCCTTGTGCTATATTGTGCTTAAAAAAAACATTTATTCTAGGGACAGAAAACTCTAGGTAGGGACGTGTCAGTTTCTTTCACTCTGCAAGTCCTTGTTTCCAGGGACCTGTAAGGACAGTGAGTTAATTTTCCTTGTGCTATATTGTGATTAAAAAAAACATTTATTCTAGGGACAGAAAACTCTAGGTAGGGACAGTGTCAGTTTCTTTCACTCTGCAAGTCCTTGTTTCCAGGGACCTGTAAGGACAGTGAGTTAATTTTCCTTGTGCTATATTGTGATTAAAAAAAACATTTTTTCTAGGGACAGAAAACTGTAGGTAGGGAGAGTGTTTTTTTTCTTTCACTCTGCAAGTCCTTGTTTCCAGGGACCTGTAAGGACAGTGAGTTAATTGTCCTTGTGCTATATTGTGCTTAAAAAAAACATTTATTCTAGGGACAGAAAACTCTAGGTAGGGACAGTGTCAGTTTCTTTCACTCTGCAAGTCCTTGTTTCCAGGGACCTGGAGAGACATTGAGTGAATTGTCCTTGTGCTATATTGTGATTAAAAAAAACATTTATTCTAGGGACAGAAAACTCTAGGTAGGGACAGTGTCAGTTTCTTTCACTCTGCAAGTCCTTGTTTCCAGGGACCTGTAAGGACAGTGAGTTAATTTTCCTTGTGCTATATTGTGATTAAAAAAAACATTTTTTCTAGGGACAGAAAACTCTAGGTAGGGAGAGTGTTTTTTTTCTTTCACTCTGCAAGTCCTTGTTTCCAGGGACCTGTAAGGACAGTGAGTTAATTTTCCTTGTGCTATATTGTGATTAAAAAAAACATTTATTCTAGGGACAGAAAACTCTAGGTAGGGACAGTGTCAGTTTCTTTCACTCTGCAAGTCCTTGTTTCCAGGGACCTGTAAGGACAGTGAGTTAATTTTCCTTGTGCTATATTGTGATTAAAAAAAACATTTTTTCTAGGGACAGAAAACTGTAGGTAGGGAGAGTGTTTTTTTTCTTTCACTCTGCAAGTCCTTGTTTCCAGGGACCTGTAAGGACAGTGAGTTAATTGTCCTTGTGCTATATTGTGATTAAAAAAAACATTTTTTCTAGGGACAGAAAACTCTAGGTAGGGAGAGTTTTTTTTTTTTTTCACTCTGCAAGTCCTTGTTTCCAGGGACCTGTAAGGACAGTGAGTTAATTGTCCTTGTGCTATATTGTGCTTAAAAAAAACATTTATTCTAGGGACAGAAAACTCTAGGTAGGGACAGTGTCAGTTTCTTTCACTCTGCAAGTCCTTGTTTCCAGGGACCTGGAGAGACATTGAGTGAATTGTCCTTGTGCTATATTGTGATTAAAAAAAACATTTATTCTAGGGACAGAAAACTCTAGGTAGGGACAGTGTCAGTTTCTTTCACTCTGCAAGTCCTTGTTTCCAGGGACCTGTAAGGACAGTGAGTTAATTTTCCTTGTGCTATATTGTGATTAAAAAAAACATTTTTTCTAGGGACAGAAAACTGTAGGTAGGGAGAGTGTTTTTTTTCTTTCACTCTGCAAGTCCTTGTTTCCAGGGACCTGTAAGGACAGTGAGTTAATTTTCCTTGTGCTATATTGTGATTAAAAAAAACATTTTTTCTAGGGACAGAAAACTGTAGGTAGGGAGAGTGTTTTTTTTCTTTCACTCTGCAAGTCCTTGTTTCCAGGGACCTGTAAGGACAGTGAGTTAATTGTCCTTGTGCTATATTGTGCTTAAAAAAAACATTTTTTCTAGGGACAGAAAACTCTAGGTAGGGAGAGTGTTTTTTTTTTTTCACTCTGCAAGTCCTTGTTTCCAGGGACCTGTAAGGACAGTGAGTTAATTGTCCTTGTGCTATATTGTGCTTAAAAAAAACATTTATTCTAGGGACAGAAAACTCTAGGTAGGGACAGTGTCAGTTTCTTTCACTCTGCAAGTCCTTGTTTCCAGGGACCTGTAAGGACAGTGAGTTAATTTTCCTTGTGCTATATTGTGCTTAAAAAAAACATTTATTCTAGGGACAGAAAACTCTAGGTAGGGACAGTGTCAGTTTCTTTCACTCTGCAAGTCCTTGTTTCCAGGGACCTGGAGAGACATTGAGTGAATTGTCCTTGTGCTATATTGTGATTAAAAAAAACATTTATTCTAGGGATAGAAAACTCTAGGTAGGGACAGTGTCAGTTTCTTTCACTGTGAAAGTCCTTGTTTCAAGGGACAGAGAAGGACACCTGAAGGTAGCCCTTATTGCTTTTTTCCCATCTCCCTGCAGGCCATCTATTAGAATGTCTGGAAGGCAAACAAGGAGAGGCAGACAGTCAGGAGGCAATAAAAGAGGGCAAGCAGGCTCTGTGTCTGGGGGCAACAGTGCTGGTCGTGGACGCGGTGCATTGTCATCAGCACATGGCCATGGGACACGCTTGTCCTTCTTTTCGGCAGCTGGACATGTTGAGCCACATCATGCCGAAGACTTGGTAGAGTGGATGACCAAGCCCTCCTCCTCCTCCTCATCCTCTCTCACCCAGGCTCAGGGTACTGGAAAAGCAGCTGCCAAAGCGTCGTCTTCCCTGGTATCAATGTCAGACAAATCATCAGTCACTCCTTCCCTAGACCCACCATGTCCTCCTCCTGAGGAGTCCCCCGAACTGTTTCAGCACAGTGTTGGGTACATGCTCCAGGAGGATGCCCAGCGTTTCGAAGGGTCTGATGATGAAACCCAGCTAGAGGAAGGCAGTAGCGTGAGAGCAGACAGAGGGGATGCTCAAGAAGGACACCAATCTGGCAGTCATGTTCCAGCAGCTGCAGCATACTGCCAGATTGGCTCCAGTGATGAGGAGGGAGGGGATGATGAGGTCAATGACTCCACGTGGGTGCCTAATAGGAGAGAGGAGGAGGAGGAGGATGAGGAGGAGGCACATCTCCAACGAGGCAGGATGCCCTTTGGTGGCCAGCGTAAGGGCAGTACACCGACGGAATCACAGCGCAGAGCTCCGCCTGTGCAGGGCGCTGCCTCTGCCCGTCATTCAAAAAGTTCTTTGGTGTGGGCCTTTTTTGAGGCTAGTGCATCAGATCGCACAGCTGCTGTTTGCAACATATGTCTCAAGCGTATATCGCGTGGCCAAAACATCAGCCGCTTGGGTACCACATGCCTGACCAGACATATGTTGACCTGCCATGCAGCTCGTTGGCAAGCCTACCTCAAAGACCCACACCAAAGAACAAAGCGGACCTCTCCTTGCACCGCATCAGCTGGGATCTCCAACCCCACTATAACTTCAGTCCTCTCTGAAACATGCACTGAGAGGAATGAAGGTGTAGAATTAGGTGTGTCACAGCCAAGTACTTGCGCCCACTCTGCTAGCAGTACACCGACGTCCGATTCTAGCAGGCAAATTTCCCTGCCCCAGCTGCTGGACCGTCGAAAGAAGTTCACTCCCAGCCATCCACATGCCCAGCGGTTGAATGCTAGCTTGGCTAAATTGCTAGCGCTTCAACTGCTGCCTTTTCAGTTGGTAGACTCGGCCCCCTTCCGTGAGTTTGTGCAATGTGCGGTTCCTCAGTGGCAGGTTCCCAAACGCCACTTTTTCTCACGGAAGGCTATTCCGGCTCTCTACCGGCATGTGGAAGGCAATGTCTTGGCCTCGCTGGACAGGGCGGTCAGCGGTAAGGTGCATATTACCGCTGACTCATGGTCCAGCAGGCATGGACAGGGACGTTACCTTTCTTTCACGGCCCATTGGGTCACTCTTTTGGCAGCTGGGAAGGATTCAGGACAAGGTGCAGTAGTGTTGGAGGTTGTCCCACCGCCACGCCTCCAAAATGCTACTACTGGTTGTGACACACCTCTCTCCTCCACCCCCTCCTCTTCTTCTTCCTCCATGGCCTCTTCCTGTGGTTTGTCCTATGAACCAGCGGTGCTCCGTAGCCGTTCACGGGGCTACGCAAGTACGCAGGCAAAAAGATGCCATGCCGTGCTTGCGCTGGTGTGTTTGGGGGACAGAAGCCACACTGGGGCAGAGGTCCTGTCTGCTCTGCAGGGCCAGGCCGAGAGGTGGTTGACGCCACGCCAGCTTAAGCCAGGAATGGTGGTTTGCGACAATGGCACCAACCTCCTCTCCGCCCTCCGACAGGGACAACTGACCCATGTGCCCTGTGTGGCTCACGTCCTTAACCTGGTGGTGCAGCGGTTCTTGGGCAGGTACCCGGGCTTACAGGATGTCCTGAGGCAGGCCAGGAAAGTCTGTGTGCATTTCCGCAGATCTTATAATGCCAGTGCTCGCCTGGCTGAGCTGCAAAAGGAGTTGAACCTGCCCAAGAACCGCCTTATATGTGACATGCCCACCAGGTGGAACTCAACGTTGGCCATGCTGCAGCGGCTGCACATGCAGCAGAGGGCCATCAATGAGTACCTGTGCGACTACGGCACCAGGACAGGGTCAGGGGAGCTTGGTTTTTTTTCTCCACGCCAGTGGGGCATGATCAGGGATGCATGCACTGTCCTGGCACCATTTGAGGAGGCCACGAGGATGGTGAGCAGTGACAGTGCATGCATCAGTGACACTGTACCTCTTGTCCACCTGTTGGAGCACACGCTGCGTGGAATAATGGACAGGGCACTTGAGGCAGAACAGAGGCAGGAAGAGGAGGACTTCCTTGCCTCTCAAGGCCCCCTTTACCCAGACAGTGTTCCTTCTGTCCCACCCATCGCACAGGAAGAGGAGGAGGAGGAGGAGGAGGAGGAGGAGGAGGATTGTGTCAGCATGGAGGTGGAGGCTGGCACTCAGCATCATCAGCAGCAGTCTTTTAGGGATGATTTACAGTCCCAAGAAACCAGTGGACTTGTACGTGGCTGGGAGGAGGTGGCTGCGGATCATGTCGTCCTTAGTGACCCAGAGGACTCCGGAGCGAATGCCTCAGCAAACCTACGCTGCATGGCCTCCCTGATCCTGCAAAGTCTGCGGAAGGATCCTCGTATTCTTCGGATCAAGGAGAGGGACCATTACTGGCTGGCCACTCTCCTTGATCCACGGTACAAGGGTAAGGTTGCGGACCTTATGTTACCGTCGCAGAGGGAGCAGAGGATGAGACAACTCCGGGAGGCCTTGCAGAAAGGTCTGTGCAACGCGTTCCCAGAGACTGGGAGGTTGCAAACTCCTGGTCCTGGACAACGAGTTGCTGAGGCTTCGGCCAGTCAAAGAAGGAGCGGTGGGGAAGGTGGCCGTCTGACCGATGCGTTCAGACAATTCTTTAGTCCGCAGCCCCAAAGTATGATCGGTTCCAGCAACCATCGCCAGCGTCTGATAAACATGGTGCAGGAATATCTAGGGGCAAGGTCAGACTTGGACACCTTCCCCACCGAAAATCCTCTGGCTTACTGGGTCTTGAGGATGGATCACTGGCCAGAGCTTGCACAGTATGCAATTGAGCTACTGGCCTGTCCTGCATCCAGCGTTCTTTCGGAACGCACATTCAGTGCTGCTGGAGGATTTGTCACGGATCACAGGGTGCGCCTGTCCACCGACTCGGTTGATCGACTGACTTTCATCAAGATGAACCAGTCTTGGATCACCACCAGCTACCACACACCTGATGCTGATATAACAGACTAATTGATTTTAAAATGTCACATCCCTTCAAGACTGATGCTGATGCTGAGTGCCTGTGCTGTTATGTTGACTGCCTATCCTCCTCCTCCGAGTCCTCAATGATACGATTGATGATGATAGCTTGGAAGATCATTTTTGTTTATGGGTGCCGCCACCAGTGCCTAACGCCCAATTTTTCAGCCCCTGTTTAACAGTGGCGTGTAATTACAATTTTTGAAGCAATACTTTGCAACAGGGCTCATTGCTGTGCTCCAAGTACAGTATCTGTGAGGAGTTGCAGTGTTGTGCCACCAGTGCCTAAGGCCCAATTTTTCAGCCCCTGTTTAACAGGGGCGTGTCATTACAATTTTTGAAGCAATACTTTGCAACAGGGCTCATTGCTGTGCTCCAAGTACAGTATCTGTGAAGGGTTGCAGTGTTGTGCCACCAGTGCCTAAGGCCCAATTTTTCAGCCCCTGTTCAACAGGGGCATGTAATTACAATTCTTGATCTAATAATTCACAGCAGGGCCCATTGCTGCACCCACCAAGAGTAACTGTCAGGGCTTACAGTGTTGTGGCACCAGCACCACCATCAAAGGCCCAATTTTTACTACCACTGTTCAACAATTATATGTAATTAAAATTCCTGATATAATAGTTGACAGCAGGGCGTTCCAGCACCAACCAAGAGTAACTGTGAGTGCTTACAGTGTTGTGCCAACACCAACAACTAAGGGGCCTATTTCTGCAGAGTATATACGGCAGGTCCCTACTTTCAAACATCCAACTTACAAACGACTCCTACTTGCAAACGCAAGAAGACAACAGGAAGTGAGAGGAAATCTACCACTAGGAAGGAAAATTCTCTCCTGTAAGAATAAATATGGGAGAAAGGTGTCTCCTCTGTACTGATGCTTTATCAGCAATCCTTGTTTCAAGAAAAACACCACATTTCAAAAACAGTTGTCATTAGGACGGAAAGTGAGGTGAAATGTTCTGAACAGGGGCACAGACAGCAAAACAAATGTTACAGGGGTGATAACCCTTACCTATGTTTTCCAAAAAGTTTAAAAATAGATTTTTGGTCTGGAGCTACACTTCAACAATGTACCTGTTCAAAATTACAAACAGATTCTACATAAGAACAAACCTACAGTCCCTGTCTTGTATGCACCGCCTGTATACGGCTGTTCAGAGTATATAGGGCCTTTTTTATTTTATGTGCGGGGTTCCCCTTAATATCCATACAAGACCCAAAGGGGCTGGTAATGGGCTGGGGTAGGGGGGGGGGTCATGGGGTAGCTATGCCATTTTTCTTAAAGATTTTCATCCATATTACCGGGACCAGACATTACATTAAAGCCGCAAGCAGTTTTAAATGGCTTTTTTTTCCTTTAGAAGTGTCATTTTGTGCAGGGACAGTTCTAAACACGGGAAACACGTGGCACTTCACAGGCATACTTTAGACACCCCCCAGGTACGATATTTAAAGGAATATTTGACTTTTTTTTTTTCACTTTATGCATCATTAAAATGACTGCTCCCGGAAAACGACCGTTTTTAAAACTTATTTTTGCATTGATACATGTCCCCTGGTGCAGAACCCGGGTTCCCAAACCCTTTTTAGGACAATAACATGCATAATAGTTGTTATAATTAGCACTTTAGAATTCGAACGTTCGCATCCATTGTATTTAATAGGGTTCTAATGTTCGTTCGAACTTTCGGTCCGTTCGCGGGTTCTGGTGCGAACCGAACCCGGGGGTGTTCGGCTCATCACTAATCATCAACCATCTTTAAAAAAACATTTTTTCTAGGGACAGAAAACTATAGGTAGGGAGAGTGTCAGTGTGTTTTACTGTGCTAATCCTTGTTTCTAGGGACAGGGAAGGACAGTGAGGGAAATTCTCCTTGTGCTATAGTGTGCTAAAGCATTGATCATCAACCATCTTTAAAAAAACATTTTTTCTAGGGACAGAAAACTATAGGTAGGGAGAGTGTCAGTTTCTTTCACTGTGCTAATCCTTGTTTCTAGGGACAGGGAAGGACAGTGAGGGAAATTCTCCTTGTGCTATACTGTGCTAAAGCATTGATCATCAACCATCTTTAACCACTTGACCACTGGGCACTTAAACCCCCTTAATAACCAGACCAATTTTCAGCTTTCGGTGCTCTCACATTTTGAATGACAATTACTCAGTCATACAACACTGTACCCATATGACATTTTTGTCCTTTTTTTCACACAAATAGAGCTTTCTTTTGGTGGTATTTAATCACTGTTGGGTTTTTTATTTTTTGCGCTATAAGAGAAAAAAGACTGAAAATTTTGTAAAAAAATGTTTTTTTTTTCGTTTCTGTTATAAAATTTTGCAAATTACTATTTTTTCTTCATAAATTTTGGCCAAAATTTATACTGCTACATATCTTTGGTAAAAATAAGTACAAATTGGTGTATATTATTTGGTCTTCGTGAAAGTTATAGAGTCCACAAGCTATGGTGCCAATATCTGAAAATTGATCACACCTGAAGTACTGACGGCCTATCTCAATTCTTGAGACCCTAACATGCCAGAAAAGTACAAATACCCCCCAAATGACCCCTTTATGGAAAGAAGACATTCCAAGGTATTCAGAAAGAGGCATTGTGAGTTTTTTGAAGTTGTCATTTTTTCCCACAATTCTTTGCAAAATCAAGATTTTTTTTTTCTCTTTTTTTTTCTCACAAAATTGTCATATTAGCAGGTTATTTCTCACACACAGCATATGCATTCCACAAATTACACCCCAAAACACATTCTGCTATTACTCCCGAGTATGGCGATACCACATGTGTGAGACTTTTACACAGCGTGGCCACATACAGAGGCCCGACATGCAGGGAGCACCTTCAGGCGTTCTGGAGCACCCAGGCCAATTCTGACATTTCTCTCCTACATGTAAAAATCATCATTTGTTTGCTAGAAAATTACATTGAACCCCAAAACATTATATATGTTTTTTTAGCAAAGACCTTAGAGAATATAATGGTGGTTGTTGCAACTTTTTATCTCGCACGATATTTGCGCAGCAATTTTTTTAACACGTTTTTTACGGAAAAAAAATGTTTTGTGCTTAAAAAAAAAAAAAAAACAGTAAAGTTAGCCCAATGTTTTTGCATAATGTGAAAGATGAAGTTACGCCGAGTAAATAGATACCTAACATGTCGCCCTTAAAAATTGCACACACTCGTGGAATGGCGCCAAACTTCGCTACTTAAAAAATCCCCATAGGCGACGCTTTAAATATTTTTACTGGTTACATGTTTTGAGTTACAGAGGAGGTCTAGGGCCAAAATGATTGCGCTCGCTCTAACGTTCGCAGAGATACCTCACATGTGTGGTTTGAAAACCGTTTTCATATGTGGGCGGGACTTACGTATGCGTTCGCTTCTGTATGCGAGCTCACGGGGACAGGGGCGCTTTAAAAAAAAAAAAAAAATTATTCTTCATTTTACTTTATTTATTTTAGTTTGACATGTTTTTCCACCCTAAACATTTTTTTGATCACTTTTATACCTATTACAAGGAACGTAAACATCCCTTGTAATAGGAATATGGCATGACAGGTCCTCTTTACAGTGAGATATGGGGGGGGGGTGTCAATAAGACCCCACATCTCACCTCTAGGCTGGGAAGCCTGAAAAAAATACAAAAAAAAAACAACAATCCTGGCTTTGATCGTAGCGGTGAGTCGGTAGAAGCACCGGAGGGCGGCGGGGGGGGGGGACATCCCCTCTCGCCTCCCGTAAGAATGATCAAGCGGCGGAACAGCCGCTATGATTTTTCTTATGGTGTAGGGAATCGCCGGCTGAAAAAGCTAATATCTGAATGATGCCTGTAGCTGCTCCCATCATTCAGATATCCCCGCTAGGGATGAGCTTCGTGTTCGAGTCGAACATACGTTTGACTCGAACATTGGCTGTTCGATCGTTCGACGAAGATCGAACGATTTGGGCCGTTCGTGCCAAATTCGAGTGACGCGAACGGCCCACAATGCACTACGCCATCGCAGTGTCATCCAGGCGCTGTGATTGGCCAAGCATGCACTGTGACCCCGCATGCTTGGCCAATCACAGCGCCGGCAGCGAGGAGAGCAATGATTGGCCACAGGCAGGATGCCTGTGGCCAATTATTGCTGAGGGTGTTTAGTACACGCCCCACACTATAAAAGGCCGCCAGCACGGCGGCCTAGTGTAGTGTGTTCCGGAGCAGGGATAGAGTAGCATAGGCAGGGACAGTGACTGTTATTTCTTTCTTGCTTAACCTGGATTCCTTTAGTTTAGGGAAAGAGAAGGATAGGTAGGGAGAGTGTCAGTGTGTTTTGTGCTTCTGCTATAGTGTGCTTAAAAAAAACATTTATTCTAGGGACAGAAAACTCTAGGTAGGGACAGTGTCAGTTTCTTTCACTCTGCAAGTCCTTGTTTCCAGGGACCTGTAAGGACAGTGAGTTAATTGTCCTTGTGCTATATTGTGCTTAAAAAAAACATTTATTCTAGGGACAGAAAACTCTAGGTAGGGACAGTGTCAGTTTCTTTCACTCTGCAAGTCCTTGTTTCCAGGGACCTGTAAGGACAGTGAGTTAATTGTCCTTATGCTATATTGTGATTAAAAAAAACATTTATTCTAGGGACAGAAAACTCTAGGTAGGGACAGTGTCAGTTTCTTTCACTCTGCAAGTCCTTGTTTCCAGGGACCTATAAGGACAGTGAGTTAATTTTCCTTGTGCTATATTGTGATTAAAAAAAACATTTTTTCTAGGGACAGAAAACTGTAGGTAGGGAGAGTGTTTTTTTTCTTTCACTCTGCAAGTCCTTGTTTCCAGGGACCTGTAAGGACAGTGAGTTAATTGTCCTTGTGCTATATTGTGCTTAAAAAAAACATTTATTCTAGGGACAGAAAACTCTAGGTAGGGACAGTGTCAGTTTCTTTCACTCTGCAAGTCCTTGTTTCCAGGGACCTGTAAGGACAGTGAGTTAATTTTCCTTGTGCTATATTGTGATTAAAAAAAACATTTATTCTAGGGACAGAAAACTCTAGGTAGGGACAGTGTCAGTTTCTTTCACTCTGCAAGTCCTTGTTTCCAGGGACCTGTAAGGACAGTGAGTTAATTGTCCTTGTGCTATATTGTGATTAAAAAAAACATTTTTTCTAGGGACAGAAAACTGTAGGTAGGGAGAGTGTTTTTTTTCTTTCACTCTGCAAGTCCTTGTTTCCAGGGACCTGTAAGGACAGTGAGTTAATTGTCCTTGTGCTATATTGTGCTTAAAAAAAACATTTATTCTAGGGACAGAAAACTCTAGGTAGGGACAGTGTCAGTTTCTTTCACTCTGCAAGTCCTTGTTTCCAGGGACCTGTAAGGACAGTGAGTTAATTTTCCTTGTGCTATATTGTGATTAAAAAAAACATTTATTCTAGGGACAGAAAACTCTAGGTAGGGACAGTGTCAGTTTCTTTCACTCTGCAAGTCCTTGTTTCCAGGGACCTGTAAGGACAGTGAGTTAATTGTCCTTGTGCTATATTGTGATTAAAAAAAACATTTATTCTAGGGACAGAAAACTCTAGGTAGGGACAGTGTCAGTTTCTTTCACTCTGCAAGTCCTTGTTTCCAGGGACCTGTAAGGACAGTGAGTTAATTTTCCTTGTGCTATATTGTGATTAAAAAAAACATTTTTTCTAGGGACAGAAAACTGTAGGTAGGGAGAGTGTTTTTTTTCTTTCACTCTGCAAGTCCTTGTTTCCAGGGACCTGTAAGGACAGTGAGTTAATTGTCCTTGTGCTATATTGTGCTTAAAAAAAACATTTATTCTAGGGACAGAAAACTCTAGGTAGGGACAGTGTCAGTTTCTTTCACTCTGCAAGTCCTTGTTTCCAGGGACCTGTAAGGACAGTGAGTTAATTTTCCTTGTGCTATATTGTGATTAAAAAAAACATTTATTCTAGGGACAGAAAACTCTAGGTAGGGACAGTGTCAGTTTCTTTCACTCTGCAAGTCCTTGTTTCCAGGGACCTGTAAGGACAGTGAGTTAATTTTCCTTGTGCTATATTGTGATTAAAAAAAACATTTATTCTAGGGACAGAAAACTCTAGGTAGGGACAGTGTCAGTTTATTTCACTCTGCAAGTCCTTGTTTCCAGGGACCTGTAAGGACAGTGAGTTAATTTTCCTTGTGCTATATTGTGATTAAAAAAAACATTTATTCTAGGGACAGAAAACTCTAGGTAGGGACAGTGTCAGTTTCTTTCACTCTGCAAGTCCTTGTTTCCAGGGACCTGTAAGGACAGTGAGTTAATTTTCCTTGTGCTATATTGTGATTAAAAAAAACATTTATTCTAGGGACAGAAAACTCTAGGTAGGGACAGTGTCAGTTTCTTTCACTCTGCAAGTCCTTGTTTCCAGGGACCTGTAAGGACAGTGAGTTAATTTTCCTTGTGCTATATTGTGATTAAAAAAAACATTTTTTCTAGGGACAGAAAACTGTAGGTAGGGAGAGTGTTTTTTTTCTTTCACTCTGCAAGTCCTTGTTTCCAGGGACCTGTAAGGACAGTGAGTTAATTTTCCTTGTGCTATATTGTGATTAAAAAAAACATTTTTTCTAGGGACAGAAAACTGTAGGTAGGGAGAGTGTTTTTTTTCTTTCACTCTGCAAGTCCTTGTTTCCAGGGACCTGTAAGGACAGTGAGTTAATTTTCCTTGTGCTATATTGTGATTAAAAAAAACATTTTTTCTAGGGACAGAAAACTGTAGGTAGGGAGAGTGTTTTTTTTCTTTCACTCTGCAAGTCCTTGTTTCCAGGGACCTGTAAGGACAGTGAGTTAATTGTCCTTGTGCTATATTGTGCTTAAAAAAAACATTTATTCTAGGGACAGAAAACTCTAGGTAGGGACAGTGTCAGTTTCTTTCACTCTGCAAGTCCTTGTTTCCAGGGACCTGTAAGGACAGTGAGTTAATTTTCCTTGTGCTATATTGTGATTAAAAAAAACATTTATTCTAGGGACAGAAAACTCTAGGTAGGGACAGTGTCAGTTTATTTCACTCTGCAAGTCCTTGTTTCCAGGGACCTGTAAGGACAGTGAGTTAATTTTCCTTGTGCTATATTGTGATTAAAAAAAACATTTATTCTAGGGACAGAAAACTCTAGGTAGGGACAGTGTCAGTTTCTTTCACTCTGCAAGTCCTTGTTTCCAGGGACCTGTAAGGACAGTGAGTTAATTTTCCTTGTGCTATATTGTGATTAAAAAAAACATTTATTCTAGGGACAGAAAACTCTAGGTAGGGACAGTGTCAGTTTCTTTCACTCTGCAAGTCCTTGTTTCCAGGGACCTGTAAGGACAGTGAGTTAATTTTCCTTGTGCTATATTGTGATTAAAAAAAACATTTTTTCTAGGGACAGAAAACTGTAGGTAGGGAGAGTGTTTTTTTTCTTTCACTCTGCAAGTCCTTGTTTCCAGGGACCTGTAAGGACAGTGAGTTAATTTTCCTTGTGCTATATTGTGATTAAAAAAAACATTTTTTCTAGGGACAGAAAACTCTAGGTAGGGAGAGTGTTTTTTTTTTTTCACTCTGCAAGTCCTTGTTTCCAGGGACCTGTAAGGACAGTGAGTTAATTGTCCTTGTGCTATATTGTGCTTAAAAAAAACATTTATTCTAGGGACAGAAAACTCTAGGTAGGGACAGTGTCAGTTTCTTTCACTCTGCAAGTCCTTGTTTCCAGGGACCTGTAAGGACAGTGAGTTAATTTTCCTTGTGCTATATTGTGCTTAAAAAAAACATTTATTCTAGGGACAGAAAACTCTAGGTAGGGACAGTGTCAGTTTCTTTCACTCTGCAAGTCCTTGTTTCCAGGGACCTGGAGAGACATTGAGCGAATTGTCCTTGTGCTATATTGTGATTAAAAAAAACATTTATTCTAGGGACAGAAAACTCTAGGTAGGGACAGTGTCAGTTTCTTTCACTGTGAAAGTCCTTGTTTCAAGGGACAGAGAAGGACACCTGAAGGTAGCCCTTATTGCTTTTTTCCCATCTCCCTGCAGGCCATCTATTAGAATGTCTGGAAGGCAAACAAGGAGAGGCAGACAGTCAGGAGGCAATAAAAGAGGGCAAGCAGGCTCTGTGTCTGGGGGCAACAGTGCTGGTCGTGGACGCGGTGCATTGTCATCAGCACATGGCCATGGGACACGCTTGTCCTTCTTTTCGGCAGCTGGACATGTTGAGCCACATCATGCCGAAGACTTGGTAGAGTGGATGACCAAGCCCTCCTCCTCCTCCTCATCCTCTCTCACCCAGGCTCAGGGTACTGGAAAAGCAGCTGCCAAAGCGTCGTCTTCCCTGGTATCAATGTCAGACAAATCATCAGTCACTCCTTCCCTAGACCCACCATGTCCTCCTCCTGAGGAGTCCCCCGAACTGTTTCAGCACAGTGTTGGGTACATGCTCCAGGAGGATGCCCAGCGTTTCGAAGGGTCTGATGATGAAACCCAGCTAGAGGAAGGCAGTAGCGTGAGAGCAGACAGAGGGGATGCTCAAGAAGGACACCAATCTGGCAGTCATGTTCCAGCAGCTGCAGCATACTGCCAGATTGGCTCCAGTGATGAGGAGGGAGGGGATGATGAGGTCAATGACTCCACGTGGGTGCCTAATAGGAGAGAGGAGGAGGAGGAGGATGAGGAGGAGGCACATCTCCAACGAGGCAGGATGCCCTTTGGTGGCCAGCGTAAGGGCAGTACACCGACGGAATCACACCGCAGAGCTCCGCCTGTGCAGGGCGCTGCCTCTGCCCGTCATTCAAAAAGTTCTTTGGTGTGGGCCTTTTTTGAGGCTAGTGCATCAGATCGCACAGCTGCTGTTTGCAACATATGTCTCAAGCGTATATCGCGTGGCCAAAACATCAGCCGCTTGGGTACCACATGCCTGACCAGACATATGTTGACCTGCCATGCAGCTCGTTGGCAAGCCTACCTCAAAGACCCACACCAAAGAACAAAGCGGACCTCTCCTTGCACCGCATCAGCTGGGATCTCCAACCCCACTATAACTTCAGTCCTCTCTGAAACATGCACTGAGAGGAATGAAGGTGTAGAATTAGGTGTGTCACAGCCAAGTACTTGCGCCCACTCTGCTAGCAGTACACCGACGTCCGATTCTAGCAGGCAAATTTCCCTGCCCCAGCTGCTGGACCGTCGAAAGAAGTTCACTCCCAGCCATCCACATGCCCAGCGGTTGAATGCTAGCTTGGCTAAATTGCTAGCGCTTCAACTGCTGCCTTTTCAGTTGGTAGACTCGGCCCCCTTCCGTGAGTTTGTGCAATGTGCGGTTCCTCAGTGGCAGGTTCCCAAACGCCACTTTTTCTCACGGAAGGCTATTCCGGCTCTCTACCGGCATGTGGAAGGCAATGTCTTGGCCTCGCTGGACAGGGCGGTCAGCGGTAAGGTGCATATTACCGCTGACTCATGGTCCAGCAGGCATGGACAGGGACGTTACCTTTCTTTCACGGCCCATTGGGTCACTCTTTTGGCAGCTGGGAAGGATTCAGGACAAGGTGCAGTAGTGTTGGAGGTTGTCCCACCGCCACGCCTCCAAAATGCTACTACTGGTTGTGACACACCTCTCTCCTCCACCCCCTCCTCTTCTTCTTCCTCCATGGCCTCTTCCTGTGGTTTGTCCTATGAACCAGCGGTGCTCCGTAGCCGTTCACGGGGCTACGCAAGTACGCAGGCAAAAAGATGCCATGCCGTGCTTGTGCTGGTGTGTTTGGGGGACAGAAGCCACACTGGGGCAGAGGTCCTGTCTGCTCTGCAGGGCCAGGCCGAGAGGTGGTTGACGCCACGCCAGCTTAAGCCAGGAATGGTGGTTTGCGACAATGGCACCAACCTCCTCTCCGCCCTCCGACAGGGACAACTGACCCATGTGCCCTGTGTGGCTCACGTCCTTAACCTGGTGGTGCAGCGCTTCTTGGGCAGGTACCCGGGCTTACAGGATGTCCTGAGGCAGGCCAGGAAAGTCTGTGTGCATTTCCGCAGATCTTATAATGCCAGTGCTCGCCTGGCTGAGCTGCAAAAGGAGTTGAACCTGCCCAAGAACCGCCTTATATGTGACATGCCCACCAGGTGGAACTCAACGTTGGCCATGCTGCAGCGGCTGCACACGCAGCAGAGGGCCATCAATGAGTACCTGTGCGACTACGGCACCAGGACAGGGTCAGGGGAGCTTGGTTTTTTTTCTCCACGCCAGTGGGGCATGATCAGGGATGCATGCACTGTCCTGGCACCATTTGAGGAGGCCACGAGGATGGTGAGCAGTGACAGTGCATGCATCAGTGACACTGTACCTCTTGTCCACCTGTTGGAGCACACGCTGCGTGGAATAATGGACAGGGCACTTGAGGCAGAACAGAGGCAGGAAGAGGAGGACTTCCTTGCCTCTCAAGGCCCCCTTTACCCAGACAGTGTTCCTTCTGTCCCACCCATCGCACAGGAAGAGGAGGAGGAGGAGGAGGAGGAGGAGGAGGAGGAGGATTGTGTCAGCATGGAGGTGGAGGCTGGCACTCAGCATCATCAGCAGCAGTCTTTTAGGGATGATTTACAGTCCCAAGAAACCAGTGGACTTGTACGTGGCTGGGAGGAGGTGGCTGCGGATCATGTCGTCCTTAGTGACCCAGAGGACTCCGGAGCGAATGCCTCAGCAAACCTACGCTGCATGGCCTCCCTGATCCTGCAAAGTCTGCGGAAGGATCCTCGTATTCTTCGGATCAAGGAGAGGGACCATTACTGGCTGGCCACTCTCCTTGATCCACGGTACAAGGGTAAGGTTGCGGACCTTATGTTACCGTCGCAGAGGGAGCAGAGGATGAGACAACTCCGGGAGGCCTTGCAGAAAGGTCTGTGCAACGCGTTCCCAGAGACTGGGAGGTTGCAAACTCCTGGTCCTGGACAACGAGTTGCTGAGGCTTCGGCCAGTCAAAGAAGGAGCGGTGGGGAAGGTGGCCGTCTGACCGATGCGTTCAGACAATTCTTTAGTCCGCAGCCCCAAAGTATGATCGGTTCCAGCAACCATCGCCAGCGTCTGATAAACATGGTGCAGGAATATCTAGGGGCAAGGTCAGACTTGGACACCTTCCCCACCGAAAATCCTCTGGCTTACTGGGTCTTGAGGATGGATCACTGGCCAGAGCTTGCACAGTATGCAATTGAGCTACTGGCCTGTCCTGCATCCAGCGTTCTTTCGGAACGCACATTCAGTGCTGCTGGAGGATTTGTCACGGATCACAGGGTGCGCCTGTCCACCGACTCGGTTGATCGACTGACTTTCATCAAGATGAACCAGTCTTGGATCACCACCAGCTACCACACACCTGATGCTGATATAACAGACTAATTGATTTTAAAATGTCACATCCCTTCAAGACTGATGCTGATGCTGAGTGCCTGTGCTGTTATGTTGACTGGCTATCCTCCTCCTCCGAGTCCTCAATGATACGATTGATGATGATAGCTTGGAAGATCATTTTTGTTTATGGGTGCCGCCACCAGTGCCTAACGCCCAATTTTTCAGCCCCTGTTTAACAGTGGCGTGTAATTACAATTTTTGAAGCAATACTTTGCAACAGGGCTCATTGCTGTGCTCCAAGTACAGTATCTGTGAGGAGTTGCAGTGTTGTGCCACCAGTGCCTAAGGCCCAATTTTTCAGCCCCTGTTTAACAGGGGCGTGTCATTACAATTTTTGAAGCAATACTTTGCAACAGGGCTCATTGCTGTGCTCCAAGTACAGTATCTGTGAAGGGTTGCAGTGTTGTGCCACCAGTGCCTAAGGCCCAATTTTTCAGCCCCTGTTCAACAGGGGCATGTAATTACAATTCTTGATCTAATAATTCACAGCAGGGCCCATTGCTGCACCCACCAAGAGTAACTGTCAGGGCTTACAGTGTTGTGGCACCAGCACCACCATCAAAGGCCCAATTTTTACTACCACTGTTCAACAATTATATGTAATTAAAATTCCTGATATAATAGTTGACAGCAGGGCGTTCCAGCACCAACCAAGAGTAACTGTGAGTGCTTACAGTGTTGTGCCAACACCAACAACTAAGGGGCCTATTTCTGCAGAGTATATACGGCAGGTCCCTACTTTCAAACATCCAACTTACAAACGACTCCTACTTGCAAACGCAAGAAGACAACAGGAAGTGAGAGGAAATCTACCACTAGGAAGGAAAATTCTCTCCTGTAAGAATAAATATGGGAGAAAGGTGTCTCCTCTGTACTGATGCTTTATCAGCAATCCTTGTTTCAAGAAAAACACCACATTTCAAAAACAGTTGTCATTAGGACGGAAAGTGAGGTGAAATGTTCTGAACAGGGGCACAGACAGCAAAACAAATGTTACAGGGGTGATAACCCTTACCTATGTTTTCCAAAAAGTTTAAAAATAGATTTTTGGTCTGGAGCTACACTTCAACAATGTACCTGTTCAAAATTACAAACAGATTCTACATAAGAACAAACCTACAGTCCCTGTCTTGTATGCACCGCCTGTATACGGCTGTTCAGAGTATATAGGGCCTTTTTTATTTTATGTGCGGGGTTCCCCTTAATATCCATACAAGACCCAAAGGGGCTGGTAATGGGCTGGGGTAGGGGGGGGGTCATGGGGTAGCTATGCCATTTTTCTTAAAGATTTTCATCCATATTACCGGGACCAGACATTACATTAAAGCCGCAAGCAGTTTTAAATGGCTTTTTTTTCCTTTAGAAGTGTCATTTTGTGCAGGGACAGTTCTAAACACGGGAAACACGTGGCACTTCACAGGCATACTTTAGACACCCCCCAGGTACGATATTTAAAGGAATATTTGACTTTTTTTTTTTCACTTTATGCATCATTAAAATGACTGCTCCCGGAAAACGACCGTTTTTAAAACTTATTTTTGCATTGATACATGTCCCCTGGTGCAGAACCCGGGTTCCCAAACCCTTTTTAGGACAATAACATGCATAATAGTTGTTATAATTAGCACTTTAGAATTCGAACGTTCGCATCCATTGTATTTAATAGGGTTCTAATGTTCGTTCGAACTTTCGGTCCGTTCGCGGGTTCTGGTGCGAACCGAACCCGGGGGTGTTCGGCTCATCACTAATCCCCGCACAAAGTCAAGGACGTCATATGACGGCCGGAGGGCGGGAAGTGGTTATTGCAGAGTATTGCCGGGCATTGCGGAGTATTGCCGGGCATTGCGGAGTATTGCTGGGCATTGCGGAGTATTGCAGGGCATTGCGGAGTATTGCGGACTATGGCAGGGTATTGCGGTGTATGGCAGGGTATTGCACGGGTAATGCACAGGGTATTGTGGAGGGTATTGCACAGGGTATTGTGGAGGGTATTGCACAGGGTATTGTGGAGGGTATTGCAGAGTATTGTGGAGGGTATTGCAGAGTATTGTGGAGGGTATTGCAGAGTATTGTGGAGGGTATTGCAGAGTATTTTGCAGAATATTGCGCAGGGTATTGCAGAGTATTGCGCAGGGTATTGCAGAGTATTGCGCAGGGTATTGCAGAGTATTGCACCAGAGTATTGCAGAGTATTGCACCAGAGTATTGCAGAGTATTGCACCAGGGTATTGCAGAGTATTTTGCAGGGTATTGCGCAGGGTATTGCAGAGTATTTTGCAGGGTATTGCGCAGGGTATTGCAGAGTATTGCGCAGGGTATTGCAGAGTATTTTGCAGGGTATTGCAGAGTATTTTGCAGGGTATTGCAGAGTATTTTGCAGGGTATTGCAGAGTATTGCGCAGGGTATTGCAGAGTATTGCACCAGGGTATTGCAGAGTATTGCACCAGGGTATTGCAGAGTATTGCACCAGGGTATTGCAGAGTATTGCACCAGGGTATTGGCAGGGTATTTTGCAGAGTATTGGCAGGGTATTTTGCAGAGTATTGGCAGGGTGTATTGCAGAGTATTGGCAGGGTATAGCACAGGGATGGCTGAGCAGGGATGGATGGATGGCTGGATCTGTGACTGCAATTGTCACAGATCCAGCCCACAGTGCTGCTGCTGCCATCCGCTCCCTCCCCCTCCCCTCTCACACTGTACCGATCGGTACAGAGAGGGGAGGGAGGAACCGGTGTCATCAAATGACGCCGGTCTGTTTACAAGTGATTGCTCCGTCATTTGACGGAGCGATCACGTGGTAAACGGCCGCTATCAGCGGCGATTTACCGCGATTCGTGATCCGCCGGGTCCAGAGGACCCGGCGGTCACGGAGTTTCCCGTGTGCGCGCCCCAGGGGGCGCGCGGGAGCGCGATTCTGGGAGGACGTTATATAACGTCCTCCCAGAGTTAAGCAACCACCTTGTCAACGTTATTTGTCGGCAGGTGGTTGTTAAATGGTTAAAAAAAAAAATTTCTAGGGACAGAAAACTATAGGTAGGGAGAGTGTCAGTGTGTTTTACTGTGCAAATCCTTGTTTCTAGGGACAGGGAAGGACAGTGAGGGAAATTCTCCTTGTGCTATAGTGTGCTAAAGCATTGATCATCAACCATCTTTAAAAAAACATTTTTTCTAGGGACAGAAAACTATAGGTAGGGAGAGTGTCAGTTTCTTTCACTGTGCTAATCCTTGTTTCTAGGGACAGGGAAGGACAGTGAGGGAAATTCTCCTTGTGCTATACTGTGCTAAAGCATTGATCATCAACCATCTTTAAAAAAACATTTTTTCTAGGGACAGAAAACTATAGGTAGGGAGAGTGTCAGTGTGTTTTACTGTGCTAATCCTTGTTTCTAGGGACAGGGAAGGACAGTGAGGGAAATTCTCCGTGTGCTATAGTGTGCTAAAGCATTGATCATAAACCATCTTTAAAAAAACATTTTTTCTAGGGACAAAAAACTATAGGTAGGGAGAGTGTCAGTGTGTTTTACTGTGCTAATCCTTGTTTCTAGGGACAGGGAAGGACAGTGAGGGAAATTCTCCTTGTGCTATAGTGTGCTAAAGCATTGATCATCAACCATCTTTAAAAAAACATTTTTTCTAGGGACAGAAAACTATAGGTAGGGAGAGTGTCAGTTTCTTTCACTGTGCTAATCCTTGTTTCTAGGGACAGGGAAGGACAGTGAGGGAAATTCTCCTTGTGCTATACTGTGCTAAAGCATTGATCATCAACCATCTTTAAAAAAACATTTTTTCTAGGGACAGAAAACTATAGGTAGGGAGAGTGTCAGTTTCTTTCACTGTGCTAATCCTTGTTTCTAGGGACAGGGAAGGACAGTAAGGAAATTCTCCTTGTGCTATACTGTGCTAAAGCATTGATCATCAACCATCTTTAAAAAAAAAAAAATTCTAGGGACAGAAAACTATAGGTAGGGAGAGTGTCAGTGTGTTTTACTGTGCTAATCCTTGTTTCTAGGGACAGGGAAGGACAGTGAGGGAAATTCTCCTTGTGCTATAGTGTGCTAAAGCATTGATCATCAACCATCTTTAAAAAAACATTTTTTCTAGGGACAGAAAACTATAGGTAGGGAAAGTGTCAGTTTCTTTCACTGTGCTAATCCTTGTTTCTAGGGACAGGGAAGGACAGTGAGGGAAATTCTCCTTGTGCTATGCTGTGCTAAAGCATTGATCATCAACCATCTTTAAAAAAAACATTTTTTCTAGGGACAGAAAACTATAGGTAGGGAGAGTGTCAGTTTCTTTCACTGTGCTAATCCTTGTTTCTAGGGACAGGGAAGGACAGTGAGGGAAATTCTCCTTGTGCTATACTGTGCTAAAGCATTGATCATCAACCATCTTTAAAAAAACATTTTTTCTAGGGACAGAAAACTATAGGTAGGGAGAGTGTCAGTTTCTTTCACTGTGCTAATCCTTGTTTCTAGGGACAGGGAAGGACAGTGAGGGAAATTCTCCTTGTGCTATACTGTGCTAAAGCATTGATCATCAACCATCTTTAAAAAAACATTTTTTCTAGGGACAGAAAACTATAGGTAGGGAGAGTGTCAGTTTCTTTCACTGTGCTAATCCTTGTTTCTAGGGACAGGGAAGGACAGTGAGGGAAATTCTCCTTGTGCTATACTGTGCTAAAGCATTGATCATCAACCATCTTTAAAAAAAAAAAAATTCTAGGGACAGAAAACTATAGGTAGGGAGAGTGTCAGTTTCTTTCACTGTGCTAATCCTTGTTTCTAGGGACAGGGAAGGACAGTGAGGGAAATTCTCCTTGTGCTATACTGTGCTAAAGCATTGATCATCAACCATCTTTAAAAAAAAAAAAAATTCTAGGGACAGAAAACTATAGGTAGGGAGAGTGTCAGTGTGTTTTACTGTGCTAATCCTTGTTTCTAGGGACAGGGAAGGACAGTGAGGGAAATTCTCCTTGTGCTATAGTGTGCTAAAGCATTGATCATCAACCATCTTTAAAAAAACATTTTTTCTAGGGACAGAAAACTATAGGTAGGGAAAGTGTCAGTTTCTTTCACTGTGCTAATCCTTGTTTCTAGGGACAGGGAAGGACAGTGAGGGAAATTCTCCTTGTGCTATGCTGTGCTAAAGCATTGATCATCAACCATCTTTAAAAAAAACATTTTTTCTAGGGACAGAAAACTATAGGTAGGGAGAGTGTCAGTTTCTTTCACTGTGCTAATCCTTGTTTCTAGGGACAGGGAAGGACAGTGAGGGAAATTCTCCTTGTGCTATACTGTGCTAAAGCATTGATCATCAACCATCTTTAAAAAAACATTTTTTCTAGGGACAGAAAACTATAGGTAGGGAGAGTGTCAGTTTCTTTCACTGTGCTAATCCTTGTTTCTAGGGACAGGGAAGGACAGTGAGGGAAATTCTCCTTGTGCTATACTGTGCTAAAGCATTGATCATCAACCATCTTTAAAAAAACATTTTTTCTAGGGACAGAAAACTATAGGTAGGGAGAGTGTCAGTGTGTTTCACTGTGCTAATCCTTGTTTCTAGGGACAGGGAAGGACAGTGAGGGAAATTCTCCTTGTGCTATACTGTGCTAAAGCATTGATCATCAACCATCTTTAAAAAAAAAAAATTCTAGGGACAGAAAACTATAGGTAGGGAGAGTGTCAGTTTCTTTCACTGTGCTAATCCTTGTTTCTAGGGACAGGGAAGGACAGTGAGGGAAATTCTCCTTGTGCTATACTGTGCTAAAGCATTGATCATCAACCATCTTTAAAAAAACATTTTTTCTAGGGACAGAAAACTATAGGTAGGGAGAGTGTCAGTTTCTTTCACTGTGCTAATCCTTGTTTCTAGGGACAGGGAAGGACAGTGAGGGAAATTCTCCTTGTGCTATAGTGTGCTAAAGCATTGATCATCAACCATCTTTAAAAAAAAAATTTTCTAGGGACAGAAAACTATAGGTAGGGAGAGTGTCAGTTTCTTTCACTGTGCTAATCCTTGTTTCTAGGGCCAGGGAAGGACAGTGAGGGAAATTATCCTTGTGCTATACTGTGCTAAAGCATTGATCATCAACCATCTTTAAAAAAACATTTTTTCTAGGGACAGAAAACTATAGGTAGGGAGAGTGTCAGTGTGTTTTACTGTGCTAATCCTTGTTTCTAGGGACAGGGAAGGACAGTGAGGGAAATTCTCCTTGTGCTATAGTGTGCTAAAGCATTGATCATCAACCATCTTTAAAAAAACATTTTTTCTAGGGACAGAAAACTATAGGTAGGGAGAGTGTCAGTTTCTTTCACTGTGCTAATCCTTGTTTCTAGGGACAGGGAAGGACAGTGAGGGAAATTCTCCTTGTGCTATACTGTGCTAAAGCATTGATCATCAACCATCTTTAAAAAAACATTTTTTCTAGGGACAGAAAACTATAGGTAGGGAGAGTGTCAGTTTCTTTCACTGTGCTAATCCTTGTTTCTAGGGACAGGGAAGGACAGTGAGGGAAATTCTCCTTGTGCTATACTGTGCTAAAGCATTGATCATCAACCATCTTTAAAAAAACATTTTTTCTAGGGACAGAAAACTATAGGTAGGGAGAGTGTCAGTGTGTTTTACTGTGCTAATCCTTGTTTCTAGGGACAGGGAAGGACCGTGAGGGAAATTCTCCTTGTGCTATAGTGTGCTAAAGCATTGATCATCAACCATCTTTAAAAAAACATTTTTTCTAGGGACAGAAAACTATAGGTAGGGAGAGTGTCAGTGTGTTTCACTGTGCTAATCCTTGTTTCTAGGGACAGGGAAGGACAGTGAGGGAAATTCTCCTTGTGCTATAGTGTGCTAAAGCATTGATCATCAACCATCTTTAAAAAAACATTTTTTCTAGGGACAGAAAACTATAGGTAGAGAAAGTGTCAGTTTCTTTCACTGTGCTAATCCTTGTTTCTAGGGACAGGGAAGGACAGTGAGGGAAATTCTCCTTGTGCTATGCTGTGCTAAAGCATTGATCATCAACCATCTTTAAAAAAACATTTTTTCTAGGGACAGAAAACTATAGGTAGGGAGAGTGTCAGTGTGTTTCACTGTGCTAATCCTTGTTTCTAGGGACAGGGAAGGACAGTGAGGGAAATTCTCCTTGTGCTATACTGTGCTAAAGCATTGATCATCAACCATCTTTAAAAAAACATTTTTTCTAGGGACAGAAAACTATAGGTAGGGAGAGTGTCAGTTTCTTTCACTGTGCTAATCCTTGTTTCTAGGGACAGGGAAGGACAGTGAGGGAAATTCTCCTTGTGCTATAGTGTGCTAAAGCATTGATCATCAACCATCTTTAAAAAAACATTTTTTCTAGGGACAGAAAACTATAGGTAGGGAAAGTGTCAGTTTCTTTCACTGTGCTAATCCTTGTTTCTAGGGACAGGGAAGGACAGTGAGGGAAATTCTCCTTGTGCTATGCTGTGCTAAAGCATTGATCATCAACCATCTTTAAAAAAAACATTTTTTCTAGGGACAGAAAACTATAGGTAGGGAGAGTGTCAGTTTCTTTCACTGTGCTAATCCTTGTTTCTAGGGACAGGGAAGGACAGTGAGGGAAATTCTCCTTGTGCTATACTGTGCTAAAGCATTGATCATCAACCATCTTTAAAAAAACATTTTTTCTAGGGACAGAAAACTATAGGTAGGGAGAGTGTCAGTTTCTTTCACTGTGCTAATCCTTGTTTCTAGGGACAGGGAAGGACAGTGAGGGAAATTCTCCTTGTGCTATACTGTGCTAAAGCATTGATCATCAACCATCTTTAAAAAAACATTTTTTCTAGGGACAGAAAACTATAGGTAGGGAGAGTGTCAGTGTCTTTCACTGTGCTAATCCTTGTTTCTAGGGACAGGGAAGGACAGTGAGGGAAATTCTCCTTGTGCTATACTGTGCTAAAGCATTGATCATCAACCATCTTTAAAAAAAAAAAATTTCTAGGGACAGAAAACTATAGGTAGGGAGAGTGTCAGTTTCTTTCACTGTGCTAATCCTTGTTTCTAGGGACAGGGAAGGACAGTGAGGGAAATTCTCCTTGTGCTATACTGTGCTAAAGCATTGATCATCAACCATCTTTAAAAAAACATTTTTTCTAGGGACAGAAAACTATAGGTAGGGAGAGTGTCAGTTTCTTTCACTGTGCTAATCCTTGTTTCTAGGGACAGGGAAGGACAGTGAGGGAAATTCTCCTTGTGCTATAGTGTGCTAAAGCATTAATCATCAACCATCTTTAAAAAAACATTTTTTCTAGGGACAGAAAACTATAGGTAGGGAGAGTGTCAGTTTCTTTCACTGTGCTAATCCTTGTTTCTAGGGCCAGGGAAGGACAGTGAGGGAAATTATCCTTGTGCTATACTGTGCTAAAGCATTGATCATCAACCATCTTTAAAAAAACATTTTTTCTAGGGACAGAAAACTATAGGTAGGGAGAGTGTCAGTGTGTTTTACTGTGCTAATCCTTGTTTCTAGGGACAGGGAAGGACAGTGAGGGAAATTCTCCTTGTGCTATAGTGTGCTAAAGCATTGATCATAAACCATCTTTAAAAAAACATTTTTTCTAGGGACAGAAAACTATAGGTAGGGAGAGTGTCAGTGTGTTTTACTGTGCTAATCCTTGTTTCTAGGGACAGGGAAGGACAGTGAGGGAAATTCTCCTTGTGCTATAGTGTGCTAAAGCATTGATCATCAACCATCTTTAAAAAAACATTTTTTCTAGGGACAGAAAACTATAGGTAGGGAGAGTGTCAGTTTCTTTCACTGTGCTAATCCTTGTTTCTAGGGACAGGGAAGGACAGTGAGGGAAATTCTCCTTGTGCTATACTGTGCTAAAGCATTGATCATCAACCATCTTTAAAAAAACATTTTTTCTAGGGACAGAAAACTATAGGTAGGGAGAGTGTCAGTTTCTTTCACTGTGCTAATCCTTGTTTCTAGGGACAGGGAAGGACAGTGAGGGAAATTCTCCTTGTGCTATACTGTGCTAAAGCATTGATCATCAACCATCTTTAAAAAAACATTTTTTCTAGGGACAGAAAACTATAGGTAGGGAGAGTGTCAGTGTGTTTTACTGTGCTAATCCTTGTTTCTAGGGACAGGGAAGGACAGTGAGGGAAATTCTCCTTGTGCTATAGTGTGCTAAAGCATTGATCATCAACCATCTTTAAAAAAACATTTTTTCTAGGGACAGAAAACTATAGGTAGGGAGAGTGTCAGTGTGTTTCACTGTGCTAATCCTTGTTTCTAGGGACAGGGAAGGACAGTGAGGGAAATTCTCCTTGTGCTATAGTGTGCTAAAGCATTGATCATCAACCATCTTTAAAAAAACATTTTTTCTAGGGACAGAAAACTATAGGTAGGGAAAGTGTCAGTTTCTTTCACTGTGCTAATCCTTGTTTCTAGGGACAGGGAAGGACAGTGAGGGAAATTCTCCTTGTGCTATGCTGTGCTAAAGCATTGATCATCAACCATCTTTAAAAAAACATTTTTTCTAGGGACAGAAAACTATAGGTAGGGAGAGTGTCAGTGTGTTTCACTGTGCTAATCCTTGTTTCTAGGGACAGGGAAGGACAGTGAGGGAAATTCTCCTTGTGCTATACTGTGCTAAAGCATTGATCATCAACCATCTTTAAAAAAACATTTTTTCTAGGGACAGAAAACTATAGGTAGGGAGAGTGTCAGTTTCTTTCACTGTGCTAATCCTTGTTTCTAGGGACAGGGAAGGACAGTGAGGGAAATTCTCCTTGTGCTATACTGTGCTAAAGCATTGATCATCAACCATCTTTAAAAAAACATTTTTTCTAGGGACAGAAAACTATAGGTAGGGAGAGTGTCAGTGTGTTTCACTGTGCTAATCCTTGTTTCTAGGGACAGGGAAGGACAGTGAGGGAAATTCTCCTTGTGCTATACTGTGCTAAAGCATTGATCATCAACCATCTTTAAAAAAACATTTTTTCTAGGGACAGAAAACTATAGGTAGGGAGAGTGTCAGTTTCTTTCACTGTGCTAATCCTTGTTTCTAGGGCCAGGGAAGGACAGTGAGGGAAATTCTCCTTGTGCTATACTGTGCTAAAGCATTGATCATCAACCATCTTTAAAAAAACATTTTTTCTAGGGACAGAAAACTATAGGTAGGGAGAGTGTCAGTGTGTTTTACTGTGCTAATCCTTGTTTCTAGGGACAGGGAAGGACAGTGAGGGAAATTCTCCTTGTGCTATACTGTGCTAAAGCATTCCTCATCAACCATCTTTGAAATCCTTGTTTTTTGGACAGTCAGGGAAATTGTCGTTGTGCTATTCTGTGCGAAAGCAATCATCCTCAACCATATTTAGAAATCCTTAAGTAAAGGGACAGAGAAGGACACCTGAAGGTAGCCCTTATTGCTTTTTTCCCATCTCCCTGCAGGCCATCTATTAGAATGTCTGGAAGGCAAACAAGGAGAGGCAGACAGTCAGGAGGCAATAAAAGAGGGCAAGCAGGCTCTGTGTCTGGGGGCAACAGTGCTGGTCGTGGACGCGGTGCATTGTCATCAGCACATGGCCATGGGACACGCTTGTCCTTCTTTTCGGCAGCTGGACATGTTGAGCCACATCATGCCGAAGACTTGGTAGAGTGGATGACCAAGCCCTCCTCCTCCTCCTCATCCTCTCTCACCCAGGCTCAGGGTACTGGCAAAGCAGCTGCCAAAGCGTCCTCTTCCCTGGTATCAATGTCAGACTCATCATCAGTCACTCCTTCCCTAGACCCACCATGTCCTCCTCCTGAGGAGTCCCCTGAACTGTTTGAGCACAGTGTTGGGTACATGCTCCAGGAGGATGCCCAGCGTTTCGAAGGGTCTGATGATGAAACCCAGCTACAGGAAGGCAGTAGCGTGAGAGCAGACAGAGGGGATGCTCAAGAAGGACACCAATCTGGCAGTCATGTTCCAGCAGCTGCAGCATACTGCCAGATTGGCTCCAGTGATGAGGAGGGAGGGGATGATGAGGTCACTGACTCCACGTGGGTGCCTAATAGGAGAGAGGAGGAGGAGGAGGATGAGGAGGAGGCACATCTCCAACGAGGCAGGATGCCCTTTGGTGGCCAGCGTAAGGGCAGTACACCGACGGAATCACACAGCAGAGCTCCGCCTGTGCAGGGCGCTGCCTCTGCCCGTCATTCAAAAAGTTCTTTGGTGTGGGCCTTTTTTGAGGCTAGTGCATCAGATCGCACAGCTGCTGTTTGCAATATATGTCTCAAGCGTATATCGCGTGGCCAAAATATCAGCCGCTTCGGTACCACATGCCTGACCAGACATATGTTGACCTGCCATGCAGCTCGTTGGCAAGCCTACCTCAAAGACCCACACCAAAGAACAAAGCGGACCTCTCCTTGCACCGCATCAGCTGGGATCTCCAACCCCACTATAACTTCAGTCCTCTCTGAAACATGCACTGAGAGGAATGAAGGTGTAGAATTAGGTGTGTCACAGCCAAGTACTTGCGGCCACTCTGCTAGCAGTACACCGACATCCGATTCTAGCAGGCAAATTTCCCTGCCCCAGCTGCTGGACCGTCGAAAGAAGTTCACTCCCAGCCATCCACATGCCCAGCGGTTGAATGCTAGCTTGGCTAAATTGCTAGCGCTTCAACTGCTGCCTTTTCAGTTGGTAGACTCGGCCCCCTTCCGTGAGTTTGTGCAATGTGCGGTTCCTCAGTGGCAGGTTCCCAAACGCCACTTTTTCTCACGGAAGGCTATTCCGGCTCTCTACCGGCATGTGGAAGGCAATGTCTTGGCCTCGCTGGACAGGGCGGTCAGCGGTAAGGTGCATATTACCGCTGACTCATGGTCCAGCAGGCATGGACAGGGACGTTACCTTTCTTTCACGGCCCATTGGGTCACTCTTTTGGCAGCTGGGAAGGATGCAGGACAAGGTGCAGTAGTGTTGGAGGTTGTTCCACCGCCACGCCTCCAAAATGCTACTACTGTTTGTGACACACCTCTCTCCTCCACCCCCTCCTCTTCTTCTTCCTCCATGGCCTCTTCCTGTGCTTTGTCCTCTGAACCAGCGGTGCTCCGTAGCCGTTCAAGGGGCTACGCAAGTACGCAGGCAAAAAGATGCCATGCCGTGCTTGCGCTGGTGTGTTTGGGGGACAGAAGCCACACTGGGGCAGAGGTCCTGTCTGCTCTGTGGGGCCAGGCCGAGAGGTGGTTGACGCCACGCCAGCTTAAGCCAGGAATGGTGGTTTGCGACAATGGCACCAACCTCCTCTCCGCCCTCCGACAGGGACAATTGACCCATGTGCCCTGTGTGGCTCACATCCTTAACCTGGTGGTGCAGCGGTTCTTGGGCAGGTACCCGGGCTTACAGGATGTCCTGAGGCAGGCCAGGAAAATCCGTGTGCATTTCCGCAGATCTTATAATGCCAGTGCTCGCCTGGCTGAGCTGCAAAAGGAGTTGAACCTGCCCAAGAACCGCCTTATATGTGACATGCCCACCAGGTGGAACTCAACGTTGGCCATGCTGCAGCGGCTGCACACGCAGCAGAGGGCCATCAATGAGTACCTGTGCGACTACGGCACCAGGACAGGGTCAGGGGAGCTTGGTTTTTTTCTCCACGCCAGTGGGGCATGATCAGGGATGCATACACTGTCCTGGCACCATTTGAGGAGGCCACGAGGATGGTGAGCAGTGACAGTGCATGCATCAGTGACACTGTACCTCTTGTCCACCTGTTGGAGCACACGCTGCGTGGAATAATGGACAGGGCACTTGAGGCAGAACAGAGGCAGGAAGAGGAGGACTTCCTTGCCTCTCAAGGCCCCCTTTACCCAGACAGTGTTCCTTCTGTCCCACCCATCGCACAGGAAGAGGAGGAGGAGGAGGAGGATTGTGTCAGCATGGAGGTGGAGCCTGGCACTCAGCATCATCAGCAGCAGTCTTTTAGGGATGATTTACAGTCCCAAGAAACCAGTGGACTTGTACGTGGCTGGGAGGAGGTGGCTGCGGATCATGTCGTCCTTAGTGACCCAGAGGACTCCGGACCGAATGCCTCAGCAAACCTACGCTGCATGGCCTCCCTGATCCTGCAAAGTCTGCGGAAGGATCCTCGTATTCTTCGGATCAAGGAGAGGGACCATTACTGGCTGGCCACTCTCCTTGATCCACGGTACAAGGGTAAGGTTGCGGACCTTATGTTACCGTCACAGAGGGAGCAGAGGATGAGACAACTCCGGGAGGCCTTGCTGAAAGGTCTGTGCAACGCGTTCCCAGAGACTGGGAGGTTACAAACTCCTGGTCCTGGACAACGAGTTGCTGAGGCTTCGGCCAGTCAAAGAAGGAGCAGTGGGGAAGGTGGCCGTCTGACCGATGCGTTCAGACAATTCTTTAGTCCGCAGCCCCAAAGTATGATCGGTTCCAGCAACCATCGCCAGCGTCTGATAAACATGGTGCAGGAATATCTAGGGGCAAGGTCAGACTTGGACACCTTCCCCACCGAAAATCCTCTGGCTTACTGGGTCTTGAGGATGGATCACTGGCCAGAGCTTGCACAGTATGCAATTGAGCTACTGGCCTGTCCTGCATCCAGCGTTCTTTCGGAACGCACATTCAGTGCTGCTGGAGGATTTGTCACGGATCACAGGGTGCGCCTGTCCACCGACTCGGTTGATCGACTGACTTTCATCAAGATGAACCAGTCTTGGATCACCACCAGCTACCACACACCTGATGCTGATATAACAGACTAATTGATTTTAACATGTCACATCCCTTCAAGACTGATGCTGATGCTGAGTGCCTGTGCTGTTATGTTGACTGGCTATCCTCCTCCTCCGAGTCCTCAATGATACGATTGATGATGATAGCTTGGAAGATCATTTTTGTTTATGGGTGCCGCCACCAGTGGCTAAGGCCCAATTTTTCAGCCCCTGTTTAACAGGGGTGTGTAATTACAATTTTTGAAGCAATACTTTGCAACAGGGCTCATTGCTGTGCTCCAAGTACAGTATCTGTGAGGGGTTGGAGTGTTGTGCCACCAGTGCCTAAGGCCCAATTTTTCAGCCCCTGTTTAACAGGGGCGTGTCATTACAATTTTTGAAGCAATACTTTGCAACAGGGCTAATTGCTGTGCTCCAAGTACAGTATCTGTGAGGGGTTGGAGTGTTGTGCCACCAGTGCCTAAGGCCCAATTTTTCAGCCCCTGTTTAACAGGGGCGTGTCATTACAATTTTTGAAGCAATACTTTGCAACAGGGCTCATTGCTGTGCTCCAAGTACAGTATCTGTGAGGGGTTGTAGTGTTGTGCCACCAGTGCCTAAGGCCCAATTTTTCAGCCCCTGTTCAACAGGGGCATGTAATTACAATTCTTGATCTAATAATTCACAGCAGGGCCCATTGCTGCACCCACCAAGAGTAACTCTGAGGGCTTACAGTGTTGAGGCAACGCCACCACCACCACCACCACCACCACCACGAAAGGCCCAATTTTTCAGCCCCTGTTCAAAAGGGGCATGTAATTACAATTCTTGATCTAATAATTCACAGCAGGGCCCATTCCTGCACCCACAAAGAGTAACTCTGAGGGCTTACAGTGTTGTGGCAACACCACCACCACCACCACCACCACGAAAGGCCCAATTTTTCAGCCCCTGTTCAACAGGGGCATGCAATTACAATTCTTGATCTAATAATTCACAGCAGGGCCCATTGCTGCACCCACCAAGAGTAACTGTCAGGGCTTACAGTGTTGTGGCACCAGCACCACCATCAAAGGCCCAATTTTTACTACCACTGTTCAACAATTATATGTAATTACAATTCCTGATATAATAGTTGACAGCAGGGCATTCCAGCACCAACCAAGAGTAACTGTGAGTGCTTACAGTGTTGTGCCAACACCAACAACTAAGGGGCCTATTTCTGCAGAGTATATACGGCAGGTCCCTACTTTCAAACATCCAACTTACAAACGACTCCTACTTGCAAACGCAAGAAGACAACAGGAAGTGAGAGGAAATCTACCCCTAGGAAGGAAAATTCTCTCCTGTAAGAATTAATATGGGAGAAAGGTGTCTCCTCTGTACTGATGCTTTATCACCAATCCTTGTTTCAAGAAAAACACCACATTTCAAAAACAGTTGTCATTGGGACGGAAAGTGAGGTGAAATGTTCTGAACAGGGGCACAGACAGCAAAACAAATGTTACAGGGGGTGATAACCCTTACCTATGTTTTCCAAAAAGTTTAAAAATAGATTTTTGGGCTGGAGCTACACTTAAACATTGTACCTGTTCAAAATTACAAACACATTCTACATAAGAACAAACCTACAGTCCCTGTCTTGTATGCACCGCCTGTATACGGCTGTTCAGAGTATATAGGGCCTTTTTTATTTTGTGTGCGGTGTTCCCCTTAATATCCATACAAGACCCAAAGGGGCTGGTAATGGGCTGGGGTAGGGGGGGGGTCATGGGGTAGCTATGCCATTTTTCTTAAAGATTTTCATCCATATTACCGGGACCAGACATTACATTAAAGCCGCAAGCAGTTTTAAATGGCTTTTTTTTCCTTTAGAAGTGTCATTTTGTGCAGGGACAGTTATAAACACGGGAAACACGTGGCACTTCACAGGCATACTTTAGACACCCCCCAGGTACGATATTTAAAGGAATATTTGACTTTTTTTTTTCACTTTATGCATCATTAAAATGACTGCTCCCGAAAAACGACCGTTTTTAAAACTTCTTTTTGCATTGATACATGTCCCCTGGTGCAGAACCCGGGTTCCCAAACCCTTTTTAGGACAATAACATGCATAATAGTCGTTATAATTAGCACTTTAGAATTCGAACGTTCGCATCCATTGTATTTAATAGGGTTCTAATGTTCGTACGAACTTTCGGTCCGTTCGCGGGTTCTGGTGCGAACCGAACCCGGGGGTGTTCGGCTCATCACTACCCAGGAGATACGGGGATCGAGCGACATCAAGGAAGATGCCAGAGATCCCACACATGGATAAACATGACATCAGGGAGGGAGGAGGGAGGGGAGAGGGTGGAAAGGATGGGGGGAATGAGCAAACATGGAATTTGCCCACCCAACAACAGGGAGGGGGAGTTTTTTTTTCTCTCTCTCTCTTTTTTTGGGGTCCCTCTCTCTCAGGGGCCCCCTTTCTTCGCCTCTCCCTCTCCTCTGGGAGAAGACCCTGGAATTGGAGGGGGAAGGAGAAAGGGGGCAGCCACTCCCAATATGAACCATGACTACAGTAAACATAGTAACCTATAATGTAAAAGGATTAAATTCCCCAGGAAAAAGGTTTTCTGTGAACAAGGAACTACAACGTTATAGGGTAAATGTGGCTTGCCTCCAGGAAACACATATCACGCATGCCTCAGGGACCAAACTGTCCTCTCGGTTCTTCCCTATATGGTATTATGAGGACTCAACCTCAAACCTCTCATGTGGGGTGGCCATAGGATTTGATAAAAATACAGTGTTTGTAGTAAGGGAGCAGTTAGCGGACCCAGAGGGAAGATTTATTTTTATAAAGGGGAAGTTATTCAATATGGATTGTACTACAGCAAACATTTACTCTCCAAATAGAGATCCAGATAGTTTTTTTAAAGTTTTCCTTAAGAACCTAATAGAATTTAAAGAAGGAAAACTGATGGTCGGGGGAGATTTCAACATGTGCATAGACCCACGGGTTGATACTATGGGGGGCCTCTCCCGCTTATCAGCCCAGAGACAGAATAAAATAAAGAAGCTATTACTAGATTACCAGCTTGTGGACGCCTGGAGGATCGGACACCCAGGAGCCCGGGATTATACATTCTTTTCAGCAGTCCATGGGTCATTTTCAAGAATAGACTATGTATTAATAGAGCATCAGTGGCTACCCTCCCTTAAAAATACGACTATAAAAACAATCTCCCTTTCAGATCATGCCCCAGTGCTAGCTCAATTAGAAATAACAGCGCCCCCCCCCCCATGGGGAGGGGGGAGGGCATGGAAACTGAACGACTCCTTGATCCAGGACCCCGAGGTGAATAAGAGGATAGAACAGGAGCAGGAGGAATTTTTTATTACAAATGGTGCACCTGAAATTTCAAGGGGTACTCTGTGGGAAGCCTGTAAAGTGTATATAAGGGGGGTGTTAATAAGCATAGTAGCATGGAAATAAAAGGAAAAGGGAAAAAAGATTAACAATTTATATAAAGAGATAAATGAGCTAGAGCAACAGACGAGATCGAGGGGTATTCCAGATAGATTAGAGCTAAAAAAAAAAAAAAAGAAGAGCTGGGGGAATTAATAGACCAGGAAAAAAAAAGACCCTCTCATATAGTTGAAAAAGAGAAACATCAGTGGGGAAATAAATCATGGAAATGGCTAGCCAGGGCAGTAGGGAAAAAAAATGCATCCTTTATAGCTAAAATCAAAAATAATAAAGGAGAAATAATGCAGTCATCCCCTGAAATAGCAGCGGTTTTCCACGGCTATTACAGCCAGCTTTATAATGTCACACAAAAGGAAGATAATAGGGTGAGCAAGGAAGAAGTTCAAGAGTACCTGCATGGCCTGGATCTATCTTCCAGTGATGCCTAAAGAGGATCTGGAGATACTAGAAACTCCAATTACCCAGGAAGAAGTGCTTAAAGCAATTAAAGATATGGCCATGAGGAAGAGTCCGGGCCCTGACGGGTACTCAATTATGTACTATAAAAGGTTCCAAAAATCACTGATTCCCCAAACTATGTGATTATTTCAATGCATTAGCAGAAGGAGAGAACCCACAACAAGAGCCACTGATGGCTTACATAACTTTAATTCTGAAGGAGGGTAAGGATCCAATGGTCCCGGATAGTTACAGACCGATATTACTATTAAATACTGATATAAAAATCTTTTCAAAAATAATAGCAGGAAAAAACACTATTACCACAATGGATACATAGCGATCAGGTTGGGTTCGTCACAGGGAGGGAGGGGAAAGATAACTCTCTCAAGTCCCTGTTCTTAATGCATGAGGCAAGAGAGAGTGGGGCCCCAGTCGTACTTCTGTCGGTAGATACCGAAAAGGCTTCATGCTGGGGCTTCATGCTGGGAACATTGAAACATCTAGGATTTGAAGAAAAGATGATGCGATGGATATCCGCATTCTATTTCCATCCAACAGCTAAAATCAGAATAAATGGTACTCTCTCCCCTACCTTAGAATTATTTAATGGCACAAGACAGGGTTGCCCTCTGTCCCCAATGCTGTTTGTTCTAGCACTGGAACCCCTGTTGACCGCAAATAGGGACATAACAGGAGTGGGAGTAGGGGACATGGAGTACAAGGTGGCCACATACGCAGATGACATATTATTTTTTATTACTGATCCTAGGACAACAATACCAATTATATTAACCACTTCCCGCCCCGTCAATAGCAGATTGACGTCCGGGAAGTGGTTCTGTTATCCACACTGGACGTCATATGACGTCCTGCGGGATAACAGCCGGCGCGCGCCCGGGGGGGCGCGCATCGCGGCGATCGGTGGAGCGGTGGGTCAGTCTGACCCACCGCTACACTGATCTCGGTAAAAAGCCTCCGGCGGAGGCTTTTTACCACGTGATCAGCCGTGTCCAATCACGGCTGATCACAATGTAAACAGGAAGAGCCGTTGATCGGCTCTTCCTCACTCGCGTCTGACAGACGCGAGTAGAGGAGAGCCGATCGGCGGCTCTCCTGACAGGGGGGGTTTGTGCTGATTGTTTATCAGTGCAGCCCCCCCTCGGATACCCACATTGGACCACCAGGGAAGCCCCCCAGGACCACAGGGAAGCCCCAAGCATGTGGATGGCCCCCATGGCCATCCACATGTAGTAAAATAAAAAAATAAAAAAATAAAAATATGCCAATCAGTGCCCACAAATGGGCACTGACTGGCACTATGATGGCACAACCTCAATGTGTGGTGGCTGGCATTGCTGGGCATCAATGTCCATCAGTGCCACCTACTAGTGTCCATCAGCACCACCTATCAGTGCCCATCCGTGCCCATCTGTGCCCATAAGTGCCCACCTATCAGCGCCCGTCCGTGCCACCTATCAGTGCCGCCTATAAGTGCCCATCAGTGCCGCCTATAAGTGCCAATCAGTGCCGCCTATGAGTGCCAATCAGTGCTGCCTATGAGTGCCAATCAGTGCCGCCTATGAGTGCCAATCAGTGCCACATACCAGTGCCACATATCAGTGCCCATCAGTGCCGCCTATCAGTGCCCATCATCAGTGCCCATCAGTGCCACCTCATCAGTGCCACCTCATTGGTGCCACCTCATCGGTGCCCATCAGTGTCGCCTTATCAGTGCCCGTCAGTGCCGCCTTATCAGTGCCCGTCATTGAAGTAGAAAAGGTACTTATTTACAAAAAAAATTAACAGAAACAAAGAAAAACGTCGTTTTTTTCAAAATTTTCGCTCTTTTTTTATTTGTTGTGCAAAAAATAAAAATTGCAGAGGCGATCAAATACCACCGAAAGAAAGCTCTATTTGTGGGAACAAAATGATAAAAAATTTGTTTGGGTACAGTGTAGTATGACCGCGCAATTGTCATTCAAATTGCGACAGCGCTGAAAGCTCAAAATTGGCTTGGGTAGGAAGCTGTATAAGTGCATGGTATTGAAGTGGTTAAAGGAATTGAGCAGATATGGGAAAATGTCAAATTTCTAAATTAACACAGCAAAATCAAAGATTTTAAATATAACCATCTCAAAAGAGGAGCAGCGGGCAATTCAGCCTGCTTTCCGCTTTGCTTGATGTAAAAAGGAACTAGGATACCTAGGGGTAAAACTGACAGCATCACTGGAGATCCTATTTGAGGCGAACTATATCCACATATTGAATAAAGTAAAAGATCAACTCAACAATCTAAGATACAAACCCCTGTCTTGGCTAGGGAGGATAAATGTTTTAAAAATTATTATTTTTCCTAAAGTAACATATATATTTCAAATGATCCCAATAAGATTCCCACATGAATTTTTTCGAAATTAAGAGCTTTAACATTGAAATACACTTGGATGGGTAAACATCCCAGAATTTCATATGCAACTTTGGTAAAGGGGAAAAAGTCAGGTGGGGTAGCAGCACCAGATTTTAAAAAGTATTATCAGGCAATCGTTATCTCAAGGATAATAGGTTGAACACACAACAAAGAGGGGAAAGGATGGGTGGAAATTGAAAATGCACAAAGTAAAGTAGACTTAGGGAAGAGTGTGTGGATTCCACGACAGTATCGTGAACTGTCAAAAAACACAAACCCATTAACTAAACATCTGTTTAGGGTATGGGATAGATTGGGTAAAGTACACCACTGGCAACACAATTCACATATTTTATTAGATGGTCCAAAAAGGATGAAATATTATTCCAAGATGTGATGATAGGAAATAGGATATGCACATTCACAGAGTTAACACAGAAATGGGGAAGTAGACCATTAGATAGATGGAGATATGCACAAATACAACATTGCACACAGACTCTCCCCCAGCCACTGTGGGGAAAGGGTGACATGAATTCAATGGAGAAACTTTTCTCCTCCCCGCGGAGCCTGGGACAGAGTGTGTCTAAAATCTATAAAGCATTGATAGATAAAACAGGGCCTAAATATCCCCCGTATTTGGGTAAATAGGAGGAAGAAATAGGTCCCTTACAGAGAGATAAACATAGGAATAAGATTTTGAAGATAGCCTGCTGTGTCTCTAGTGATGTTAAGACAGTAGAAATGTGCTATAAATTAATAGCAAGATGGTATATTACTCCACAGAGAGCACACAAAGTGAACACAGAGACCCCCCAATGTGTTGGAGGGGCTATGGCGCTCTTGGAACATTTGCACATTTATGGTGGGAGTACGAGAGGGTTCAGCCATACTGGGAGAGAGTAATAGATAACATCTATCAAATAACAGGGGAACAGATTCAGAAAGATCCATGGAAATGCTTGTTTCACGATACAGATAGAAAGACAGCCCAATATAGGAACACTTTGGTCCCCCATGAATGCTGCTAAAAGTCTGATCCCAAGACTGTGGAGAACTCCTGAACCCCCCACTATGAAGGAATGGATAGTAAAAATAGATTGGCTGAAATCAATAGAAGAAACAATACATAGAATGGAATATTCTCTAGAAGTACACAATAACGTATGGGAGAAGTGGGCAGAGTTTAAAAAATCACGAGAATATATGATGATGTTGGAGTGTTAAGGGAAAAGGGAGGAAGGCAGGAGGACAGAGTCCGGGGGAAATCAGGGCGCGGCCTGAGACAGAACTGATCAAGTCCAGGGCGGGCAGGAGGGGGGAAGGGGGGGGGAGAGGGAGGGGATGCAGGGATGCATTTTTTTTTTTATTAGGGGAGAGGATGCAGGGAGGAAAGGTACATATTGGATTGTTTGATATGAAACGTAAGGTGGAGTCACCTACTGCATAAGCTGTTAAACTGAAAAATTTATAAATAAAGAGATAATATACAAAAAAAAAGAAGTGGCACTGGGATCATGCCACCTTATGCTGCTGCAGTGTTTTTCTCTCCTCCCACTGATACAGCGTGTGAGGAGAGGAGAGAGAAACACTGCAGCCGCGTGAGCCGAACTGGGCATGATCCTGGTTTGTTGCCAAAGTGATTGCTCTGTCATTGAACAGAGTGATCTCATGGTAAAGGCCCACTGGGATTGGATTATACCGATCCATGATGCGCTGTAAATCGGCTATAGAGCGGTCAGCAAGTGGTTAAAAAGTAATATTTGGATATGTTTATTATACAATATTATTTACTTTTAAACTCTAATATAGTATACTGCTACGTTTTTGTTGTGTATAAACATGTTGGTAATTTTAATAACATATTCCAACACAAGTTCTGCCCCAGCAAACTAAAGATCAAGATGGTATCTGATAAAGAAGGGAGAGCATCACTCCACTTGGTCATTCGGATGACTCATTCAGTTTGCTAATTAATTTGTAATATGTGATGCTGTCAGGGGAGAGGAGACAGATTGTGTGTCCCTTCTAAGTAGGAACAACAATATGTCTCCTCCCCTAGTCAGTCCTATCCCCATACAGTTAGAACACGCTGAGGGAACACACATTTAACCCCTTGATCGCCCACTAGTGTTAACCCCTTCCCTGCCAGTGACATTTACACAGTGATAAGTCCATATTTATAGCACGGAACGCTGTATAAATGTCAATGGTCCCAAAAATGTGTCAAAAGTGTCCGATCTGTCCGTCGCAAAGTCACAATAACACTAAAAATCGCAGATCACCGCCATTACTAGTAAAAAAAAATCATAAAAATGCCATAAATCTTTCCTATAGTTTGTAGAATTAATATAAACTTATTGCCATTTTTTTTACCAAAAATATGTAGAAGAATACATATTGACTTAAACTGATGAAGACATTTTTATTTATTTTTTTAATGTTGGGGATATTTATTATAGCAAAAAGTAAAAAATATAGTTTTTTTTTCAAAATTGGCGCTTTTTTTTGTTTATAGTGCAAAAAAAAAAAAAACGCAGAGGTGATAAAATACCACCAAAATAAAGCTATATTTATGGGAAAAAGAGGACGCAAATTTTGTTTGGGTACAACATTGCATGACCGTGCAATTGTCAGTTAAAACGATGCAGTGCCAAATTGTAAAAAGTGCTCTGGTCAGGAAGGGGGTAAAATCTTCCGGGGCTGAAGCGGATATGCATCACACACACACACACACCTACATTTATTCCATTCACGGCTGATAATGCTCATATAAACCTATGCTTGGCTCTGTTTTCCCAACCCAGTGTGTGGGGTGGAACATGTCAGAGGGAGTGGCTGGAACAGCACTGGATGAGGCCACACTCATTCACACATTCATACACTGGGTCGGTGAGCGGTGTTCGGCCTGAGACAGAACTGATCAAGTCCAGGGCGGGCAGGAGGGGGGAAGGGGGGGGGGAGAGAGAGGGAGGGGATGCAGGGATGCATTTTTTTTTTATTAGGGGAGAGGATGCAGGGAGGAAAGGTACATATTGGATTGTTTGATATGAAACGTAAGGTGGAGTCACCTACTGCATAAGCTGTTAATCTGAAAAATTTATAAATAAAGAGATAATATACAAAAAAAAAGAAGTGGCACTGGGATCATGCCACCTTATGCTGCTGCAGTGTTTTTCTCTCCTCCCACTGATACAGCGTGTGAGGAGAGGAGAGAGAAACACTGCAGCCGCGTGAGCCGAACTGGGCATGATCCCGGTTTGTTGCCAAAGTGATCGCTCTGTCATTGAACAGAGTGATCTCATGGTAAAGGCCCACTGGGATTGGATTATACCGATCCATGATGCGCTGTAAATCGGCTATAGAGCGGTCAGCAAGTGGTTAAAAAGTAATATTTGGATATGTTTATTATACAATATTATTTACTTTTAAACTCTAATATAGTATACTGCTACGTTTTTGTTGTGTATAAACATGTTAGTAATTTTAATAACATATTCCAACACAAGTTCTGCCCCAGCAAACTAAAGATCAAGATGGTATCTGATAAAGAAGGGAGAGCATCACTCCACTTGGTCATTCGGATGACTCATTCAGTTTGCTAATTAATTTGTAATATGTGATTCTGATTCTGGTCAGGGTTCTCAGCACAGTACACAATCCAGACATATGGCACCCTACAGTGCCATACTCACACTCTCCACCTGCTGGCTGGAAGGACAAATAGTAAATTTGAAAAGCTGTATATAAATTAATATTTCATATCTTACACCTGTGCAAAGATTATACAATATCCGGTTCCCGACCGACTCACATACTTTTACTGCTGCAGAATGGCTCTCCTGGGTGAAATCCCATACCAGTACGGCTTTGCCCAAGAGAGCCACCAGGGGCCCGATGCGTTTGGCCATCAGGCATGATCACCGTTGGCCACGCGCAATCGTGTGCACGAGAGGCAGCACAGGGATTTGTGTGTGTAAACACACAAATCCCTGTGCTGTCAGGGGAGAGGAGACAGATTGTGTGTCCCTTCTAAGTAGGAACAACAATATGTCTCCTGCCCTAGTCAGTCCTATCCCCATACAGTTAGAACACGCTGAGGGAACACACATTTAACCCCTTGATCGCCCACTAGTGTTAACCCCTTCCCTGCCAGTGACATTTACACAGTGATAAGTCCATATTTATAGCACGGAACGCTGTATAAATGTCAATGGTCCCAAAAATGTGTCAAAAGTGTCCGATCTGTCCGTCGCAAAGTCACAATAACACTAAAAATCGCAGATCACCGCCATTACTAGTAAAAAAAAATCATAAAAATGCCATAAATCTTTCCTATAGTTTGTAGAATTAATATAAACTTATTGCCATTTTTTTTACCAAAAATATGTAGAAGAATACATATTGACTTAAACTGATGAAGACATTTTTATTTATTTTTTTAATGTTGGGGATATTTATTATAGCAAAAAGTAAAAAATATAGTTTTTTTTTCAAAATTGGCGCTTTTTTTTGTTTATAGTGCAAAAAAAAAAAACGCAGAGGTGATAAAATACCACCAAAATAAAGCTATATTTATGGGAAAAAGAGGACGCAAATTTTGTTTGGGTACAACATTGCATGACCGTGCAATTGTCAGTTAAAACGATGCAGTGCCAAATTGTAAAAAGTGCTCCGGTCAGGAAGGGGGTAAAATCTTCCGGGGCTGAAGCGGATATGCATCACACACACACACACACCTACATTTATTCCATTCACGGCTGATAATGCTCATATAAACCTATGCTTGGCTCTGTTTTCCCAACCCAGTGTGTGGGGCGGAACATGTCAGAGGGAGTGGCTGGAACAGCACTGGATGAGGCCACACTCATTCACACATTCATACACTGGGTCGGTGAGCGGTGTTCCCTTCTCTTTAGATCTCAGTACTAATTGCTATAAGAGATGATAGGCATTGTTCTTCATGAGGCATCTGCTAAGCTGTGATCCAAATGTGTGTATAGCTGTGCAAATGCAATGTGATTTCAGGTTCACTCAGCATTTGAGATCAGTTTGAGACACTGTTGGCACTCCTTTTATACTGCACAAGGTAACTTTTTTTTACCAAGTATTTATACAGTACAACCCAGTCAGTGGATTTTCTATCAACATTGGTGTAATTAGGTTCCAATTATTTGTACCACATGCTATGTGTACTTATTATGTAGTGGCATTAGCCCTATATTTCGGTATTTCAGTATTTGGAAGCATTTAGATGAAATTCTACATGGGTTTAAAAAAAAAATATATTGTTTAGTCAGCAATACAGAGTTATAGGGTCCATTTTTTAATTATAGGATCCCAGTGTTGAAACTGATAAAAATTGTATCTATGCAACTTTGATATACATGTATCATATGCCTCCTGAAGGGTAGATTACAAGGGGCTTTGTGTTAAGGCTTATGAAGCTCATAAAACAGTCAACAAAGGTAATGACACTGATTAATGCATGATTTCCTGAGGGTCACCATTGACCAGTATGACCCTCTGGTGGTATTTTCAGCAGTGCTGCACAACATTATGGTCATATTGAATCCTGTTTAATCATCTACACTCAATTCAACTCCGAACCTGGGGTAAAAAAACATTTGACTTTGAGTATGCTTTAACCGATTCCCAATCGGCTCATGCGTATTTATGGGGGTAGAATGGTTCCCCTGCGTGAAACCCTGCACAGGTACGGGGTTCCTTTAAGAGCCGCCAGAGGGCGTGCGTGCGCCCGCTGCATGGCGGGGGATCCGATGCTCGTGGCCGGAGGTCGCGATCGCACCGGCCACTGGGATTTGTGTGTGTAAACATACAAATCCCTGTGCTGTCAGAGGAGAGGAGACATGTCATTTGTTCCTAGTAAGTAGGAACAGCGATATGTCTCCTCTCCTACTCAGTCCAATCCCCATACAGTTAGAACACACTGAGGGAACACACATTTAACCCCTTGATCACCCCCTAGTGTTAACACCTTCCCTACCAGTGTCATTTACACAGTAATCAGTGCATTTTTATAGTACTGATCGCTGTATAAATGTCAATGGTCCCAAAAATCTGTCCGTCGCAATGTCGCAATACCACAAAAAATTGCAGATCACCGCCATTACTAGTAAAAAAAAATAATAATAAAAATGCCATAAAAATACAATAAATCCATAGTTTGTAGACGCTATAAATTTTGCGCAAACCAATCCATATACGCTTATTGTGATTTTTATCAAAAATATGTAGAAGAATATATATTGGCCTAAACTGATGAAGAATTTTTTTTAAAAAAAAAAAACATTTGTGGGGATATTTATTATAGCGAAAAGTAAAAAATTTATTTTTTCTAAACTTTCGTTTTTTTTTGTGTATAGAGCAAAAAATTAAAGCCACAGAGTTGATCAAATAGAACCAAAAGAAAGCTATATTTGTGGGGAAAAAAGGACGCAATTTTTGTTTGGGTACAGCATTGTATGACCGTGTAATTACCAGGTAAAGCGACACAGTGCCAAATTGTAAAAAGTGCTCTGGTCAGGAAGGGGGTAAAACCTTCCGGGCTGAAGTGGTTAAGATTTTATTTTGCCAACCCTCTGCTCTCTTTACCCATACTAGTATTTGTAAATGTCCTGTATGTGGAATTTGGGATCTTTTTGTTACATTTTTAAAAATCTTTAAAATATTATTTGAACGCAAGCGTGTAAAGAAAATCCAGTGGCATACAGTAAGACTTTCTAGCAATTGAATGTTTTGCAAATGCTACAGTTCTTTTTTTATTCCCTACACTTCACTGACGGTTGCTTTGTATCATTATTCAGAGAACTGCTTTTTGCATTGTTCAAATTGATTCTCTCCATCGTTATATCTTTCCTTCTCAAACATGGCACTTGTGGATCATACATCCACATCACTTGTGGATGTATTTTTCAGCTAGCGGAAAAGGGATAAGAACATTGATTAAAACAAGGAGTACTTTTTCTTTGAAGTCTTGAGAGCGCTGCAAAATTTCTTCACCGTGATGAAATTTCTTCACAGCCTAATTTCACATCAGTGCCATTTGTTATGAAAAGCTTTGTAATGCAATATCAAAAGCTTATAGTAAACTGACGGTATTGTTAAAGCAAAATGTTATCCTACATGTCTTTGTGAAGTACATCGGATAACATAATGTATCTTTGCTGATAATTTTTTGAGTAGCTCCTTGATTTCCTAAATTTGGGGAGTGTCACAGATCAACTGTAAAGCTGTTTCCTTCATAGTCCTACAGCCAGGTGGACTGCTCCTACCTTGCTATGACTGCAAAGCTATTACCTGTGGTCCCATTGACTGATGGTCTATTATCATAATAAAGTGGATGTAAACCCTCCATACACCCAGTGAAGTGAACAGCCTCAGATGATACACAGTGATGAACCAAATCTCCCTTTTACATGCATATCTGCTATCTTCACATTTGTATACTGTTTAGAAAGTTCAGATCATGTTAGGAAATTTTCTCTTCCTGGTTAAAACAGAGTGTGATGTCTGGGCATACAGCCAAGATAGCTAAAATTGCTGATTGGAGGAAAGGCACGCCCCCCTCTCATCATAGGCAGAGACGCTCAGAGGTGTTTTGTAATAGGGCCAGCTCCCTGTTAATCTATTTTAGCAACCTCCCCTGACAGAAATTACAGGCTGCTTTTATCTTGTGTCCAAGAATTTGTCAGGAGTTATCAGGCTAATGACAGAGGAATGGGTCAGAAGAGAGCTACGGGACTTAGCTCTTTGAAGAGAGATAACAAAATACTGCAGATATATGTGCCCAGCTCAAATTTCATGAATTGGGTTTATATCCACTTTAAGCTGTGAACAGATAAGCCATCCCTGTCAGAGAAATGTTTGTCCACGTGTCATGAGAGGCTCCTTGTCTTCAGAAGCTCCAATGAGCACTTTGTGAACCTGTTTTTTGAAACCCTGTCCCTGGAAGTTTTGCTGTGTACCAGGGATGAGCCGAACACCCCCCTGTTCGGTTCGCACCAGAACCTGCGAACAGACAGAATGTTCGCGTGAACTTTAGAACCCTATTAAATACAATGGACTCGAACGTTCAAAATCTAAAGTGCTAATTATGAAGGCTAATATGCAATTTATTGTCCTAAAAAGTGTTTGGGGACCCGGGTCCTGCCCCAGGGGACATGTATCAATGCAAAAAAAAGTTTAAAAAATAGACGTTTTTACGGGAGCGGTGATTTTAATAATGCTTAAAATGAAAAAATAAAAGTGAAATATTCCTTTAAATTTCGTACCTGGGGGGTGTGTATGATATGCATGTAAAGTGGCGCATGTTTCCCGTGCTTAGAACTGTCCCTGCATAAAATGTCATTTTTGAAGGAAAAAAAGTCATTTAAAACTCACTCGCGGCTATTAATGAATTGTCGGCTTTTATCAATACATAGAAAAGTCATTGATAAAAAAAAAAACCTGGGGGTTCCCCCAAATTCAATTACCAGGCCCTTCAGGTCTGGAATGGATATTAAGGGGAACCCCGCCGCAAATTAAAAAAAAATGGCGTGGGGTTCCCCCTAAATATCCATACCAGGCCCTTCAGATCTGGCATGGATTTTAAGGGGAACTCCACCCCAAATTTAAAAAAAAATGGCGTGGAGTCCCCCCAAAAATCCATACCAGACCCTTATCCGAGCACGCAACCTGGCCGGCCGCAGGGGAAGAGGGGGGGACGGGAGAGCGCCCCCCTCCCTCCTGAACCGTACCAGGCCACATGCCCTCAACATGGGGAGGATGTCCCCATGTTGATGGCGACAAGGGCCTCATCCCCGCAACCCTTGCCCGGTGGTTGTGGGGGTCTGTGGGCGGGGGGCTTATCGAAATCTGGAAGACCCCTTTAACAAAGGGGACCCCCAGATCCCGGCCCCCCCATGTGAATTGGTAAGGGGTACCCCTACCATTTCACAAAGAAAGTGTAAAAAAATTTAAATAAAAACACACAAACACCTTGGAAAAGTCCTTTATTAAAAAAAAAAAAAAAAAAAAAAAAAAAAAACATTTCAGCGATGAAATCCAGTGTCCCGCAGCGATCCCGATGTCCAGCGCTGTCCGTCATTGGTTGTGCCTGAGCGGACCTGATGGGGAACTTCCTCTGCAGTGTTTTAAATGTATAGACCCGCCCCTTCTAAAGTTCCCCATCAGGTCCGTTCAGCGGACCAGATGCGGAACGCGAGAAGGGGCGGGTCTATACATGAATTACACAGTAAAGGAAGTTCCCCATCAGGTCCGCTCTACGAGGGGGCGGACCTGATGGGAACTTCCTTCACTGTGTAATACGTGAATACAATGTACCCCTTACCAATTCACATAGGGGGGGCCGGGATCTGGGGGTCCCCTTTGTTAAAGGGGTCTTCCAGATTCCGATAAGCCCCCCGCCCGCAGACCCCCACAACCACCGGGCAAGGGTTGTGGGGATGAGGCCCTTGTCCCCATCAACATGAGGACATCCTCCTCATGTTGAGGGCATGTGGCCTGGTACAGTTCAGGAGGGAGGGGGGGCCGTTCTCTCGTACCCCCCTCTTCCCCTGCGGCCGGCCAGGTTGCGTGCTCGGATAAGGGTCTGGTGTGGATTTTTGGGGGGACTCCACTCCATTTTTTTTTTATTTGGGGTGGAGTTCCCCTTAAAATCCATGCCAGATCTGAAGGGCCTGGTATGGATATTTAGGGGGAACCCCACGCCATTTTTTTTTACATTTGCGGCGGGGTTCCCCTTAATATCCATTCCAGACCCCCACGCTTTTTTTTTTTTTTCTATCAATGACTTTTGTATGTATTGATAAAAGCCGACAATTCATTAATAGCCGCGAGTGAGTTTTAAATGACTTTTTTTCCTTCAGAAATGACACTTTGTGCAGGGACAGTTCTAAGCATGGGAAACATGCGCCACTTTACATGTATATCATACACACCCCCCAGGTACAAAATTTAAAGGAATATTTCACTTTTATTGTATCACTTTAAGCATTATTAAAATCACTGCTCCTAAAAAAACGGCCGTTTTTTTTACTTTTTTTGCATTGATACATGTCCCCTGGGGCAGGACCCGTGTCCCCAAACACTTTTTAGGACAATAACTTGCATATAAGCCTTTATAATTAGCACTTTAGATTTCTCCCATAGACTTTTCGAATTTGCCGCGAACACCCCAAATTGTTCGTTGTTCGGCGAACGGGTGAACAGGCAATGTTCGAGTCGAACATGAGTTCGACTCGAACTCGAAGCTCATCCCTACTGTGTACTCTGCTCATCTGTCCATAGAAATCCTGCATGCTGAGTAGTACCCTGTCCTTGGACGTTCTGCTGTGCACTTGTCCCTGGAAATCCTCAGTCCCCTGGGACCCTTGCACGCTGTCTCTCATAGCCTGTGTCTGGTACTGATAAACACCTCATGGTTCCAGTGTCTGAAACCTCTCACTCACGTTTTCTTGGTGGATTGTAACTGTGGTAGCGACCTGGATGTTGAAGCAGCCAACCCCCTCCAAATTAGTCAGCGTGTGTTCTCTCCAGCAGTGGTTGGCATATATGTGAAAGAAAGCTTTTGAGCTTAGCTAATAGATTCTGATCAGTCACTAGAGTTTGATAATTTAATTAATTGCAATATTACATAGTGTCTGAGTTTACAGCATATGGTTAATATTACTTATATAACCTTTTTTTTTTTTTTTTATATATTTTAAGTACCTTTTAATCCTGTCTTTATTAAAATATGATGTTTAAAAATACATAAATTACGGTACTATTGTAAAACAACAAGAGATCATTAAAGTCCAAACATATTTTCATTCTGTATTTCATGTAAAACTAAGGGATGTTGGTATTTTAGTGAAAATAAAGGTGATGGGACAATCTTTTTGAAGATAATGTAAATGAGTACAAAAAAATACAGTTTTGTTTGGGATTTTAGTAATAGCCAAATCTTTTCAACGGCCTTTTGATCACATAAAATATTATAAGTATGTAGGAGGCTCACCCCTCTCACCCCCTTCTTCTTCTCGGCTTGCTGTCTTGTCTAGGGGGAACCTGGGGAGAGGGATGAGTTCCACCACGGCCCATGTCCTCTTCTGGATAGAGGTGAAGGCCCGAACGTATGTTTTCCATCGGGCCGTGTGTATAACCCAGGGTCAAGTCTTTTCACTAACTGACCCCCCTTTGCTCCAAGTAACCGGAGTTCCACACCACTGAAAAGGTCCAACTCTTATTTATTCTTTAGCAGCAATAAATCGTCACTGAGCACAGACAGGTTGTGACCAACGAACAGTTCAGCATAGGTGGGGAGTAGGTCAAGGCACAATCCTCAATCAAACTAAACCATTGAGATATCACCAATGGTTATAACGCACAGTGGCTGTGAATGTACTTCTTTCCTTTTCTGAGTCTCTACCAGCAACTCTGACAAACATGAAATAGGAGTTACCTTCTTTAAGCAGTGGCCCCAGTCAGAGGGAAGACATCCTTCCGAGAGAGTTACCGGAGGCCCCACCGTCACCGGCAAATGCTTCACAGGGCTGTTCGGAAGGGTTACACTCCTCCTCATCTCAGATTCGGGCGCCCAACACCTTAGGGCCCCTCGGACTCCTCCACCCTTGCAGAACCTAGTCGAAGGTACTGGGTCCCAGGCCTCCTTTAATAGTACCTCACCCCAGGGCTAAAGGTGCCTGGGATGGACTCCATCTTCCGCTCCGGCCAGGTCAAGGGCCCCTGTGGCCTGAACTCCAGAACGCCCGCACCCAGGCGGAAGGTGCCTGGGCGCGGCGGTGACCTCCGACTCTGAACCCCGTGTTCAGGGCATCCACCCCTTTTATCTAGTGCCCCTGGAAGAAGTAAGGTTTTACAAAACGGACGTAGGGCAGAGCGATGCACTGACGTCACCTCTATCACTTCCGACAAGGACGGGTGTCTGTTGAATGTGCTACGGCCGGCACACCAGACGTAATACAGGCAAATTTTTGAACTGCACAATTGTAAGTGTATCTTTATTTTAATGGAATAAATTTTAGAAAGTTTAACGCACTATGTGGAGTGTGTTCCATTCTTTTTATATACATGTGCCCATTGATGGAAATCGGAGGACGCCATCCTAGGAATCCTATGTGTTGTGTGCTGCGGTGATTCGTGGGAGATACATTTTGATTTCTGCCTAAACTGACCCTCTGTCAGGGGGGGGCATATACAGCTGGTAAGGAGAAATCCTGCTATTTGGTGGTGGAAAGTCACAGATGTATGCGGACACAACAACTTATATGATTTTTCACGGAGCACCGGTGCCACTTATAAGGATTTATTTAAGGATCTTTGTGATGGACTAATTTACACTATATGGACTATACTTATTTGATATAGATCACAGCACATCATTTAATTTCTTTTGTATACATTTGATTCTATTGTTTATTTTAGTAGATCTTATGTTCTTTTGGTCATTTCATTTCATCACTGTCATAGTGTTTGGTCACGGGTTAGCGCGATTTTCCCCCAATTTTTTCTAATAGAAAGGAATAGCATAGAAAAACAATAGAACGGAATAGAAAAAAATATATAATATATTATACTTTATTATATTCAGTTCTATTGTTTTTCTATGCTATTCTTTTCTATTATTTTCTATTCTAATCTTTACTATTCGAATTCAAAATAATTCTATACGAAATGTAAATTTCGGAAGCCATCTTCCGAAATTTGAATTTTGCATAAATTTAATTCGCATTTGAATAGAAAAGATTAGAATAAAATATAAAATAATAGAAAAGAATAGCAAAGAATAAACAATAGAACAGCATAGAAAAAATATAATATATATATCATCTTCCAAATTCGAATTTCAAATAGAATGATAGAAAAGATTAGAATAGATGACAATAGAATTGAAAATAATAGAAAAACAATAGAACAGAATAGAAAAAATGTATTATATATATATATATATATATATATATATATATATATATATATATGTATATATATATATAACCATATTCTGAAATTTTAATTTTATATAGAATGAACTTGAATAGAAAAGATTAGAATAGAATGTAAAATAATAGAAAAGAATAGAATAGAAAAACAATAGAACATAACAGAAAAAAATATAATAAATATATATATATATATATATATATATATATATATATATATATATATATATATAATCTTCCGAAATTCGAATTTCGTATACAATGAATTTGAATTTAAATAGAAAAGAGTAGAAAAGAATAGACTAGAAAAATAGAACAGAATAGAATAAAATATAATATATATATTATATTTTATTCTATTCTGTTCTATTGTTTTTCTAGTCTATTCCTTTCTATTATTTTCTATTCTAATGTTTTCTATTCAAATTCATTCTATATGAAATTCGAAATTCGAATTTCGGAAAATGGTTATATATATATAATAGGGTTAGGGTTAACCCTAACCCTAATTTCCTGACAGACTCCATGGCAGACTACGTGTGGGTTAACCCTGCCTCCTCTCTACTGCTATAGGACCCCCTACCCAGAAATTTGAGCTCACCTTTACAGACAGTTTTCCTTTTTTGTCCTCCTCACATGGACCTTCATCATGCGATTCTGTGTGATGTGTGGATACTTGGTACTTTCATCTGCGGTGCACCCAGGGCCCAGCTATGAGCGGGTGAGTGGTTACAGGGCTGGAAATACCCCAATGGTAGAAGGGATGTGGCCCAGAGTACCGGATCGGATGTCGCAGGAATCCCCGACTGGCAAGGTCTGAAGATCCTTATATTTTCTTCTCTCATGGCAGACAAGTTTTTGTATGTGCTTATGTCTATTCCCTTGTTGTTCCATGCCTCTGTGTCTCTCCGGCATGTGGAACGCTTCTGCGTTCCAGAGAGCTGCATTCCTTCCGGGTCTCCGGCCGTCGCTCATCTGCGAATGCGCTAGCTGCGGTGAAACCGAGGCTTGGTTTTCGCGCATGCGCAGTGCGGCGGAGGGGCCCGAGGCCGCACAGGCGCAGTAGGATTTGTCTCCTCGGCGCAGGCGCGCGACGGAGACCGGCCGTGACGTAATCCCGGTGGGAAATTTAAAACGCTGGGAGCCTTATACAGGTGGGATACCTGTGGGCGTTCTAGCGGCAGCATCCCGGAGCACGGTACTACTGTGGGCAAGGTAGGCTTAACATACTGGGCTCCTGACCCTGAGGGGGAGGAGTTTAAAAAAAAATACTTTTTTTGTGCATTTAATATACATGTTTGTATAGTATATGAAAGGTATGTCTTTCCTTATGCCTTCCTAGCCCTGGTTGTACTCAGTTCTCAGAGTGATTGTTTCGTTCTGTCATCACCATGGACTCATCTTCATCGCCGTGTGGCCAGCCCTCCGGCACAAGGTATGTGCGGAGGGGGTAGGGGGATGTCGTTAATATGTTTTGCAGCCGGTTGCTAACGGTTATCTTGGTTGCTTTCCTTCCCCTTCCCCTGTGTGTATTGTTTCATTAAAGCCCAGCTAGATCAGATCATCCGTCACAAGACAGGGACCTTGCCAGGCCGCAGCATCGTCATCATTCATCCTCCAGGTCCAGACGCGACACTACGTCTAGGACCAATCCTCATAGGGGATGTTCACGTTCCCCCTCTAGGCATAGGAGACGTTCCCATTCCTCCTCTAGTCACCGCCACCACCACCGCCATAGTCGCTCTGATCACAGAGCTTGCTGGGGATGTAAAACCAGAGTCCCGGAGGGCAAATCGCTATGCGACCCATGTTATGCCTGAGCGGTCGCTGAGAAAGAGACCGAAAAACAAAATCTTGAGTCTCTTGTTAAATGTGTGGTGCAACAATCTATGAAGGAAATAGACATTCCCCACACAAGGAGCCAGTCCACCACCCTGTCTGGCTCCATGGCTGACGAGGCCCATGAGGATCCCGGCCAATTCCAGCCTCATGATGCCTCCCATAATTCCTTGCAAGACGAGATGGAGGGAGATGATTCTACTGTGGGCTTCGACTATGCTTTAGTCTCCCCACTGATTAAGGCAGTTAAGGAGACCTTAAGGATGGAGGATACTACTGCCCCCCCCAGAAAAACAAAGAAAACTTTTTAAACAACTTGGGAAAGAACGCTCCAAAGCAATGGAGGTCTGGGTGGAAAATGTAGACTCCGTTCTGAAAGGTGTCTCGGAGGAATTAGCACAAAGTTCATCAGTGCAAGAACTTAAACTGGCAGTCGCCTTTTTGGGGGAAGCATCAATTGGCCTCATCCGTTTACTGGCTAGATCAATGTTATCTTCGGTCACGGCCAAACGAGCATTATGGTTGTGCCCCTGGCTTGCTGATCCAGCCTCCAAGCAGGCATGGTGCAAAATTCCTTTCGAAGGGACTTCCTTGTTTGGGAACAAACTGGACAATGCCATTTCAAAAGCTACAGGTGGGAAGTCAGGGTTCCTTCCTCAGGACAGGCGCCCATTGAACCAAAGAAGACCTCAACGGAGATGCAGTACAGAGTGTTGGAGGGAGGCACGCTCCTATAGACCCGGATGGGATTTTAGGAGAAATTGGAATAGAGGGCAAACTTCCTTTCAAAAGTCTTCCAAGAAACAGACACCCGGTGGGCGCGAGCCAACTAAGTCCTTTTGAGATTGGGCCCCCCCAGGGGGATCGGGTAGGGGCTCGCCTACGTCTCTTCTGGCACGTCTGGGTGGCCTCAATCTCAGATTATTGGACCATCAAGACGGTCTCAACAGGCCACACGTGGTCCTTCACCAAGATCCCTCCCTGCAGACCAATGCAGACCTCACTACCTCGGTCAAAAGAAAAAGAACAAGTTCTTCTATCTTATGTGAGTGCCCTGAAAGAACAAGGAGCAGTGGTATCTGTGCCAAAGAGCGAGGAATTCCAGGGGGTATACTCCCCACTCTTTCTAGTACAAAAGAAGAACGGCTCTTGGCGCCCAGTTATAGACCTCACCTTTCTGAACAGGTATATAAAGAGCGAAAAATTCAAGATGGAGTCACTTTCAACCATCCAAAAAGTTGTTCAACCAGGCGACTGGTTGATCTCAATAGATTTAAAGGACGCATATTTTCATGTTCCCGTGGCAGAAGAATTCCACAAATATCTTTGGTTTCAGGTCGAACGAGAGCACTTACAGTTTATATGTCTTCCATTCGGATTAACAACTTCTCCAAGAGTTTTCTCAAAGGTGCTGTTGGTGATAGTGTCTCTTATCAGAGTACAGAAAAGAGAATGGGGGCCCCAAGGGATAATATGGGTGGGAGGATGAATACAGAACACCACAATAGGAGTAGTAAAAAGTATATTTAATTTAATTAGAAATGAGTGCTAAAAACAGTCACAGAATAACAAAATAGGACCAAACAGCTGCTCCAGGGCGTATTGTAAGAATAGACTGATACAAATCAGAGATAACTAATACATACGACCAATCCTACACGTTTCGGAAAAGCATAAAGGCACAATAGTCCTGTTATGATAGGTATATTCCTTCTTCAGGGATTTGGGTCGAGTTTGCTGATGTGTTTCTATAGAAACAGGGGATTTAGAAGTAAATAACATGTACAGGTGATATTTATTTATTAACCCCAACCAAAGGAAAAGAAAAAGGAAAAAGAAATAATATTTTCCAAAATACTCACAGATCTTATATTCCGTGAGAATAAACATAGGCAGTGCATGGTGTTAGCACGAATGGATGGTGTTGCGGGTACGGGCAGGGACAGACCAAAAATTATTTCTTATTATCTGTTGAGCCTGGGAGAATGCTAGGTTCGCATTTACTTGTCACCAGGTAAGATAATTAACCCTTGTAAGCAGATGCTCTCCTTATGGCACAGTGACCATACTAATGGCTGGAGATGGAGGGACCAGAGGGACAGCGGCGGCAGCGTCAGGGCTCACAAGAGCAAGCAACAAGGGTGGAACAAGGGGAACCTGGTAGGCAGAAAGTGACAATAGAGTAGGGGATTTAGTACATGTTTGAAAAGTAACCAATGAATATTAGAATACTTTAAAGTATATCCGTAGGAGAGAGCAAGGTGGTGGTGTGTCTTACCTTATGGAATGGTTCATTCAAAGTACCTGCCAAATAACACTTGGCTGTGCAGCAACTGTGAGCTGCAACAGCCTTGATTATATACCTATGTTGGCAGGAAAATGACCAATCAGACATACTTACTCCCCGTTTGCTCATTTCTGGATATAATGTGATGCACCTGTAAAAGTGCGGTAAGGTGAACGTGTGTGCGTCACAAGGACGCGACAGCTGGTTCCCTTCCGCCCGCCATCGTTAAATTCGAATTTCGGAAAATGGTTATATATATATACAATAGGGTTAGGTTTAGGGTTAACACTAACCTTAATATTTATATATATAACCATTTTCCGAAATTCAAATTATAGAATAAATTTGAATTTGAATAGAAAAGATTAGAATAGAAGAGAATAGAAAAGAATAGAATAGAAAAACAGTAAAACAGAATAGAATAAAATATAATATATGTTTTTTTAGTTTATTACTTTCTATTATTTTCTATTCTAATCTTTTGAATTCAGATTCGAATTCATTCTATACGAAATTCGAATTTCAGAAGATGGTATATACACACACATATATATTATATATTTTTTTTCTGTTCTGTTTTATTGTTTTTTTTTATGCTAATCTTTTCTATTCTATTCATATCTTTTCTATTCAAATTCGATTTCATTCTATATGAAATTCGAATTTCGGAAGGTGTTTTATATATATATATATATATATATATATGTAACGCCGAGTGCTCCGGGTGTCCCATCCAGCCCGGAGCACTCACGGCGTCGTCCCCTCTGCGGCGCTCCGGCCAGCCCCCCTGGCCGTGGGCGCTGCTCCGCTCTCCTCTCCACTTACCTTCCTCTTCCTGCTTCCTCCCGGCGCGCGCGGCCCTGCTGTGTTCTAGGGCGCGCGCGCGCCGGTCTTCTAAAATTTAAAGGGCCAGTGCACCATTGATTGGTGCCCGGTCCAATTACGGTTCCACTACCCAAAACCTATTTAAACCCACTTCCCCTTCCTGTCCTTGCCGGATCTTGTTGTCCTAGTACCTTGCGGAAGTATTTTGAGTTTACCTTGCCTGTGTACCTGACCTTCTGCCTTTGTCTCTGACCTCGAACCATTGCCGCCTGCCCTGACCTTTGCTACGTCTGACCTTGCCTCTGCCTAGTCCCTTTGTACCGCACCAGCCTCAGCCGCCAGAGAGGTGGAGTCGCTACTGGGGGACACGACCTGGTTGCTACCGCCGCAGCAAGTCCATCCTGCCTTGCGGCGGGCTCTGGTGAAAACCGGTAGCTGCTTAGAACCGGTCCCTCGGTGTGATTCGTACCATCCCCTCTCTGGTACAGTGGATCCACCTCCTGCCTCCTCTATAGTCGCCTGCCCGGCCCGTGACAGTAGATCCGGCCATGGATGCCGCTGAGGTGCCGCTGCCCAATCTCGCTGATCTCACTACCGTGGTTGCCCAGCAGTCGCAATTGATTGCCCAACAAGGACAGCAGCTGGCGCAGTTGACCGCCATGGTCCAGCAGCATCTGCCGCGACAAGCTCCAGCATCTCCTCCTCTCCGAGCAGCCGCGTCTAGTTCAAAGATCCGCTTGTCTCTTCCGGAGAAATTTGACGGGGATTCTAAGATGTGCCAGGGATTCTTGTCTCAATGTACCCTGCATCTTGAAATGATGTCGGACCAGTTTTCCACAGAACGCTCTAAGGTGGCATTTGTGGTCTGTCTGTTGTCTGGGAAGGCCTTGGCCTGGGCCACGCCACTCTGGGACCGCAATGACCCTGCTACGGCCACCGTTCAGTCCTTCTTTGCTGAGGTTCGTAGCGTTTTTGAGGAACCAGCCCGAGCATCATCCGCTGAAACCGCCCTGCTTAACCTGGTCCAAGGAAACTCCTCTGTGGGCGAATATGCCATACAGTTCCGCACACTGGCCTCAGAGCTAGCCTGGAATAATGAGGCTCTCTGCGCAACCTTCAAGAAAGGCTTATCCAGCCACATCAAGGACTCTCTGGCCGCACGAGACATACCCTCCACCCTGACAGAGCTTATCCACTTAGCTACCCGCATTGACATCCGCTACGTTGAAAGACGCCAAGAGCTTCGCCTGGAGAAAGATCTTGTTCGTACCAGGCGTTATCCGCGCCTGGCTCCTCTCTTCCTGAATCCTACGCATCCTGATACCATGCCTCCTGTCGAGGAGGCCATGCAAGTCGACCGATCTCGTCTGACCCTGCAAGAAAGGTCTCGCCATAGGAATGAGAACTTATGCCTCTATTGTGCGAGCTCTGAACATTTCCTAAAGGACTGCCCCATTCGTCCTCCACGTCTGGGAAACGCTCGCACCTAGTGAGCGTGGGAGAGGCTTTACTAGGTGTGAATTCTTCCTCTCCACGTCTGACTATTCCTGTGCGGATCTCTCCTTCTGCCGGCTCCCCCTTCTCTGCGGTGGCCTTCCTGGACTCCGGTTCTGCAGGAAACTTTATTGAAGCCTCCTTCATCAACAGGTTCAACATTCCTGTTATCCGTCTCATCAGACCCTTCTTCATTTCCTCCGTAAATGGAGAGAATCTGGATTGTACCGTGCGTTACCGCACCGAACCCCTGCTCATGTCCGTTGGGGTCCTTCACCAAGAAAAGATTGAATTCTTTGTTTTGCCGAACTGTACTTCTGACATCCTTCTTGGCCTACCCTGGTTCCAGCGTCATTCTCCTACCCTCGACTGGACCACGGGAGACATCAAATCCTGGGGCTATTCCTGCCACAAGCATTGTCTTAAGTCTATACCTACCAGTCGAATTCCCGTTTCTACTCCTTTGCCTGGCCTTCCCAAGGCCTATCAGGACTTTTCCGATGTTTTTTGCAAAAAACAGGCAGAGGTCTTACCTCCACATAGACCCTACGACTGCCCCATTGACTTGCTCCCAGGTACTACACCTCTCCGTGGCAGAATTTACCCTCTCTCCTCTCCCGAAACCAAGGCCATGTCCGATTACATACAGGAGAACCTCAAGAGAGGGTTTATTAGGAAATCATCCTCCCCAGCCGGAGCGGGGTTCTTCTTCGTTACCAAGAAGGATGGTTCACTACGCCCTTGCATAGACTATCGTGGTCTTAATAAGATCACTGTTAAAAATCGCTACCCTCTGCCTCTCATCTCGGAGCTCTTTGACCGCCTGCGCGGAGCAAAGGTTTTTTCAAAATTAGACCTCAGGGGCGCTTATAACCTCATCAGAATCCGTAAAGGAGATGAATGGAAAACCACATTTAACACCAGAGACGGCCACTTCGAATATCTCGTCATGCCTTTTGGACTTTGCAACGCCCCTGCAGTCTTTCAGGATTTTGTCAATGAAATCTTTCGGGACATACTATATACCTGTGTGGTTGTCTATCTTGACGACATCCTAATTTTCTCTACCAACCTTGAGGAACATCGGCTCCATGTCCGTCAAGTACTCCAGCGCCTCCGTGTAAATCATCTTTACGCTAAATTTGAAAAATGCCTTTTTGAGTGTAGCAGCCTTCCTTTCCTAGGTTATCTGGTTTCAGGACAAGGTCTTCAAATGGATCCTGACAAGCTTTCCGCAGTCTTAGATTGGCCACGTCCCTCTGGACTCCGTGCTATCCAGCGCTTCCTTGGATTCACCAACTACTATCGCCAGTTCATACCCCACTTCTCCACCATCGTTGCACCGATAGTGGCGCTGACTAAGAAAAACGTGAATCCAAGGTCCTGGCCACCTCAGGCGGAAGAAGCCTTTACTCACCTAAAGACCGCCTTCTCTTCGGCACCTGTTCTATCTCGACCAGACCCCACTAAGCAGTTCTTCCTTGAAGTTGACGCCTCCTCGGTAGGAGCCGGAGCCGTTCTTCTTCAAAGAAATGCTAAAGGAGGAAACGTCACGTGTGGTTTTTTCTCTAAAACCTTCTCCCCTCCTGAAAAGAACTATTCCATAGGTGACCGTGAACTGTTGGCCATCAAGTTGGCATTAGAAGAGTGGAGACATCTCCTGGAAGGTTCTCTTCACCCCATCTCCATCTACACTGACCATAAGAATTTGTCCTACCTTCAGTCCGCTCAGCGCTTGAATCCTCGCCAGGCCAGGTGGTCATTGTTCTTTGCCCGGTTCAATTTTCAGATCCATTTTCGTCCTGCAGACAAGAATGTCAGGGCGGATGCCTTGTCCCGTTCCTCTGATGCCTCCGAAACCGGGAACCCCCCACAACACATCGTACCCCCTGAGTGCCTGATTTCCTCTGCTCCCGCTGCTCTGGTGCCAGTCCCTCCAGGAAAAACTTTCGTTCCTCCAGGCCTTCGTCTCCAGATACTTAGGTGGGGCCATTCCTCCCATCTAGCCGGCCATGCTGGGATCAAAAAATCCTTACAATTGTTGGCCAGACACTATTGGTGGCCTACCCAGGAAAGAGATATGACTGACTTTGTACGAGCCTGCACTATCTGTGCACGTGACAAAACTCCACGCCTGAAGCCTGCAGGTCTTCTCCTTCCTCTACCGGTGCCTGAACTACCATGGTCCCACATTGCCATGGATTTCATCACGGACCTTCCGTTGTCTCATGGTAACACTGTCATCTGGGTGGTCGTTGACCGCTTTTCGAAAATGGCTCATTTTATCCCTCTTCCTGGTCTGCCTACTGCACCTCAGTTGGCGAAGCACTTTTTTCTTCAAATTTTCCGTCTCCATGGCCTTCCCTCACATATCGTCTCGGATAGAGGCGTTCAATTTATCTCAAAATTTTGGAGAGCTCTCTGTACTCAACTTAAGATTAAATTGAATTTTTCTTCTGCTTATCACCCGCAATCCAATGGACAGGTGGAGAGAGTTAACCAGGTCCTTGGTGACTACTTACGACATTTTGTCTCCGCCCGTCAAGACGATTGGGTCAACCTATTGCCCTGGGCGGAATTCTCATACAATTTCAAGAACTCTGAATCGTCCTCCAAATCACCTTTCTTTGTGGTCTACGGCCGCCACCCTTTGCCCCCCCTCCCCATTCCCACTTCTTCTGGAGTTCCTGCCGTGGATGAATTAACCCGGGACTTTTCCTCTATCTGGAAAGAGACTCAAAACTCGCTATCTCTGGCCTCTGCCCGCATGAAGAGACATGCAGATAAAAAGAGAAGAATTCCCCCTGTCTATCTCCCTGGTGACAAAGTGTGGCTCTCCTCCAAATATGTTCGGTTTTGGGTACCTAGCTACAAGCTGGGCCCTCGTTACCTCGGACCTTATAAAGTCAAAAACCAAATCAATTCTGTCTCTTACAAACTCCATCTTCCTCCTTCTCTTCGCATCCCCAACTCTTTTCACGTGTCTCTCCTTAAACCCCTCATTCTTAACCGATTTTCCCCCAAGGTCACCGCTCCTGCTCCGGTCTCTGGTTCCTCCGATGTCTTTTCGGTGAAAGATATCCTCGCCTCCAAGGTCGTCCGAGGTAAAAAATTATTTTTAGTTGATTGGGAGAACTGTGGTCCTGAAGAGAGATCCTGGGAGCCTGAGACCAACATTTTAGACAAAGAGCTCATCCGTAGTTTCTTGGGCTCCAAGAAAAGGGGGAGACCTAAGGGGGGGGTACTGTAACGCCGAGTGCTCCGGGTGTCCCATCCAGCCCGGAGCACTCACGGCGTCGTCCCCTCTGCGGCGCTCCGGCCAGCCCCCCTGGCCGTGGGCGCTGCTCCGCTCTCCTCTCCACTTACCTTCCTCTTCCTGCTTCCTCCCGGCGCGCGCGGCCCCGCTGTGTTCTAGGGCGCGCGCGCGCCGGTCTTCTAAAATTTAAAGGGCCAGTGCACCATTGATTGGTGCCCGGTCCAATTACGGTTCCACTACCCAAAACCTATTTAAACCCACTTCCCCTTCCTGTCCTTGCCGGATCTTGTTGTCCTAGTACCTTGCGGAAGTATTTTGAGTTTACCTTGCCTGTGTACCTGACCTTCTGCCTTTGTCTCTGACCTCGAACCATTGCCGCCTGCCCTGACCTTTGCTACGTCTGACCTTGCCTCTGCCTAGTCCCTTTGTACCGCACCAGCCTCAGCCGCCAGAGAGGTGGAGTCGCTACTGGGGGACACGACCTGGTTGCTACCGCCGCAGCAAGTCCATCCTGCCTTGCGGCGGGCTCTGGTGAAAACCGGTAGCTGCTTAGAACCGGTCCCTCGGTGTGATTCGTACCATCCCCTCTCTGGTACAGTGGATCCACCTCCTGCCTCCTCTATAGTCGCCTGCCCGGCCCGTGACAATATATAAAATATATGTTTATATTCTGTTCTATTGTTTTCTATGCTATTCTTTTCTAATATTTTTTATTCTAATCTTTTCTATTCAAACTCGATTTCATTCTATATGAAATTCAAATTTCGGAAGATGTTTTTTTAGTCTGTTCTATTGTTTTTCTATGCTATTCTTTTCTATTATTTTATTTTCTATTCTATTGTAATCTTTTCTATTCAAATTCATTCTATACAAAATTAAAATTTCAGAAGATGGCTTCAGAAGTTCGAATTTCGTATAGAATGAATTTGAATTTGAACAGAAAATATTTGAATAGAAAATAATAGAATAGAATAGACTAGAAAAACAATAGAACAAAATGGAATACAATATAATATATATTATATTTTATTCTATTCTGTTCTATTGTTTTTCTAGTTTATTCTTTTCTATTATTTTCTATTCTAATTCGATTTCATTCTATACGAAATTTGTAATTTGGAAAATGGTTATATATAGTTAACTTTTTTGAATTCTGTAAAAAAAAAAATTTGAATGCGGTACAATTTTTTCAAATTTGATCATTTTTTCTAATTTGGTAGATTTTTTTTAAATCCGGTCAAATTTTTTCGAATGCGGTACATTTTTTTCTAATTTAATGAAATTTTTCAAATTTTATCTACTTTTTTTGAATTCGGTCAAAAAAAAAAATTCTAATTCTAATACAAAACGAATCTATTATAATCTTTTCTATTCAAATTCGATTTCATTCTATAAGAAATTCGAATTTCATATAGAATGAATTCAAATTTGAATAGAAAAGATTAGAATAGAATAGAAAAGAATAGAAAAGAAAAACAATAGAACAGATTACAATAAAATATATTATATTTTATTCTATTCTGTTCTATTGTTTTTCTATTCTTTTCTATTTTAGTTTCCATTGTTTTTCATTATTTTCCAATCTATTCTCGAATTCAAATTTATACTATTCAAATTTTAGAAGACGGTAATGTTCTATTTTATTACATTCTATTAAATTCTATTCTTTTTTTTTATTCTATTGCTTTATTGTTTTATATTCAATTTTATTGTATTTTTTCGAAAATCGTTTTCTATTTTTTTCTAATTCGATTTGAATTTGTTTTCTAATTCGATTCTAATTTGTTCGCGTTTTTTTCTAATTGAATAGTTTTTTCAGATTTGTTTAAATTCGTTACTTTTGTAATTCGGGAATTCGGATGCATGCGAATTTCCGAATAATGAAAAATGTGTCCGAATTTCGATTCAGAACGAAACGAAATGCACATGTCTACTTACCGACACTTTTAACACTTTGTGGGAACCAGTGACACTTATATTACCACTTAAAGATCGGGCCTATTTTTCAGACTCTTTGTTTACAAGTTAACCACTTAAGCACCGGACCATATTGTAGCTAAAGGACCAGGCCACTTTTTGCGATTCAGCACTGCGTCGCTTTAACTGACAATTGCGCGGTCGTGCGACGTGGCTCCCAAACAAAATTGGCGACCTTTTTTTCCCACAAATAGAGCTTTCTTTTGGTGGTATTTGAATACCTCTGCGTTTTTTTTTTTTTTTTTGTAGCTATAAACAAAAATAGAGCGACAAATTTGAAAAAAATGCATTCTTTAACTTTTTGCTATAATAAATATCCCCAAAAAATGTATACATTTTTTTCCCTCAGTTTAGGCTGATACGTATTCTTCTACATATTTTTGGTAAAAAAAATTGCAATAAGCATTTTTATTAATAATTATTTTTTTACTAGTAATGGCGCGATCAGCGATTTTTATCATGTCTGCGACATTATGGCGGATACATCGGACACTTTTGACACTATTTTGGGACCATTGTCATTTTTACAGCGATCAGTGCTATAAAAATGCACTGATTACTGTGAAAATGACACTGGCAGTGAAGGGGTTAATCTGTAGAGGGCGCTGAAGGGGTAAATGTGACCTAATGTGTTATTCTTACTGTGTGGGGGTGTGGCTTGGTGTGTGACGTCACTGATCGTCTTTCCCTATGGCAGGGAACAGATGATCAGTGACAGTCTCACTTACCTCTCCCGTTCTTCAGCTCTGTGACCCGATCGCGGTACACGGGCGACATACGGGTCCGCGGGTCCTGCGGGCGCGGTCACGGAGCTTAGGACCGGGTCGCGAGCGCACGACCCACGGCTGGGCTTCTTAAAGAGGATGTACCTGTACGTGCTTGTGCCCAGCTGTGCCATTCTGCCGACGTATATGTACAGGCGGCGGTCCTTAAGTGGTTAAAAAATAATTTTTTTGCTAGAACCCCCAAACATTATATATTTTTTTCAGACATCCTAGAGAATAAAATGGCGGTTGTTGAAATACTTTATGTCACACCGTATTTGCACAGCTGTCTTACAAGCGCACTTTTTTGGGAAAAAATACACTTTTTTTAATTAAAAAATAAGACAACAGTAAAATTACCCCCTTTTTTTATATTGTGAAAGATAATGTTATGCTGAGTAAATTGATACCCAACATGTCACACTTCAAAATTGTTCCCGCTCCTGGAAAGGCGACAAACTTTTACCCTTAAAAATCTCCATAGGCGATGTTTAAAAATTTCTACAGGTCACCAGTTTTTCATATGCAGGCATGACTTACGTATGCATTCGCTTCTGTTTGCGAGCTCGGCGGGACTATGAACTTTTTTTCTTATTTATTTTACTTTTGTTTTTATTTTGACATTGTCCTTTAAAAAAAAATTAATTGGGTTACTTTTATTCCTATTACAAGCTGCTGCCATAACAACGGTATTTAACATCAAAATAACGACGTATAATGATGGCGGCTGGTCCTTAAGTAGATAAATATGAGCATATAAAATATGCACTGTCACTGTATTAATGACACTGGCTGGGAAGGGGTTCACATCTAAGGCGATCAAGGGGTTAACTGTGTGCCTAGCCAGTGTTTGTGTTTACTTTGTGTGGTGCTTTTACTAGGGGAAAATATTGATTTGAGTCCCTGCTTTGCAGGAACATAGAATCCATCCCTCCCCCCTGTTTACCAACAATTGGTGAGTGCCTGGCCCCATAGAGTGGCTTCTGCTGTGAATTATCACAGCAGAGGTGGCCTGCTGGTGGGCCGGCGTGCATGTGCACGTGCCCCCTGCAGGCAAAAATCCAGAATCACGTATATATATGTGATCCAGTGCACAGCTGCCTCCCTGTACCAGTTAATCTGCAATGTGGAGAATGACAAACAGTTAATATGAGTATAAATAATTTCAAAATTCCATTCTATAAATATAGGTATATATTCAAATGTGAGACAGTATTGATACTGCTACCTCTACCTCCAAACAAAATTGTACACTCATCTTGTGGAGGAAATAATTGACTGTGTTCTGTCAGATCATCTGCAGAATGTAATTTCCGTTGCTCACTCAACCTTTTATCATGTGCATGCTGTTGTTCCAGAATGATGGTGCTCTAGCTTAAATTAACCTGTGCTGAGAAAGCATAGATGCTTCCATTGTTTGGTTACTCCTTCTGAAATACTAGTTCCCTACTAGTACTAGTTTCCTGGATAACATTATGATCTTAAATTAGAAGTTCTGACTTAACTTTGGATTTCCTAATTTTCATACTTTTTCCCCAACATCCCTACACAAGCCTGATGACAAATAATAAAACTTTGTTAGTGTCCCATTACCAAATCACATCTTTACTCGTATATTTTCATCTGCATCCCTTTGTCAACACATGTGCAAGCCCAAAAGGGGTATGGGATTTAGGTTATTTATAAGGAATGACTTTGCTTTTCTTCCAGTAAGTTGTAGCAAATCCAAACTATCCCTCAATTCTGTTGTGAATGTAGAACAGAAACATGTAATATACATAGTTCCATAGTTAGTCAGGTTAAAAAAAGACACAAGTCCATCAAGTTCAACCAATAAAAGTGATATGTTGGTTCACATGAATGAGAGTAATGCCTTGTACACACGATCGGAATTTCTGATGGAAAAAGTCAGACGGACTTTTTCCATCGGAAATTCCGACCGTGTGTATGCCCCCAAAAAGAAAATTGATGATATGGACAGCCGCACTCCAAAAAAACCTTGACGGTTGCCTTTATTGTAAAAACTAATAGGTGCACTACAAATCACAGCAAACCAGGAGAACAGCTGACGCGTTTTGCACTGTAGTCTAGTGCTTACTCATAGACTAAGCTATGAGTAAGCACTAGACTACAGTGCGAAACGCATCAGCTGTTCTCCTGGTTTGCTTTGATTTGTAGTGCACCTATTCGTTTTTACAATAAAGGCAACCATTAAGGTTTTTTTTGGAGTGCGGCTGTCCATATCATTAATTTTCTTTTTGCTTGCATCGTGCATTGCCAGCACCCATGGTTTCCTGAGGGAGCATTGATTGCCTTAGTATATTCACCTGGAGCGGTAACTCCCTTCCCTCGTGTGTATGCCCCATGGGGAATTCCAATGAATTCCATCGGAGTTTAGATAGAGAACATGTTCTATTTTACTCCGATGTGAGTTTGGCCGGGCAAAAGCCCGATCGTGTGTACAAGGCATTAGAGAAAGTTCAGGAGAAGAATGTAGTAGACATCTAAACAACCTGCTGAAATACCCACTTCCCCAGAAAAGCTGAAAATCTTCTAGCACCAATTTATTTTGTAGCTCTGAAATGTTACGAGCTGCAAAAGAAGTTCATGTTAAAAGAGGGGAAAAGATATGTCAAAATAAACCATTCCACTTTTCACATGGCAGACTTTTTCCAGCCCTCATCTGGGCTGCTGTGTGTGCTCCTTTTTTACCTTGTATTTCTTTGGATAGTTTATGTTTTAATACAGTCTGCTTGAGAAGTTGCATTATACTGAAGTCATACAATCTCATATACACAATCCTATACCCACAACTGATCCAGAGGAAGGCAAAAAAAATAAAACAGCAAAGCATGACCCAATTTGCTACAGCAGGGGAAAAAAATCCTCCCTGATCCCCCGGAGAAGCAATAGGATATTCCCTGAATCTACTTTACCTATAAATGTTAGTATCCAGTTATATTATGTACACTTAGGAAAGTATTCAGGCCTTTTTTTAAAGCAATCTACTGAGCTGGACAGAACCAGCTCCTGAGGCAGTCTATTCCACATTTTCACAGCTCTTACTGTGAAGAAACCTTTCTGTAAATCTCTTTCTTTCCAGATGTAAAGAGTGCTCCCATGATCACCTTAAATTTAGGCTGTAACATGAAACATGATATAAAATACCATCCCAAAACAAACCCCTCCCTTTACCTGAATTGTATAGTGCATTACCCAGGAGAATCTTGTTTTTTTTGTTTTTTAATTAAATTTAGCATGCCTATGCATTACTCCACCTGCAAAGCCACATCATTTAAGCATGGGATTGCTATTAATGACTATCTATTCTATTATCTATGTAGAGCACCCATCCTCCCACTCTCTCGCTTTCATACAGACCTGAAAGCTGGGGAAAGCATTTGCAAGAGTCTGTCTTGCACTGTAGACTTCAATGCAAAAAACAAATAAATGAACATTGATCATAAGATCAATCTTGCTGCACATTCTACTTTCAGTAAACAATGGGATTCACCTTTAAAATAATGCAGCAATCAATACTTTCAGTGATAGATTTACATACTGGAATTTTCAGGTAAAGAAATTGCAGCTTTGAAAAGATCTTATCTGACTGTGGCTTAAGTTTAATTGAATGTCTTATTCAGTAAGGCTGTGCAAAAGCAATGAATCGTGATAATATGCAAGCTACAATAGTCTAAAGCAATCAATCATAAATAATCTCTGAACTGATTACACTAACCTAAAATCTGATTAGTTTCTGTGGTTATTGAGTTAACAATACTACACTGTGTCCTGAATTGTTAATTGTGGAATAAACTGCTGAAGAAAAATGAGGTAGAAAAATGGGTATAATGCTGAATTGTAGCCCATGCACTTGTCAACTTCCTGTGAGACCTACAGCACCAAATATTGGGCTGATATATGCACTTGTATCGATGTCTGTGTATCGATGTGTGAGTGTGTATATACTGTAGGTGATCGTGGGAAAATCAATTAAAGTATGATCTTAAATCCATTAAAATAAATTTCTTTCAAAAATGTAAAATCTTCAAACTCTCTGGGTTGCCTCAGGGATTGTGAACACTGCAGCCCTTCTCATTGGTTTTCTAAACCTCGATTAATTCCAAGTGCAAAATTAAGCCAAATAGGCACTTTGTGGATGAAGGGGTAGGTTATTTGAGCTCCGCAGTATGAATACATTATCTCCAAAATCTGGACAACACCAGCCTTTTGCATCCAGCTGCTGTAATGATTAGCCTTGAACCTTCTTCATGTGCTTTGCACTACAGCTAATTTTTCTGCACACCTGATCTTATTAGTGGACCATAAAAAGAGACCACACTTGCCCATCGTTATATTGTCACAGCAGTCTGTTTTATTATTTGTTATGTATTGTATTTGGTAGATTTTGTGTGTGATCCTTCTTTTTTTTTGTTTGTTTGTTTTTCTTGTCAAATTTTTTATAAAATTTTCAAAATTACAAGCATATATTGTCAATAAACAAATGTAAATACAGTGTTAAAAGTTCAGAATAAAACTGACAAAAGTTCATGTGTACGTTGGTCACGCCCTGATATTTCGTCACTTCCTGACGCCCTCAGAAGAAGTCAGGAAGTGATGAAACGTCAGGGCGTGACCAACATACCTAGCAAACCGGAAGTGAAGCTTGTGCGTTCCAGGACCTGCCACACAGGAAGACGCCAACAGGAATTACTGGTCGGCGCTCATCAGGGGCAAGTTTTAAGATTCAAAGATTTTTATTAAGGGATTTTTGCGATGACAGCAATATCAAAAATTACAGTGAAATGTCAGAAGATCATACAAAACATTCCAAAAATTGCATATACAAGTTGACATAACTAGAGACTTTACTATAAGGTGTCCCAGTATACTACCATTAGTTATACTGCATCAAATATGCAATGGCATAACCGTAGTTCCATAGATCCCCCATCACCTCATGGGACAAAGCCCATTACGGCTCGGCGGCCTCCGACCCTCCGGATGCCCCAAAAGGGTTCACACTGCATCCCAGGAGCCAGGGTCGCCCATCCCTAAAACCCAGTCTGTATGCTTATTACATCAAATAGGAATGTGAGGGATACATATAACCATATTGATAACCTAACACCTCAAGATTCAGGATCTGCAATCAAAAATTCTCAGTAACCATAACTGAACACTGAGACGCCAAGAAGGGCGTCAGAAGGTAGGGGAAAAGAGAAACGTGTTAGAAGGAAGTAAGAGAAAGAAGAAGAGTAAGTCAGCTATCGAGAAAATGTATGTGTGGAAAGGCTACCAGGCTGTACTCCAGGTATGAGAGACATATTGCAGAAGGTGGCCCAGGGTTCCCAAATGGATCTAAATTTTTCAGTATTGTCATTCATTTTAGCCACAATTTGTTCTTGCACCATAATCCAGGAAACCTTCCTCTTGAAACCCTGGAAGGGGATGGTGGGTTTCTTCCAGGCTCTGGCTATGGTCATCCTAGCGCCCAATAAGACGAAGAATGCCAAGACCTGTGAGCATGTAGATAACTTGGGAATATTATGATTGAGTAGTGCTGTACAGGGATGTGGGGTCACAGTTACCTCTGTCAGAGAGCTGACGGTACGGAAAACTTTCCGCCAAAAGGATCTAATCCGGGGGCAAGTCCACCAGATGTGGATCATCGTGCCTTCTAGTTCACAACCTCTATAACATACAGGTGAAGACCCTGGGTACATCCGTGCCAACCTGGCAGGGACATAATACCACCTTAACAGCACCTTTAGGCTAGCCTCTGCAATTGAGATATTGAGAATACCTTTGAAAGCTCGCTGTGAAGCGCGGAACCAGACCTCTGCGTCCCACGTGCCGCCCGTATCTTCCTCCCAGGTCCGGGCATATGCTGGTATATCCGTCTTAGACATTAGCGCTGTATAAATTAGCGAGATGCCCCCCCTCTGATCCAATCCATTGGCACACCATTGTTCGTAGGGGGTAATGGTGGGGGAATCGTTTTGTCTGTCCAAATGGAATGAAGGAAATTAGATATTTGGTTGAATCTAAAAAGTTCAGAATTAGGCATGTCCATTTGTGTCCTGTAGTGTGGTAAGGAAAATGGCCCTGCTGGGGAAAGAAAGTGTCCGATTCGATAAAGGCCTTTATCTGTCCACCATCGGAACGCCTTAATATTCATCCCCGGGGGAAAGTCAGAGTTGTGAAATAAATGCATTAAAGGCCTCAGTGGAGATATCAAGGTGCGTAGATTAAAAAGCTTGGAGCAAATCGCTACTGAGTGCGAGAGAGTAGGTGATAGGATCGCTGGTCTGCGTTTGGGTTCGCATCCTAATAGATAGTCAACGGTGTGCGATGGGACAGCCTGTCTTTCCATGTGAAGCCAGTCTGGTTTCGAGCCCATAAAGAAGGCTGCCGAGATTTGTGTTAATTGAGCTGCCTGATAGTAGCCCCACAGGTGAGGGAGGCCTAGCCCACCCTGAGATCTTAGACGGAATAGTATTCCCGCGGGACATCTGTAACCCTTCCTGCCCCATACAAAACGTATTATGTCCGACTGAGTTTTACTGAGGAATTGTTTCGGGACCGGTATTGGGAGAGATCTAAACAGGTATAAAAGGCGTGGAAGGAGGGTCATTTTAATAGCATGAATCCTGCCCAACCATGATAAACCACTCTTGGACCACCTCTCCATGTCCTTTTTACATTTGAGCACCATAGGGGGGTAGTTCATCTTAAACAAGGTACTTATATTAGATGTAAGTTTGATGCCTAAGTACGGGATAAGTGTGGAAGCCCAGGAAAAATCAAAATCACTGGAGAGTTTCTGTAAAACGTCCGGGGGGATGGATATGTTCAATGCCAGTGATTTGTTCATGTTGACCCTCAGACCGGAGATCTCACTGAATATCCGCAGTGTCTTGAGGATCGAAGGAGTGGAGGTCAGGGGGGAAGTGACGAAAAGTAGGAGGTCATCCGCGTATAATGCACACTTATGTTCCTGGGGGCCACATTTGACCCCCTTAATGTCAGGGTCCGACCGTAGTGCAATAGCTAGAGTCTCAATTGCTACCGCAAAGAGGAGAGGGGAGAGTGGGCATCCCTGTCTGGTCCCTCTGCCAATGGGGAATGAATCAGAATATCTGCCCAGTAAACAAATCTGTGCTGAGGGGTCAGAGTAAAGCGAGTTAATAAGCTGAAGGAAGTGTGGTCCAAATCCCCATTTCCCCAGGATGTCAGTCAGGTATGCCCAGTCAATTGAATCAAAGGCCTTGTGTAGGTCTATTGACAGTAGAAAGCCTTTTTGAGGAGGTCCCCCATCCCACTGTGATTGAAGCAGAGAGATAACGTCAATGGCACGTCTAATCTGGTCAGGTCCCTGTCTGCCAGGGATGAAGCCCACCTGATCCTTATAAACATAAGAAGAAATGAAACTCGAAAGTCTGTTTGCCATTATTTTGGTCATTATTTTTATGTCATTATTGATAAGCGAAATAGGGCGGAAGTTCGCCACATCACTGGTGTCCTTACCCGGTTTCGGTATTACCGAGACGTAAGCCAGGTTCAAGTCTTTATTCAAAGGGGCTCCATCCCTTAGAGAGTTAAAGAATCGTGTCAAATGGGGGGCCAGGCAGGGGCCAAATTTTTTATAGTAGCCCGTGGAAAAACCATCTGGACCCGGAGATGATCCCAGTTTCAGAGTTTTGATGGTGTCCAACACTTCTTCTTGGGTAAAAGGGCTCTCCAAGAGCTCACAATGATCCTTTGTAAGAGTAGGTAGGGGAAGTGTATTTAAAAATTCCTCTCTCAGAGATTTGGGGGGATTCAGGTTTGGTTTATATAATTCAGTAAAAAACCTCAGGAAGGTTTCCATTATTTTAGACGGGTTCTGCGTCAGTTCCCCATTAGCTGTCCGAATTTTAGGGAATGCAAGTGTGCGTTGTTTGGGACTCAATTTAGCGGCTAACTTCGAACCTATTCTATCAGCTTGGGCATAGAATTTAGCCCCTGTCCACCGAAGGTGCTGTTCGGCGGCTGTGGTCAGTGACAAGTTTAATAGTGCCCGGGCATTATCTAGGTTTGCAAGAGATTCAGGGGTAGGATGGCTCTTGTGGGCTTTCGCTAACTTGCGAAAGTCCTCAGTAAGCCTCAGCGTGTCCGCCTTGTGTTCCGCTTTTAGTTTAGCTGACAATTGAATCAGTTTCCCTCGAATTACTGTCTTATGAGCTGCCCATACCGTAGGAGGGGATACATCACCCGTATCGTTAATAAGAAAGTATTCCGTAATAGCTTTTTCCAGCAGAGTGCATTGAATTGGATCGCTTAATAGGGATTCTCATAGGCGCCAGCGAGGGGGGCTATCTGACCCAGAGGATCTCTGTGTAGTCACCATCACCATGGCGTGATCTGAGAGGGAGGAATCCACAATCTTGGAGTTCCTGATTAGAGGGATTGTAGGGGCGTGGGTGAAAATGTGGTCAATTCTGGCAAAAGATTTATGCGGCGCTGAAAAATGAGTGTAGTCTTTTGTGCGGGGGTTGGACTCTCTCCAGACATCTATCAGTCCTGCAGTATGCAGAAGCTTTGCTATTTTAACACTTTGTTTGGAAGGGCGTTTAGGTTTAGAAGTACCGTTTGAACTTTTGTCTAGAGAGAAATCAAATGCTGTGTTTGAGTCGCCGCCGATAAATATCGTACCTTTAAAGTGTGTCTGCAGGTTGTGTAACAAAGATTCAAAAAAGGTTTTTTGGCCCCTGTTGGGAGTGTAGTAGGAAACAAAAGTGTATAGTGCCCCATCGATGTGGCCCGAAACCAAAATGTAACGACCCATAGGGTCCAGTACAGTGTCAAGCGGAGAAAAGTTTAAATGTCTGGAGAAACAGACTGCCACACCTTTTGTTTTGTTTTCAGCCGAAGCTAAAAAGAACTGAGGGTACCGTTGATGAATGAACGTGGGCTTAAAGGAGGAAGGGAAGTGAGTTTCCTGCAGTAAAAGAACATCTGCATGCATAGAATTATATTGCTGAAGGAGTTTCCTACGTTTAATTGGGGAGTTGAGGCCCTGAGTGTTGTGTGAGACAATTTTGAGGGGGGGTGGGGGTTGGTGTATGTCAGTCATGGATCAGAGGGGTGGAATCTATGAGCGAGAACCGCCACTTACCGGTGAAGTGAAAGCGACTTTCCCTGCAATATCTGAAGGTGAATCCAAGCCGTGACCCGGAGCCTGGGACGGAAGATCGGAGGCAGCCCTGGTGCCTGTGGATGCACCGAAGTGCGTCTACAAAAGAAGGGAAAAAAGAGTTGAAAAAGGGGAGAGGAGGAGAGAAGAAGAGAACTGCATTATACACGTGATGTAAAATTGTTATCAAGGCACATATATATAAACGAACTGAGGGGTCCCCAGACCCCTTCCCACCCCCAGGGCGGAGTGAACTTGCCATCTCCTACCCCAAAACCCCAAAGGACCGGTATACCCTGATGACAGGGAAACCGGGTATAGATCCAGATGCACCAAAAGTGCCTCTGAACCTAGAGAGGTGCATTGAGTCCACCACAGCCCCAACTTCCCATAACAGTATTGACTGAGGGTCCCGAAGAACCCATGATTTTCAAACTACAGAGCGCCCTCTAACTATGAGAGCAACATGAACCAACATAAGTAAACCGTGTGATATAACTAAACCAGTAATGCCGGTCAGACCCTGCCCACCCCCTTTCTGGGTTGAGAAGTAGGCAGGTAGGTGTAACCCGCCTAAGGACCAGCCCAAGAAAAACATCTGCGGTCCCCTAGGGGGAGCACAGATATCGTGAAAGTGGATCCCCAAGTGACCATTGTTTAATAACCAGGCCGTGTAAACTATCTACTAAAGGTGGTACTCCAGGAGGAAAAAGAACAGTGCGGTCCGTTGAACCGGGCAATGGTACACAATACCTGTTCCAGATCGTATAAAGATCTGCAACAAAGTTTCGTGTTGGCCTATGTGGGAAGAAACAGCAGGCTGCTAGCCAGGCAAATGTCCCCCCCCTCCCCCCACCATGCACCTGATAGCCCCTCTCCATCCTAAGCATCATAGAAACCCCAAATGTACTATCTGAAAACCATAGCAGATCATTTCATAAAAATAAAAATATGATATGGGGCGGTATAGAGTTGCCAAAGATGGAGAGGAGATCCCCAATACAGATTTAGCAACAGGGAATGTTTCTCACATCAGGGCCTCATTCAGAGAGGAGATTTGTCAGGAGAGGTGTCATACACAAAAAAGGAAAAAGAAAAAAGGGGAGAAAAAAGGTATCAGGGCGGGAGGTTTTCTTTGGTGCTCTTAGAACCATGTTTCAGCCATGTTTGGTGCAGCGGGCTCGCCGGCGGGGGCCGCTTCGTGGAGGCAGGAGTCCCTCTGTTAGCTGCTGCAGGACTAGGATCCAGATGAATCAATCCGAGATGTGTCAGGATACGTTCCCCTTCCGCAAAAGAGGAGAAGCCAAAGCTTTTGTTCTTGTAGGAAAAGTTCAGACGTAAGGGGAAGGCCCACCGGTATGCGATTTCCTTGTCCATAAGCACTTGCAATAACGGTTTAAATGAGCGTCTCTTTTGTACCGTGTATGGAGAAATATCAGCAAAAATTTTAATTTTGTGGCCATGCAAAGTGAGGTTGTCGGAGTACCTAGCCTTCCTCATCACCTCTTCTTTGACTGAGTAATAGTGCGGTTTCACAATGATGTCTCTGGGAAGGCCATCAGAGCGAGGAGATTGAAGGGCTCTGTGAGCTCTATCCAGCTCCAAACGTGGTTCAGTAATGTCAGGGATGAGGGTCTTTAGAAGTGATTTCATAGCAGATTGCACCTCTTTCTCTGATTCGGGGAGTCCCCGTATCCTAAAGTTATATCTTCTTGATCTATTCTCGAGATCATCGATCTTTGCAAAAGCGTTTTCCAATTGATCCTGCACGTCTTGCAGCCTGGAGGAATTCTGATTAATCCTCGCCACGGCCTGATCAGCTTTCTGTTCTATCGTGTCTATCCTGATCCCAATTTGCTGCAGGTCTGCATGAATGGAGGATGTAATCTGCGCAGCATTTAGAGCCAGGCTCCTAGACAGCATATGGGAAAAGGCAGTCATCATAGAGGTAAAGTCTGTGGGGGTTGGGGCCTCCTCCTTTGCTTCACTGACTGAAAGAAGCATGCCTGTGTGGGGATCCAGCATAGGTGTGGAGGGACATGCGGCACCCATCCTGCCCAGCAAAGATTCAGTGGAGGAGGGGGAGATTACTGGGGACAGCGGGGGGTACTCGGTACCTGGGGATTGAGGTGGGACCAGATCCTGGTCAGCTATGGAGTCCTCAGGGCGTTCTGTGAGGAGCGGGCCTCGTGGAGCCGCCGCCATCTTGGCACTGCTGAGGGGGCCTGGCGCTGCCGACATCTGGCTGGAGAGGTCCCTTCTGGCCAGCGAGGATGACATCTGCGGGTTCCGGGGGGTGTCCCCTACTCGAATATCCCGGGAAGGGGTCCAGTGGGGCGCTCTGTAGGCTCCGGTGGTCAGAAGAGGGCCGTGGTGGAGCGGAGCTTTAGATGACGGCGGCCATCTTGGAAGCTGCCGCGCATGCGCCCCCAGGGGCAAGTTTTAAGCGCAGAAACGCTCATTCATTACAATCGCCTGTTTATTATGCACTTTTGGTACGCACATTTGTAAAGGGGGACACTTGGGGGTTTGTTACTTAATAAATTGTTCAAACAATACTGCCCTATGTGGATGTGTTCTTTCCCCTCACATATGCCTGTGGTACCATTGATATAATATTGTGGAGAGGAAGAGAGGAATATTGAAATATTGGAGGAGGATGGTTTATCTATGCTTACATAGGACTTTCAAAATCCCCCCACGTGGTGAAATACACTTTGGTGAAAGGAGCACTGGAACTAGGATTTGGACTAATTACAACTAGACCCACCATCCACTACCTCATCACCTATATGAGCAATCTGTATAGAAGACGTACACATGAACTTTTGTCCGTAGCGCTGCTACAGTTTTATTCTGAACTTTTAAAAGTTTTTTTTAAACTGTATTTACATATATTGACATTTGGTTTTAAGCAGCTGCTGTCTACATACACACATTTTTGTGCCAGTGGTTTTATCTTGACGGTTTTTATCCATAAGCGTAGAGTGATACTAAGAAGGAGGGCCAAGTTATTTTAGTATCTTTTATTGTCAATAAACATAGTCACTATAAATAGTAGCAGGTAAGGAGAACACAAATTAGATATTTATATCAAGCTCCAGTGTTTTTTAGAAGGCAACAACAACAAAAGAGAAAAAAAAAAACAGTAATTTGAGTTTAACATATGTTGACAATTATCTGGAGATTTGCTAAAATATATGCTTAGTGTTGAATTTAGTAATTACAAACCAGATTTAGTAATATATAACATGTAAGGTAATATAAGGATTTATAAAGAAAAAATGAAGGGTCATAATTTCTAGACCTCGTATAATGTTGGGGTAATATATAAGGAAGATAAACAGGGATTTATTGTATAGACATTAGGTTTGTATTGTTTCAATGGAGCTCTAAAACTGAAATACAGTAGGTGCCGCCGACATTGTATATTCATCGCGATCCTATCGCAGAGATTCTCGGTGACAGGGGTGCCGACATCTCGGCGACAGGGTGGCGACACATCTCGTGCTCGCTGCAATAGCGAGGAGACGCGGCACTGTATTGAACGGGGATCCGACGTGGATTCCCGCCAATTCCAGGCACTGTGTTTGGTATGAATCCTGAGCGGGAACTCCACACCAATTTTTAAAGAAAAAAACGGCATGGGTTCCCCCTCCAGGAGCATACCAGGCCCTTGGGTCTGGTATGGATTTGAAGGGGACTCCCCTAAGCCGAAAAATCGGCGTGGGGGTTCCCCTCAAAGTCCAAACCAGACCCTTATCCGAGCACGCAACCTGGCAGGCCGCAGGGTAAGAGGGGGGGACGAGAGAGCGGCCCCCCTCCCTCCTGAACCGTGCCAGGCCGCATGCCCTCAACATGGGGGGTTTGGTGCTCTGGGGCAGGGGGGCGACCTGCGGCCCCCCCACCCCAAAGCACCCTGTCCCCATGTTGATGAGGACAGGGCCTCTTCCCGACAACCCTGGCCGTTGGTTGTCGGGGTCTGCGGGCGGGGGGCTTATCGGAATCCGGGAGCCCCCTTTAATAAGGGGGCCCCCAGATCCCGGCCCCCCCACCCTATGTGAATGAGTATGGGGTACATCGTACCCCTACCCATTCACCTGGTGGAAAAAAATGGCAATAAAAAAAACACACACAGCTTTTTAAAGTAATTTATTGCACAGCTCCGGGGGTCTTCTTCCGACTTCGGGGGTCTCCGGTGTCGTCGCCGCGCTCTCCGGTTCTTTCTTCTGCCGGGGCTCGGCTATCTTCTTCCAGCTCTTTTGCTAGCGGGGCCCGGTCTTCTCCGTCGCCTTCTTCCCTCTTCTCCTCTCCGGTTCTTTCTTTCTTCCTTCTGCCAGGCCTCCGCTATCTTCTTCCAGCTCTTTTGCTAGCGGAGGCCCAGTCTTCCCCGTCGTCTCGTCCGGCTCTCCGTTGTCCTTCTGCCGGCCCCTCCACTATCTTCTTCCAGCTCTTTTGCTAGTGGAGGGGCCGGTCCTTCCGTAGTCGCCGTCGGCGTCTTCTTCCCTCTTCTCCTCCTCGATGTTGACTCGTCGCTTCCTTCCGCTGTAATGCTGGGTTTTGCGGTGCGCTCGGTTTATATAGGCTTCTCATGACGTCACAGTCACATGTTCCCATGACGTCACAGTCACATGCTCCGGGGCCACCCGGAGCATGTGACTGTGACGTCATGAGAAGCCTATATAAATCGCTGCGGCCCGAAGATTTAGCATTATAGCGAGAGGAAGCGATGAGTCAACATCGAGGAGGAGAAGAGGGAAGAAGACGCAGACGGCGACGACGGGAAGTCCAGCCCCTCCACTAGCAAAAGAGCTGGAAGAAGATAGTGGAGGGGCCGGCAGAAGGACAACGGAGAGCCGGACGAGACGACGGGGAAGACCGGGCCTCCGCTAGCAAAAGAGCTGGAAGAAGATAGCGGAGGCCCGGCAGAAGGAAGAAAGAACCGGAGAGGAGAAGAGGGAAGAAGGCGACGGAGAATACCGGGCCCCGCTAGCAAAAGAGCTGGAAGAAGAAAGAACCGGAGAGCGCGGCGAAGACACCGGAGACCCCCGAAGTCGGAAGAAGACCCCCGGAGCTGTGCAATAAATTACTTTAAAAAGCTGTGTGTGTTTTTTTTATTGCCATTTTTTTCCACCAGGTGAATGGGTAGGGGTACGATGTAGCCCCTCTTCTGTCTCTCAGCTCCCCTCTGTCTCTCAGACCCCCCCTCTGTCTCTCAGACAAGTTAATTATTTTTCATTCACTCATTCACATAGGGTGGGGGGGCCGGGATCTGGGGGCCCCCTTATTAAAGGGGGCTCCCAGATTCCGATAAGCCCCCCGCCTGCAGACCCCGACAACCAACGGCCAGGGTTGTCGGGAAGAGGCTCTGTCCTCATCAACATGGGGACAGGGTGCTTTGGGGTGGGGGGGCCGCAGGTCTACCCCCTGCCCCAGAGCACCAAATCCCCCATGTTGAGGGCATGCGGCCTGGTACGGTTCAGGAAGGAGGGGGGCGCTCTCTCATCCCCCCTCTTCCCCTGCGGCCTGCCAGGTTGCGTGCTCGGATAAGGGTCTGGTTTGGACTTTGAGGGGGACCCACACACCGATTTTTCGGCTTAGGGGAGTCTCCTTCAAATCCATACCAGACCCAAGGGCCTGGTATGCTCCTGGAGGGGGAACCCATGCCGTTTTTTTCTTTAAAAATTGGCGTGGAGTTCCCGCTCAGGATTCATACCAAACACAGTGCCTGGTATTGGCGGGAATCCACGTCGGATCTCCGGCAAAGCGTGTCGCTCATTGTGAAAGGAAAAAACATTTTTCCTTTCCCGATGACGAGACAGCTCGGCGCTGGCTCTCGCGACGGGGCTCGTAGTGTGTCAATCTCGCCGCTAGAAGAGGCGAGATTGACACAATATCGGCGGCACCTACTGTATACTGATAAATAAAAAACATTTAAAAAAAAGGAATGCTGCTACCATTTTTGCATATAATAACAATATATGCTAAGAAAGAAAAAACAACAAAAAAAAAGAACTAAAGAGACAAGATAGAAGAGAGGGAATGGTAAAAAGAAGAAGAGAAAAAAAATAAAGATAGTAGGTAGATAAGATAGAAAAGATAGAAAAGGTCGGAAAGGTCCCCGGGGTATCTTATTATGTTGGTCTTATGTTATTAGTATATTAAATAGCTATAAGCAGTTATATTACCAAGGTCTTAATAATGTGATGTCAAAGTTGGGAGGAAAAAAATGAGTCACCCAAGGATTCCATATTTTTTCAAATTTTCCACTATTATCATTGGTAATGGCTTCCGTTTTTGAGTGGATCATGGCTTGGTTTATTCTGGTTTTGGCTTCTGAGATCATTAATGTTGGGGTTTTCCACGCTATGGCGATTGTCTGCTTTGCTGCAGTAGTGATTTGTAGAAGGAGTTTGAATGGAGTGTGGGAAATAGAAGTCGGTTTTAGATTTAGTAGTGCAATTGAAGGGTCAGGTTTGATTGGTTTTTTGAATAAGGTAGAGAGGATAATAAAAACCTCTTTCCAAAAACATTTTGTAACCGGACATTCCCAAAATATGTGTATGTGTGATCCTAGTTCACCAAAGCCACGGAAGCAGAGTGGGGAGTATTGCGGAATATATTTTGCGATTCTGACAGGAACCAAGTACCAGCGCAAAAGTACTTTATAATTTGTCTCTAGAGCTATTATATTTTGTGAAGATGATTTTGTTGTGGTCCAAATTTTATCCCAATCGGATGGTTCCAACTGAAGTCCAAGGTCTCTCTCCCATTTTTCCACATATGATGGTGGATCTGCAATAGGCAAAGTAATAAGGTGTTTATATATTATTGATATGAGACCCTTAGAGTGAGGTTCGCGTTTACATATACGTTCAAATTGTGTGAGTTCGTCGAGTTTACTCATATTTTGTATATATGGCATGATCTGCAGATATCGGAAAAGTTCTGATTGGGGGAGTTGATGCCTATCGCATAGTTCAGGAAATGTTATAAGTGAGGTAGATGTCGATAGATCACAGAGTTGAGTTATGTCAGAGGAAATCAATTTTTTAAATGAATTAGGGAATGTGCAGGCTGGGTAGAATAGTGGGTTTCTAATAAATGATAGAAGGGGAACACGAGGAGATTGTAGTCCTTTGATAAGTTTACATTTATCCCAGATAGTAACTGTGTGTTTGGTAATCTTATTTTTAATATTTTTATGATCTGAGGGTTTGAACCAAATTAAATTTGTTATAGAAAATGAATCACAGTCAGTTGCTTCAATTGCAACCCAGAGTGGGGTTTCGCATTTTGCGTGATATTTGGGGATGCATGCTATTTGAGCTGCATGGTAGTAAGAGGCGAAATTGGGGAATCCTAGTCCACCTTTAAGTTTGGGAAGGTAGAGTGTTTGTTTAGATAAACAATGTTTTAAAGAGCCCCAGATAAACGCTAGTGTTTTGCGTTGAAGATTTCTAAGAAAGTATGCTGGAACTGGATTTGGCAAAACCCGAAATAGATATAGTATCTTGGGTAAAATAGTCATCTTTATTACGTTTATTTTACCAATCCATGAGATTGGTAAAGAGGACCATTGTTTAAGGAGATTGGTAATTTGCTTTAGTAATGGCAGAAAGTTAGCCGAGAAGAATTCAGTTATATTGGGAGTAAGAGTAATTCCTAGGTAGGTCGGGTGCGATGTAGACCAGGAGAATGGGAGGGAAGTTTGTGCTTGTTGTAAAGTATGGGGAGGTAAGGAGATATTTAAGGCTGAAGATTTTTGAGAGTTGATAATTAGTCCAGATATCTGTGCAAAATGATCTAGCTTACTTATAAGGTTGGGAGCAGAAATATGAGGGGAAGACATAAATATTAGTATATCGTCAGCAAACAAACATAATTTGTGCTGATGACCAGCTAAGTCTATCCCTTTGATTGAAGGGTCAGATCGTATAGCCTGAGCTAGGGGTTCAATAAGTAGGGCAAATAAAAGTGGGGAGAGTGGACAACCCTGACGTGTACCTCTATTTATGTTAAAGCAACCAGATTTATATCCAGCATATTTAATATAGGCTTTGGGATTATTATATAGTGATGAAACCCAGTTAAGAAAGTGAGGACCGAACCCCCATTTTTGTAAGGCAAATTGTAGATAGGGCCATGATACTGTGTCAAATGCTTTTTTAATATCTAACGACAGAAGACACATAGGTATTCGCCATGTTTTAGCTGCTTGGATTAATAAAGTTGCCCTGCGTACATTATCAGCTGCTTGGCGAAAAGGAATAAAACCAACTTGGTCTTCATTTATTAATGAACCAATAATATTGTTCAAACGAGTTGCTAAAATTTTCGCTAGTAGTTTGATATCAAGATTAAGCAGGGATATGGGCCTGTAATTAGCACAAGATGAATCATCTGAAAGAGGTTTGGGGATCATTGTGATTATTGCTGTTAAGGTTTCAGGACGAAAGGATTGGTTGTTCAGAAGTGAATTGAATGGCGCAAGAAGATGAGTACATTTTTTATAATATAGGGCAGAGAAGCCATCAGGACCCAGGCGTTTATTTGGTTTAAGGGATTTAATGGCCAATTCAACCTCTGCAGATGTAATGGGACTTTCAAGATGTTCATGTTGAGTTAAAGGAATCGTTGGAAGTTTGGCGTGTGAGAAAAATAATTCTGCAGCGGATTGGTCAAATATCCCTGATTGTTGTATAAAGATGTAAGGTGTTTGTGGAAGGTTTGTAGGATTTTTTCTGGATTACTGGTGTAAGTATTATGAGGTAATTTTAATCAAATCGGTTTGTGTGGGTTGTTTAATTTTTTAAGTGCTCGAGCGAGAAGCGTGCCAGGCTTGTTAGCTTTAATATAAAATTTATGCTTGGATTTGCGTATGGTTTTATCTACGGATTCAGATAGGAAAAGATCAAGATTTAGGCTAGCTTAATCTAGTTGATTTTTTGTCACAGGGGTAGGATTCGCTTGAAAATTTGCATGGCAAGTGTTAAATTTTGTTTCTAATATTAGTTGTAGCTTTTTTTTTTTCTTTTTTAAGATATGATGCTTGGCGTAACCAGATTCCTCAAAGGACGGGTTTGTGTGCCTCCCATAAGGTTAATGGAAAAATATCAGGGGCTTTATTATTTTTCAGATAGTCTTTTATGGCTTTTTCTAAGTCAGTAGAGTGTGATGGATGGGATAGGGTTGAATCATTTATGTGCCATGTGGGGTCTTGATGTTTGGGTATGAGGGAAGTGAAAGTAGAAAGTATTGCACAATGATCAGTCCATGTAAAGGGTATTACAGATGATGTGAGCAATTTCGGGGACATACTAATAGAGATTAGTATATGGTCGATACAGGAAAAAGACTTATGTGGATGGGAATAGAAGGAATATTGACGTTTCGTGGGATTGATTTCTCACCAGGAATCCAGCAAGGAATGTTGTTGTAGAAGTCTTTGGAACCTACGAGATTGAGAATTGGAAGTGATAGGAATTGGGGACTTATCTAAATAAGGGTATAGAACTTAGTTCAAATCTCCACAGATCAAAAGTGTGCCCATTTTATTAGTCTCTATTAGACTTGTGCACAACGGAAAAATTTGTTCCGTTTCGGTTCGTTTCTTTCCGGTCCTGTTGATTCGTAATCATTCGTAATTTTGCTAGACGGGATTTTTCGTGTTCGGACTCATTCGTATTTTTGCAAGCGACATTTTTCGTTGAATTTTTTGTTGCTTTATAATTCGTACTTTCGGTAGAGTACGTTGTTTTTCGTTGATTCTGGACACAACTCCTACTTTCGTAACTTTTTTTGGGTTCGTACTTTCGGTAGAGTACGTTGTTTTTCGTTGATTCTGGACACAACTCCTACTTTCGTAACTTTTTTTGGGTTCGTTGATTCGTAATTTTCCGTGTCTCTCTCACAACGACGCTGCCTATTATGCCTAATGTGCTTCGAATGGATTTGTACTTTTCTAAATACATTGCGGTTATTTGTAACGATTCGAAATCTCGTATTTTACTTTCGTTTTTAACATGCGGCTATAGGCTCCGCCCCTGTACACCATTTTGAGAGGGTTCAGCACGGTGAGGGAGAAGCAGAGAGCAGAGCAGAGTGAGTGTTATTGTGCTTCGAATGGATTCGAAATCTCGTATTTTACTTTCGTTTTTTACATGCGGCTATAACCTCCGCCCCTGTACACCATTTTGAGAGGGAGTTCAGCACGGTGTGGGAGAAGCAGAGAGCAGAGCAGAGTGAGTGTTATTGTGCTTCGTATGGATTCGTACATTCGTAACTTTTTCATAACGAATTATGCCGAAGACATTCGGGCATTCGCTATTTGCGGTATAATTTATTTCGGATTCGGTCTTATTCGTAATTGCTTTGTTCGGAAATTCGAATGCTTCCGAATGTCCGAAAGTTGCTAAATTCGGACGAATTTCAATTCGTTACGAAACGAATTGCACAAGCCTAGTCTCTATTACCTGGAACAAATGGGAGAGGAATGCTGTCGGATTTTTATTGGGAGCATAATAGGATACTACTGTGATTAGCATATCACATAGATGCCCTGTAAGAATGAGATAGTGACCTTCTGGGTCTTTGGTTTCTGTCAGAGAAGGGTGTAGCTCTATGAAATGCAATTAGCACTCCCCTTTGTTTAGTTTTAGCTGAAGCAGTAAAAACTTGGGGATAAACTGTACCAAAATATTTAGGTGTCAAGGTTTCAGTGAAATGGGTTTCTTGGAGGCAAATTATATGCGCCTTTGAAGAAAATATTAATCTAAAAACTTTGGTTCGTTTTTGTGGAACATTTAGACCTTGGACATTTAAGGTAAGGATATTTAAAGGAGCCATCATGATATTTTATAGAAAATATTATAAGACATATCTAAAAACAATTGAAAATCCATACTTACCCCGGGAAGGAGCAAAGAGAAAAGGGAGAGTGGAGACAGAATGTTGAGAAAGAAAGAAAGAGAAAATGAGAGTCATTATTAAACAAATAATTAACAAAAAACGTTTAGAATGCAAGAAGGTAAAACGTTGGCGTTCCGAGCATGCAAAAGTGCAAGCTCGGAGGCACAGAGTCTGACCAGGGAGGCTCCTCACACAAAAAGGTGTGGGGAGAGTCCAAAGACAGAAAAATGGAGGGAGTAGTGACAGTTTCTCGAGTCCCTCATGACCAAAAATATATCTAGAGAAGAAAAATTATATTATAACACCCATACTGGGCGGAAGTAAGCAAAAATGAATCAAATACAAGAAAATATTATAATATGTTCAACATTAGTACATGTAAAATTTTAATCTAACAATTGTGTTTTATGGTTTCACGGGGAGAGTGTTAGATTATAAATTTTGTTGAATTATACAGGTTACCTCTGGGTTGCCAGTCGTAGGAGAGGCAGTAATGCCATTAATAATTAGGATGAAAATAAATAAAATATCAATTATTAATAATATATTAGTAATATTTACTTCTATTCAGTAAACAATTTTGTACAAAAATAATATAGAACCCTTGTTGTGGGTAGGAAAGGATTAGGGGAAAGGGGCGGGGAGGAGGGGGTAATATGAGGGAAGTAGAAGGGAGGGATAGAGGGGGTGAGGTGAGGAAGGATAGGATGAGGAGGGAAGGGTGCTATGGGAATATAATTTTTTGGGGGATAATTTAAAACTTCAATTATCCTAGACCAAAAAGGGGATAAAAATTAGGGGAAAAAAAAGTATAAAAAAAGTAAAAAAAATAATGATAATAAAAAATAAAAATAATAATAAAAAAAATAAAAATAATAATAAATATAAAATTAGACCATAACCTGCTTAGGGGAAGTAAATTCAGGATGGTTAAATGACATTAAGTGTTTAGCATCCAAAAAGTGGATGAAAGATCAAAAATATTGAGTGAATTTCAATTTGATATGCAAAATGCATTCAGTCCATTGAGTCTGGAGTATCTTGGTTTGGAGAGTTGAATCGACCCCTCTTCGATGAGCTTTGTCTGGTTCTGTCATTTTTGACTTTGGAGAAATTGTGTGGAGAACTGGATGATGTTCGTCGGCGAGGGCCAGCTGAAGGACTTTCGCAGAGATTAAGTTTTTGTAGGGTGTTCTGTAGTTCATCAGGGTGAACCATGAGTGCTTGGTGCCTTGATATGTGAAGCGAAGTGAAAAAGGGAACCCCCATTGGTATGGGATCTGATGTTGTTGTAGGTTTTGTAATATGGGTTTCATCGAGCGCCGTTTAGCGACTGTTATTGGGGAAAGGTCAGCAAAGATCTGATATGGGTGGCCTTGGAAGATAAGGGATTCTTTGTTCCTTGCAGCGACCAAGAGCTTCTCTTTGGTGCGAAAGTAATGGAATTTCGCAATTATGTCAAGGGTGGGACCTTCAGATTTGCGTGGTGCTAATGCTCTATGTATTCTGTCTATTTCCAGTCTCTCAATTGGAATTGACGGTGATAACTCTTGAAATAGGGCAGTAATTGTTGATTGTAGATCAATAATAGACTCCAGTATACCTCGTATGCGGAGGTTTGAATGACGTGCGCAATTTTCTAAATGAGTTTGCAGCGAGAAATTTTCATCTTTAAGTGTGTCCTATTCAGTTTCATGAGTCATTACATTAGTTTCTAAGTCATCCACTCTGTTTTCTTTTTTTTATTAGTTACTTTTTATTTTTGTTTTTCATATCAAGTGTACTTACATACAATTCCAAGTACAGTGAAAAAAATAGTGAGACAAATAACAGATAAAAAGAATTGTAACATTGTACAATGTACAGTCGCGCCTTGACGTATTTACTCCCACCCAAACCTCCCTCCCTCCCTCCCCCACACCACATCACACCTAGAAGTTTGTATATTCATACATTGCCTATACTTTCAAAGGCGGGGAAAAAAGGGGCCAGGAAGAGCAATAGAAAGAAGAAACGTAGGGCAGGGGAGGGAGAAAAGGAAAGACAAGCAAAAGAGTAGAAAATGCCATAAGGAAAGAAAAAAAAAAAAGAAGAGGAAAAAAGCAGAGGAAGGAAGTGAGGGGAATCAGCAAAACAGGGGAACAGGAGCAGGTGTGGGAGAATCCCCCCCAGAGTAGCAACATCCATATGAGAGCCGGAGGAGGGCCACCTTATAGCAATGGCCAAGGCCCTCTACCTCCCTACTCAGGCCAGGCCTAAAAGAGAAGGGTTCCCATACACCCTGACCATCCACCTATGGGGGGCACCCCACCTCGTCCAGCCATCGCCTCCACATTCTCTTGAATTTCCCAATCCTATTGTGCTTGATATATAACACCCTTTCACTCCATATCATTGCGTTTATTGTCTCTACCCAGCCACCCACTGATGGAGGGGTACTGGACTGCCACCTCTGTGCAATTAGCTTGCGTGCTTGAAATAGGCACCTCAACACCACCTCAGCAGTGTCTGGCTGGGCTCTCCTCTCCTCTATTCCTAGTAGGCAGGTCTTGGCCACTGGTTCTAACAGGGTCCCAAATGTCTTATTTAGTCTTACTATTATCTCCTCCCAATACCTAAATAATTTAGGACATCTCGACACCATATGAATAAAATCTCCCATCGCTTTACACCTAGGGCATTCGTCATTTTCCCTCCAGCCTAATCTATACATCTTTTTGGGGGTGTAATAAACTCTGTGGAGAAAGTGTAGGTGAGAAATTCTCTGCGCAGGGGAGATCGAAACCAGGGTACCCTGCTCCAACACCCTGTCCCATTGAGCAGTGCTTAGTGCCCCCACATCTCTTTCCCATCCTGATTTGCTCTTGGAGGGTCCCGCTCTGCTTATTGCTCTTACCCCCAATCTAGTATACAACTCTGAGATTAGGCCTTTGGATATATATGTCATAGCTATTTTTGAGAGAACGGGGGACTGAGTCCATGCTAGTGTTGATGACCCAAATTGGGCTTGAACAGCGTGCCTGATCTGGAGATAATTATAAAAAGTCTTATTTGATATATTAAATTTGCTACTTAAATCTGAGAATGTTTTCAGTTGGTTGCCCCTGTATAACTGGGTTAAACGTTTAATGCCCTGCCTATCCCATTCCCTAGGTTTTCCTAAGGCACTTATTTCTGGAAGTTTTTTGTTGCTCCATATAGGGGTAAACTCGGTCACTGCACTGTATCCCATGGATACCTTTGTTCCTAGCCAGACTTTCTTGGCTAATTCTACCGTCGGGCATCTATGGACAAAAGAGTCTGCCTCCAGTGCCTCCGCCAGTATGCGGTGTGGAGCCCCCATTAGCATCATACTAACACTGGAATTGCCCTCCATCAGGAGTCCCCGCTAAATGTTGGAGTTGGGAGGCCAGAAAGTATGATCTCGGGTGGGGAACTGCAAATCCCTCTCCTTGTGCGGAAGTTGGAGGGTTTGCAAGCTGATCCTCGGCTGCCGCCCTTTCCACATCAGCTCCCTAAAGAGCGATTCTATTTTCTTAAACCAGCTTTGGCCAAGCCAAATCGGAGAGTTGTGAAATAGATACAGTAATTGTGGCAGCCATATCATTTTTATCAAGTTGCAGCGTCCTGCTACTGATAGGGGGAATCGTTTCCATATGTCATTTTTTTGTTTAAATTTAAGTAGTAATGGGGAATTGTTTAAGTTTACGTACTGGATTATGTCCCTGCTAATCCAAACCCCCAAATATTTCAGTTTTGTGACAACTTTTAGCCAGGCTACTCCAAGCAGGGCCTGGCCACCAAGTGGGTCAACCGGCAGCAAGGCCGATTTTTCCCAGTTGATGGCCAGGCCCGAGAAACATCCAAATTCCTCCACCAACTGTATCACTGTATTTAATGAGGACTCGACGTCCCCCAAGAAAAACAGCACATCGTCCGCGAGTAGTGCTATCCGTTCCTCCCCCTCCGGCCTACTAAAGCACCTTAATCCTGGCATTTGTCTGGTCTTGATAGCCAATGGCTCCATTGCAAGGGCAAACAATAGAGGGGAGAGGGGGCAGCCCTGTCTTGTCCCTCTCTCTAATTGGAACTGGTCAAATAGTTTATTGTTTATTTTTATTTTCGCCCGGGGTTCGCTATATAGCAATTTGACCCAATTAATAAAAACTGGGCCAAATCCAAACCTCTCCAATACCCTCCACAAGTATTCCCACTCGAGGGTATCGAATGCCTTAGCGGCATCCAAGGCTAGCAGTGCTCTAGTACCGTCCTTATCTGTAGGGATTATGTTTATAAAGACCCTTCTGATATTGATACTCGTTGACCTGGTTGGAATAAAGCCTGACTGGTCCAGGTGGATGAGGCTCTGGATACATACATTGAGGCGTGTTGCAAGTACTTTGGCCAAGATTTTTACGTCTGTACATAATAAAGAGATTGGGCGGTAGGAAGAGACGTCCAGGTGGTCTTTCCCCTCCTTGTGGATCGCAATAATCGTGGCCTCCGACATTGAGGTGGGGAGCCTCCCTGAGGCTGATGCCCACCCCAATGTCTTCAGCAACTCTGGAAGCAGTATTTTGCCATATCGTTTATATAATTTGATTGGGAGCCCATCTGGACCTGGTGATTTTTGGCCGGGCATCCCCGCCACCGCTATCTGGAGTTCCTCCAGGGTAATTGGTGATTCCAAAGCTGCCTTGTCCTGCTCTGACAAGGCCGGGACCGTCACTCCCCGGAGGAAGGCCTCAAACCCACCGTTCTCTGCCACTCTCCTGGACTTGTACAGGGATTTATAGAAGGCATTAAATGTATTCAATATCACTGAAGCTTCAGTGGAGATCTCTCCCTTTGACGTCCTAATAGATGTTACATTGGCCGCAGGGGTGTTAGATCTAATCAGGCGGGCCAGCATATTACCCACTCTCTTCGCCGAATTGATTTTGTCTTTGAAATATCCATCTATTTTCGGTCTTTCTTATAATAGCTAATCTATAAATGTGTTGCTTGTCCAGCCATTCCCTCTGTCTAGTCACAGTGGGATCCTCGATGTACCTTGTCTCTGCCTGTACTGCCTCCAATCTAATATCCCTTTCCCATCTCCGGGCCTCGCCTTTCACCCTAGCCACCTGTTGGATCAGAAGCCCCCTTAAGTAGGCTTTCAAAGCGTCCCAGACCACTCCAGCTGACGCTGTGCCCTCGTTAATTCGTACGAAGTCCTTTAATCTGTTAACAAGCTCTACAGAGTTACCAATCAGTTCAAGCCAGCATGGGCTGATGTTCCAATCTCCCCGGTTGGTCGTGTCCCCTGTCTTTATCCTAAGCACAAGCGGGGAGTGGTCTGAGATGCTTCTAGGCTCATACTCTACCTTGTTGACCAGTGCTACCACCTCATCGTTTCCCAGGGCCATATCGATTCTGGAAATGGTGAGGTGGGTACTGGAAAAGCAGGAGTACTGGCATTCATGTGGATGATGCATCCGCCATATATCTCTCATACCCATTTCTCCCAGGTAGCGGGCCAGTCGGCCTTCGTCCATTTTTTTGGCCCTATTCCCCAGGGGGAATCTGTCCAGACTCCTATCTGGAACTTCATTGAAGTCGCCTACCGCTAATACTGGGGTGCCCACTTTGTCCAGTGTGAATTCCACCAGTCTATATACAACTTCAAAGTTAAATGGGGGTGGAATATAGATGTTAGCCAGAACATATGGTTTATTCTCAATGGAGCATGACAGAAATATGTATCGACCCTGCTCATCTATGCAGCTCTCCCTACAGGAAAACACCAGACCCCTCCCCACCATTATGCTCACTCCTCTCGAGTATGAGGAGTGAACAGAATGGTATTGGAATGGGAACCTCTGGTTGCGCATTTGTTTCACGCTATCTCTGGTTAGGTGCGTCTCCTGTATACAGAGCAAGCCAGGCCCCTTCCCCTTCAGACCCGACATGACCAAAGCTCTTTTGGCTGGGTCCCCTAGGCCGCGGACGTTCCATGAGACTATGCTAAACGTCTTATCCTGCATCAAAAATTTTAAGGGTGGCGATAGCAGGTATGACAGAAAAGCAAAAAAAAAAAAGGACAAAATTTATAACAATTACTAGTCCACCAACCTAGGTCCATTCCCTACCCCCACAGATGGATCCGCACTCCTGCCCCTCCCTCTCTTCCGCATCCTCCTATAGCCCCTTCTGCCCTTGCCCCTAGCAACGTCCATAGTACTATTTTTTGTGGTGTGTATTCCCTATCCCCCCCCTCTTGCCTAGCTAGGCGTCCCTCTGGGGCTACGCCTGTGACCTCTACCTCCGCTCTCAACTTACAACATACATTCCACTCATTCAAAAACCTTAGTGTTGTATATTTTAATGAACAATTTGCATTGTGAAAGAGCCACATAGGCTCCCTACTTCATACTCCAGCGTGCATCGTCCTCCCCCTCCCTTAATTAACAAAAGGAAGGAGACGAGGGAAAGGGGGAGAGAGAAAAAAAAGGGAGCACACCCCCCCTCCCAAAAAGTGCAGTTACAGTGTGGTTCTAGTGCCATTATGGTGCAATTTTCAGTGCAGGTACATAGTTACCATTATAGTGTATTAACCTCCCCCCTTCCCTTGGTTAATTTAAGTCAACCCAACAACCAAAAAGAGTAAAACTTTCAAAGGTGCAGTTTCAGTTCCATTGCAGTTCTATTGCAGTTCTGTTGCAGTGTAAAGATACTATTATAAAAATAATGTGATGATCTGCAAGAGAAAAAAAAAGGAAAACAAGGGGGAAAAAAAAAAAAGAAGCCCACAGTTCCTCAGGCTGGCGAGTCCTGTAAGTCCTTCCTGTGCTTCTCCAACCACTGATCCACCTCCCCTGGTGAGCTAAAAAAGAAAGTGTTCCCCAGTGCAGAGACCCTCAGGCGTGCCGGGTACAGCAGGGCATATTCAACTTTATGGTTCTGTAGAGCTCGTTTAGCTGGCATGAATTCATTCCTGCGCCTTTGGAGGTCTGGAGAGAAATCTGGGTACAAGGATACCCTGAACCCTTGAACATAATAGTCCCCATCTCTCGGGCCCTCTGGAGAAGGGTTACCTTGTCATTGTAGTTTAGGAGTTTAAGAAGGAGTGGCCTAGATTGAGCACCTTCTTTCCAGGCTTTAAAGGGGACACGGTGGGCCCTTTCAATCAGAAAGATTGGTGAAAAGGTATTCGGACCAAAGATCTCCCTAAACCACCCTTCTAAAAATAGGATGGGGTTAGAGCCCTCGCTCCGCTCTGGCAGGCCTATCAGTCGCACATTGTTTCTTCGACTTCTGTTCTCCATCTCGTCGAGCTTAGCTGCTTGTCTGTCCATTTGTTCCTTCAAGCTCTCGATCTCATGTTTTAGAGGGTACAGGTCATCCTCCACTGAACTTACTCGCTCCTCCAGAGCACTAGTCCTTTCTACAGTTTTTCACAGCTCATGGCCTGTCTGGAGTAGTTCCTCCTTGATACTCTCAAGCTGTAGGTTCAGATTGGAAATTGACTCCCGGCAGGCGTTTACAGCATGTAGTACCTCTCTTAACGTAGGTTCCTCTTTCTCCAATGTGGAGCCCGCCAAGTTAACCGCCCCTGTGGCTGTACCAGGCTTTGTAGAACTTGTTCCATGTTTTTCACTGCCTGACCCTTTAGTACTAACTGGTTTAGCATTGATTGGGGTAATGGAACTGGAAGTTCCCTGACCGTGGCCCTGGCTTTTCCTGTCTGATAGTGTCCCCGGCTGTGCTTTAGCCTGTACTGGGTTATGTTGGTGGATACCTTTGGCGGGTGAAATAGGAGCATTGTGAGCAAAACGCTCCAACTTGGATGCTGCCATTGCTGCTGCAGCTACCACTGCTGCTGCTTGAGCCCCCTTCTCTTTTGCGGAGCGTGTTATCTGTGCCCCCTCCTGGGGTAGCTGTTCCTTGCTTTTTTTCCCCTTAGCCATATTACCGTTTTAAACAGAATAGAAGTTAGTTATAAGTATTGGTGTTGTTGTCCCAAACAGGGGGGGAAGATGCCCCCTTTAAGTAGTCCCAGTCCCTTACTTGGTCTCTAGGTGGGGTCTGTATGGCCTTCCGTGATCCTCATATGCCATCCATTGGGCCTCAGACCGAGAAAGGGAGAGGAAAGGGAAAGAGAGTTCTATGGCGCTCTATCCAAAGTGAATATCAGGACCCTCTGCAGTAGCTTGTAGACCAATAGGACAAATAGATGGTAATGGGTGGACACTTCAGAGGCCTCGCACACTCCCTCGGTCTGTAATGGTAGTTCTAGTGGTGGTTTCTAATACTTGCTAGCACAGAGAACTCAGAAAGCATCGGGGGGAGTTCAGGGAGGGCTCGGGGATCCACACGCTACTAGAAGGGGGGAGATCAGGGATCAAGGGGTCAAGGGAACAAGGGATCAAAGGATCTCACTACTTCTACCCCCTGCACAGTTCAATGCTTCAGTAACGGGCATTTTCAGCAGACCACAGCAAGCCTCAGGCACAGTGTGTTGCACTTACATATATGCATAGTATGTACAGAGTATGTGCGGTCTATTCCAGCCTTAGCCTGTGGGGATTCAAACTAGGATAACTCTGTTAACTCTGTTGCAGCTATATCTTCCCAGTATGCACAGTCATCAGTCACCCGTCAGCATATAGCAGCATCTTACATGTTTGCTTCTCCCCGTTTACTCACACCGCCAACTAGTAGGTCAAAAGACCAGATTCAGACCTTTACTCACGTGTCCCTTTCCAGATAGAAAATGCAAAGGGGTGAGTCTCCGTTTATCCAGAAGGCAGGGGCTGTCGCTTATTCAGGGCACAGAATTCGGATGGAGCTACTGTATTCGCGGCCGTAGAGCCCGGCTAGGCTACACAGATGTGCTCTCAGGAGGTCCCGGATTTCTCGCATTCCATGGCGCGCTCGTTCACTGCTGCTGACACGCTGCTGCTGCCATTGACATTGACACTCACGCTGGCCTCATGAAGCACTGCCTCCCCGCACAGTTATGGCAGAATTATGGTTAAGAGCGGGGGACGGGTGCAGACATAGAGCGGTACCGCCGTCTAGCTTCCCCAGCCAGGGATCAACACCGAAAGTGTGTGTCTCCTCCCGCCCGACCGGATGGAGGCTCGCTTTGGTTACATGACACTTCCTGTTTCTACTCATCGTTTGCATGATACTATTTGTCCCGGATTGGATACAGTGCGAGCTGTACCGTGTATCTTCCTTTGGCCACTGGTTACTAATATTCACCGTGGTAAAGAGTCTCCTTGCTGAGTGGCGATTCCAGTTCCATTGGAGGACCACCTGGATTGGTGTGAAACCCAGAGTCTGCTGTCAAGTCGGGGAGCCTACCGGACAGTCTACATTGGGGACCCATCTGATCCAGTTTCCAGACTAACTGATGAGGAGTGCCACTGGGATTTCGTATGCCTATTTGACCTGCCTAAACCACAGGTCTAATGTTCCGGTAAGAGTATTCTACCTCTCTTTTTCTACAAGAGTTATGTGATGACCCTTCAGTGCTACATGTTCTTTCTTCACAACATGAAAATTTTCTATGGACACTGTATGGACTCATTATATTGATATTATTTATCACTTTGGTTTGATTGGAGGCCCAAATTATTGGGCTTCATTTCTTCAATTAGCGCTACATCTTCATTCCATGTTTATTAATTTTAGTCACATTTTATGTAGCAGCTTTATTTTTATTCACTATTTTAGATTAGCGCAGTATTTTCTCTCTTTATATGCACATTACTACAAGCCTCACCAGGGAAATTAGGGAATTGGGCCAGCGTACCTCAGCACTTGAAATAAGAGTGGATGAAATGGAGAATTACACAGCAAATTTCTCCACTGACATTGACAACCTTAAAGAGGAAAATATGATTCTACAATCAAGATTGGAAGACTACGAGAACCCGGCGAGACGGTCCAATATATGCATTAGAGGAATCCCTGAGTCAGTGACTGACTTGCAAGCCACAATGACGGCTCTTTTTCAGGAACTGCAACCAGGAATTTCAATAGAATGCCTCGAGCTGCAAAGGGTGCATAGAGCCCTTACTCCCAAAAAAGCAAAAGGTCCGCCACGCGATATTTTCGCAAAATTCCATTTCTATCGAACCAAGGAACTACTATTGAATGTAGCAAGACATAAAGATGTGTTACGTTTTCAAGGCCACAACTACCAACTATTTGCTGACCTCTCACAGCTAACCATCAACAAAAGACGGGCATTGAAACCACTACTCCAAATATTGCAACGCAACGCCATAATCTACCAGTGGGGCTTCCCCTTTTCGGTGCGATTCACCTATGAAGATCATAAGTACACTTGCCGTAATGCTAAGGACCTGCAAACTACCCTGCAGAATATAGGACTGATGACTGCATCCAAGGACAACACTGACACGCGTCGAAGATTATCCTCATCCTCATCTCCTGATAACTCCTCTTCTGCCTCCAGGAAAAACGAGAATCACAGTCCTTACAAAAGAAGTCACAAATTATCACCTGTTCCGGATCCGAGCAACTCTATGGACTGAATAGAGTTGTGTATCGTGTTTATCCCTTCTTCTGGGAGTCCACTTGACCGTCTTGGTCTTGCCTAGGCCCTCTGACAACTCCCAGGTGGCACTCTCTTTATTGTTGCACATGTGTTTCTGCTACTGTAACTCTTCTCTAATCTATTCTTATAACCAGGTCAAGCCTGCTTTTCTTTGCAACTTAGTATATTTAGTAATTTGTTCATAGTTATTAACCATTATTTTTCTTCCATTTCAAGGTTAAGTTTAGTTATAAGCTTCCTTTATAATTTATCACCACTCACTTTTGAGGATGAATACTAGTTACTTCCATTCCTCCAGGTTGACCCTACCAGATTTTGTACGTTCTAAGTATGGTTGGTACTTCACTAATCCCCAATTAATCACTTGTCATTACTGTTGGGGCTATTGCCTCTGTTTCTAGTTTTACTTATTGTTTGTAAGATTGCATTTTAAATGGTTTGCTCTCCGTGTTCTGCAGGACTGTTCCTTGCGCCTCCTTTTGCTACCCTCAACTGCCCAGTGTCTCAGTGGACGGCTGACAGAAGCCCATGTGCCCTTGGAGGGAGACTTTTTCTCCCCTCAACGGTTATGTCATGAACCTATACATGTTTTACTATTTCATTATGATATCTCTCTCTCTGAGTCTTTCTTTTTGTTGTTTTTCCCCCCCAATCACACCTTTTCCCCAATAATCCGAAGGTAAATACTCCTTTAATAACTCCATGTTTGGGCATTACAAGTACCAACATTTTTTTTAAACCATGTCTCCGTTAAATATATTTCCCTTAATGTACAGGGATTAAACATTCCGCAAAAACACACTAAAGCCTTTCGTACTTTTAACTCCAAAAAAGCACACGTCATATGTCTCCAAGAGACCCATTTTACACCACTATCACCCCTAAATTCTTTAGCAGATCTTATCCACAAGTCTTTACGGCCTCCACAAAGAAACGTGGTGTGCTTATAGCATTCCAACGTAGTACTCCATTTTCAATGTCAAAAGAGATCAAAGATCCAGAAGGCGGATATCTGATTCTTACAGGACATCTATTGGATTCTGCTATCACCATTGTGTCATATTATGCCCCCAATAAGCAACCTAATTCTTTCCTATCCCATCTGCTACAAGTTATTAACTCCCACAAAATGGGTACTGTAATACTAAGGGGCGACTAACCAGACTACCTTCCCCTTTCTGGATAAATCATCTATTCCTCAGTCTCAAAAGTCAGATAAACAATCTTTTGCAAAATTAATTGCAAAATATAATCTAGTGGATTTGTGGTGCGAATTGAACCCAACCAAGAGACAATACACGCATTATTCTTACCCCTGTCGATCATTCTCGAGAATCTACCATATTTTTATGTCCATAGGCATGACACCGGAAATTTTTAATTCCAATATTGTTCCCATCCCCTGGTCTGATCATAGTGCAATCTACAATATGATAGCATCCACAATATCGAAATCACGCGACCCAACGTGGCTGCTCAAAAACCCAGTATATAAGCAAAACATCGAAACAGCACTAAGGGAGTATTTAAAATTAAATTCTACACCCGACATTTCCCCAACTACTGTAGTTTATGGGAAGCTCACAAACCTGTTCTCTGTGGAACATGCCTACGTCAAGCTAACCTATGCAACAGAGAAAGAAAAGCCATGTACCACACTCTAGAAACAAATTTTAACTCCTGCCATATGGCATTTCAGCAAAACCCCTCACCATCATCCAGATTAAAATTAGACAAAGCCAAATTGAAATTTGATTTATTCCTTACTGAGTCTGCAGATAGAACAATTAAAAGATCAAAACATAACTATTTTTTAAATGCGAATAAACCAAATATGCTTCTAATAAAAATCCTACAAAAATTTAAAACACAGTTAAAAAGTTTATACTCATCCGATAATGAGTCGGATCAGTCTAAGGCAAATACATTTTTTCTCATATCTCCCTTCCTACATTGTCCAAGACGCAATTGGAAATGATGGAGGAACCGGTGTCTGGTGTGGAGGTATCCGAGGCTATTAAAAATCTGAAAGTGAACAAACGTCCTGGTCCCGATGGATTTTCTGCTCTTTATTACAAAACTTTTGCAGATATCCTATCACCGGTTTTAACAAACACTTTCAATTCTCTTTTGGATAATCACTCTTTTAGGAAGGAAACTTTGACTGCGATTATCTGCCTGCTCCCCAAACCTCAGACGGATGACTCAGTTTGGTCAAACTATCGCCCCATCTCCTTATTAAATATAGATGTTAAAATTCTAGCCAAGATTTTAGCTAGCAGTCTAAATAGAATTATAGGCAACCTAATTCACCATGATCAAGCTTGTTTCATCCCTATTAGACAAGCTGGCGATAACATCAGACGCGCTGCCCTTTTGTCACATGCTGCTAAAATGCGTCAAATTCCCTCGTGTTTTCTCTCTCTTGACATTAAAAAAGCATTCGACACAGTATCATGGTCTTATATGCATTTCACACTCAGAAAGTGGGGCTTTTGTCAACATTTTATGGGATGGATTTCTGCATTATATTATAATCCCAAAACTTACATTAAATATGCCGGCTATAGGGGGGCGTGGCCAACGACCGGGATGTGAGGAAGTGCTTAGCCTGAGCTCCGTCCGTGCCGCTTACATCCTGACTGAATCCTGCTGATCCGTTCGCCATCCGAGGATCCCGTTTGTCCCTGCAGCATCCAGGGAAGATGGTCAAATACGGCCCACTGATGGAGGAAGCCTCAGGATCCGGCCCGCAGCCCCCGTCCTGCAAACAGAGGCAAGATGGCACTGGTCACCATGCTGCAGACACATGCAGCCAGCCATCCTCATGCTCCTCAGCGCTGACAAAGAAGCCTGCAGGGAAGGGTGAGTCACACTGTTCCCCCCTGTTCTAAGCCCGGAAGATCCTTTCCAGTTTTCTCCAGCTGAGGACATTGCCCCTGATACTCCCAGCAGGGACACTGCTGATGCAGGCCCTGCAGAGCCATCCCTGTCCCAGATCATGGAGGCCATCCAGCACAGCCATGCTTCCCTGACCACCCAAATGGACTCCATAAAAACTGACCTATCCTTCTTAAAACAGGATGTCCATTACCTCCGCCACAGGGTGTCTAATGCTGAGCAGCACATTAGCACGCTGGAGGATGAGACCCGTCCATTACAGGGCTCTGTTAGGAAGCTACGCCAGTCCCAGGATTACACAGCAGATAAGCTCACTGAAATTGAGGACCGTTTACGGAGGAGCAATTTACGTTTCCTGGGGTTCCCAGAGGGGACCGAGGGTAGAACCCCGGAGGTCTTTATGGAAAGATGGCTAATCACCACATTCGGTGCTTCAACCTTTTCACCGTTATTTGCCATTAAACGAGCACACAGGGTTCCCATGCGCCCCCTTCCACCTGGGGCCCAGCCACGTGCCATGATCATCAAACTCCAGCACTTCAGGGACAGGGAGGCAATTCTTGGTGCTGCCAGAGAAAAGGGAAGGGTGTCCTTTAATGGGAGTGGAATTACTATTTTCCCTGACTTCTCTCTAGCTACACATAAGCAGAGGGCCACTTTCCTGGCTATTAAACGCAGGCTCCGTGAGCATCATCTCCCCTATGGCATGCTATATCCTGCTCGATTGAGGATTGTCTACCAGGGCAAGGCCTACTTCTTCACGGATCCTAAGGAGGCATCTCACTGGGTGTAGTTTATATAGTGAAGCAGCGCTAAATGTCAATAGAAAGTGCTAATATTAAAAGTGCTATTAATAAAGTCTAACTTCTCATAAATTAAATAAATGGGGTGACAAAATCAACAATAATAAAATAAAATTAAAACGTCCAAACAGTGACTATGTAAATAAAGTGCTAAATAGCCAAAATGGCAGTCCAAATAGCAACAGCTAATTGCAGGGAGAGAAGCAAGGATGGGTGTGGGAATACACCTTGTCTCATCAGAAACACACTGGATCAGATGAACAAATGATGTATAAATAATCCTCCCCCATAGACATCAGCCTCTCACCTCTCTGGTGGACCCCACGGGGTCAGTAATAACCACAAAGATCTCCACTGCTCACAATGAGAACTTCCAGTCCTTTTGCATGACCCGAAACCACTGTAGGGATCTCCACAGCTTACCAGTGTTCTTCCTTAACCACTTAAGCCCCGGACCATTTCGGGCCATTAGGACCAAGCCTGTTTTTGGGATTCGGCACTGCGCTGCTTTAACTGTAAATTGTGCGGACATGCAATGTTGTACCCAAATGAAATTTGCGTCCTTTTCTTCCCACAAATAGAGCTTTCTTTTAATGGTATTTGATTGCCTCTGCGATTTTTATTTTTTGCGATATAAACAGAAAAAGACCGAAAATTTTGAAAAAAAATGATATTTTCTACTTTTTGTTATAAGAAAAATCGAATAAACTCAATTTTAGTCATACATTTAGGCCAAAATGTATTCAGCCACATGTCTTTAGTAAAAAAAATGTCAATAAGCGTATATTTATTGGTTTGCGCAAAAGTTATAGCGTTTACAAACTAGGGTACATTTTCTGAAATTTACACAGCTTTAAATTTATGACTGCCTATCTCATTTCTTGAGGTGCTAAAATGGCAGGGCAGTACAAAACCCCCCCAAATGACCCCATTTTGGAAAGTAGACACCCCAAGGAAATTGCTGAGAGGCATGTTGAGCCCATTGAATATTTTTTTTTTTCGTCCCAAGTGATTGAATAATGACAAAAAAAAAAAAAAAATTACAAAAAGTTGTCACTAAATGATATATTGCTCACACATGCCATGGTTATATGTGGAATTGCACCCCAAAATACATTCTGCTGCTTCTCCTGAGTACGGGGATACCACATGTGTGGGACTTTTTAGGAGCCTAGCCACGTACGGGACCCCGGAAACCAAGCACCGCCTTCAGGATTTCTAAGGGCGCAAATTTTTGATTTCACTCCTCACTACCTATCACAGTTTCGAAGGCCATAAAATGCCAAAATAGCACAAACCCCCCCCAAATGACCCCATTTTGGAAAGTAGACACCCCAAGCTATTTACTGAGAGGCATGTTCAGTCCATGGAATATTTTATATTTTGCCACAAGTTGCGGGAATATGACAAACTTTTTTTTTTTTCACAAAGTTGTCACTAAATGATATATTGCTCACACATGCCATGGGCATATGTGAAATTACACCCCAAAATACATTCTGCTGCTTCTCCTGAGTACGGGGATACCACATGTGTGGGACTTTTTGGGAGCCTAGCCGCGTACGGGACCCCAAAAACCAAGCACCGCCTTCAAGGTTTCTAAGGGCATAAATTTTTGATTTCACTCCTCACTACCTATCACAGTTTTGAAGGCCATAAAATGCCAAGATGGCACAAAACCCCCCCAAATGACCCCATTTTGGAAAGTAGACACCCCAAGCTATTTGCTGAGAGGCATGTTGACCCCATTGAATATTTTTTTTTTTTGTCCCAAATGATTGAATAATGACAAAAAGAAAAAAAAAATGTACAAAAAGTTGTCACTAAATGATATATTGCTCACACATGCCATGGTTATATGTGGAATTGCACCCCAAAATACATTCTGCTGCTTTTCCTGAGTACGGGGATACCACATGTGTGGGACTTTTTGGGAGCCTAGCCGCGTACAGGGCCCCAAAAACCAAGCACCGCCTTCAGGATTTCTAAGGGCGTAAATTTTTGATTTCACTCCTCACTACCTATCACAGTTTTGAAGGCCATAAAATGCCAAAATAGCACAAAACCCCCCCAAATTACCCCATTTTGGAAAGTAGACACCCCAAGCTATTTGCTGAGAGGCATGTTGAGTCCATGGAATATTTTATATTTTGCCACAGATTGCGGGAATATGACAAACTGTTTTTTTTTTGCACAAAGTTGTCACTAAATGATATATTGCTCACACATGCCATGGGCATATGTGAAATTACACCCCAAAATACATTCTGCTGCTTCTCCTGAGTACGGGGATACCACATGTGTGGGACTTTTTGGGAGCCTAGCCGCGTACGGGACCCCAAAAACCAAGCACCGCCTTCAAGGTTTCTAAGGGCATAAATTTTTGATTTCGCTCCTCACTACCTATCACAGTTTTGAAGGCCATAAAATGCCAAGATGGCACAAAACCCCCCCAAATGACCCCATTTTGGAAAGTAGACACCCCAAGCTATTTGCTGAGAGGCATGTTGAGCCCATTGAATATTTTTTTTTTGTCCCAAATGATTGAATAATGACAAAAAGAAAAAAAAAATGTACAAAAAGTTGTCACTAAATGATATATTGCTCACACATGCCATGGTTATATGTGAAATTACACCCCAAAATACATTCTGCTGCTTCTCCTGAGTACGGGGATACCACATGTGTGGGACTTTTTGGGAGCCTAGCCGCGTACGGGACCCCAAAAACCAAGCACCGCCTTCAAGGTTTCTAAGGGCATAAATTTTTGATTTCACTCCTCACTACCTATCACAGTTTTGAAGGCCATAAAATGTCAAAATAGCCCAAAACCCCCACAAATGACCTCATTTTGGAAAGTAGACACCCCAAGCTATTTGCTGAGAGGCATGGTGAGTATTTTACAGCTCTCATTTGTTTTTGAAAATTAAGAAAGACATTTTTTTTTCTTTTTTTTTTTCTTTTTTTACATTTTTAAAACTTTGTGACAAAAAGCGAGATCTGCAAAATACTCAACATACCTCTCAGCAAATAGCTTGGGGTGTCTACTTTCCAAAATGGGGTCATTTGGGGGGGTTTTGTGCCATCTGGGCATTCCATGGCCTCCGAAACTGTGATAGGCAGTGAGGAGTGAAATCAAAAATTTACACCCATAGAAATCCTGAAGGCGGTGCTTGGTTTTTGGGGTCCCGTACGCGACTAGGCTCCCAAAAAGTCCCACACATGTGGTATCCCCGTACTCAGGAGAAGCAACAGAATGTATTTTGGGGTGTAATTCCACATATGCCCATGGCATGTTTGAGCAATATATAATTTAGTGACAACTTTTTGTACATTTTTTTTTTTGGTCATTATTCAATCACTTGGGACAAAAAAAAAAAATATTCAATGGGCTCAACATGCCTCTCAGCAAATAGCTTGAGGTGTCTACTTTACAAAATGGGGTCATTTGGGGGGGTTTTGAACTGTCCTGGCATTTTATGCACAACATTAGGAAGCTTATGTCACACATCATCCACTCTTCTAACCACTTGAAGACAAAGCCCTTTCTGACACTTTTTGTTTACATGAAAGAAAATTTTTTTTTGCAAGAAAATTATGTTGAACCCCCAAACATTATATATTTTTTTAAAGCAAAGGCCCTACAGATTAAAATAGTGGGTGTTGCATTTTTTTTTCCACACAGTATTTGCGCAGCGATTTTTCAAACGCATTTTTTGGGGGAAAAACACACTTTTTTTATTTTTAATGCACTAAAAAACACTATATTGCCCAAATGTTTGATGAAATAAAAAAGATGATCATAGGCCGAGTACATGGATACCAAACACGACATGCTTTAAAATTGCGCACAAACGCGCAGCGGCGACAAAACTACATTCATTTTTAAAAGCATTTAAAAGCCTTTACAGGTTACCACGTTAGATTTACAGAGGAGGTCTACTGCTAAAATGACTGCCCTCGATCTGACCTTCGCGGTGATACCTCACATGCATGATGCAATTGCTGTTTACATATGACGCTAGACCGACGCGTGCGTTCGCCTTTGCGCAATAGCAGGGGGGGACAGCGGTGCTTTTTTTTTTTTATTATTTATTTGGCTTTTTTATTTTATTTTTAAACTGTGCCTTCCATATTTTATTTTTTTACCATTTTTATCGTTATCTCAGGGAATGTAAATATCCCCTATGATAGCAATAGGTAGTGACAGGTACTCTTTTTTTGAAAAAAATTGGGGGGTTAGACCCTAGATCTTTCCTCTGCCCTCAAAGCATCTGACCACACCAAGATCGGTGTGATAAAATGCTTTCCCAATTTCCCAATGGCGCTTTTTATATCCGGGGGGGGGGGACATTCCCTCCCACTGCTTGTAAAAGCAGTCTAGAGGCTAATTATCTGCTAGAATTGCTTTTACATGAAAGCCGGCTGCTGGCTGAAAAGAATGATACCAAGATGATACCTAAACCCGCAGGCATCATTCTGGTATAAACATTCAAAGTCCAGCAACATACCAGTACGTTGCTGGTCCTTGTTGGACATGTATTGTAATCTTTTTTTTCATACAGCCTATTGGCTGAACGAAAAAAAGAGATTGATTGGTGGGTATGCCCACCATTAGAATACCTCCCTTCATCCACCCACTTCTAATGATGGGCATATATGCCGAAGCATGGGGGCATCCTCCCGCAAAAAAGTTATGCCGCGTACACACGGTCAAGCCTTCGTCGGAATTTCGACCGTATGTACGCGGCATAAAAGGTTATGCCGCGTACACACGGTCGGACTTTTCCACGGATAAGCCTCCGTTGGAATTTCGACCGTATATACGCGGCATTAGGAGCAAAATCGCTCCTCCGCCCCTGCTGCCCCCATGCTTCGGCATATATGCTCTTTTTTTTAACTGTGGTGGTGAAATCACCTCCTACAGCGTTGGAGTCACGGCTTTATGTATCGTGGGAGCAAACGCTGTTGCTGTCAAGATAAATAGATCCGCGCTGCAACTGAATGGCGTACCTGCTAAGCAAATGGTGGTTAACATTAAAACAAAGTAACATTACAGTACAACAGTAAGACCTTACCATGCCATACCTGCAAAGCAAATACCAAAACAAAACCTAGTAAAAAATAAAAAAAATGTTTTAACGCAACCTGTGCCTAAAATATATATATGCCGAAGCATGGGCGCATCCTCCCGCAAAAAAGTTATGCCGCGTACACACGGTCGGAATTTCGACCGTATGTACGCGGCATTAGGAGCAAAATCGCTCCTCCGCCCCTGCTGCCCCCATGCTTCGGCATATATGCTCTTTTTTTTAACTGTGGTGGTGAAATCACCTCCTACAGCACTGGAGTCACGGCTTTATGTATCGTGGGAGCAAACGCTGTTGCTGTCAAGTGTGAGGGGGTTAACTCAGTAGCGGGTGTGTGTGACCCCCTGGTTGGGCTCCCCACACAAAAACAGGGCCAGCAGACGGAGGTTGTGGTTTTCAAAATCAAAAGGTGCGGTTTATTTCTCTATGTACAGTGACAAAAACACAGCAAAGCCAAAAAGAAACATAAACAAAATAAATCCTGGTCAGTTTGACCTCTGACTAAACATGCAGGTTTCCTAAACTAACAACTGGGATCAGCCTGGTGCTGTCCTAGTCCCTAAGTCCCTGGTTTAGTAAAAGTCCAAACAAATAGCCACACAGGCTTTGCCTCACCGCACAGGGGTTCACTCTCCCTAGACAGTCCACACAGGTCTGGGTCCAGGCATGAGCTAACATCTAATGAAGCTGGGAGTTTTTATAGAGGCCTTAAACGAACTGACAGGCTTCAGCTGGTCTCATCAACTCCCTGCCTGCACGACGCCCAGCCCTCTCCCTAGAGGTATGAGTCATCCATGAGCCCACTAGCCTCAGCTGGGCTTCATCAACTCCCTCCCTAGTTGTATAAGTCAGCATAAAGCCTGAATCTGGGAGAAATATATCTACCCCCCTGGATGCAACCAGGTGACTTTACCTTCCTGCTGTCACATACCCCCCCCTCTTGTTTTAACCTTGGGGTTGGAACACCAGCAATCAGGCATTCATGTACTCGAGACAAAGCATCCACATTCCCCATTTGAACGCCAGGGCGATGCTTTACTGTGAAGTTGAATTCCTGTAGGGCCAGGAACCACCTATTCACTCTTCTATTTGTCTCCTTGTTTTGAGCCATCCACTTTAACGGAGCGTGATCCGTAACCATGTCAAAGTGCCTACCTAGCAGATAGTACCGAAGGGAATCTAGAGCCCACTTCACCGCTAAACACTCCTTTTCAACCGTGGCGTAATTTACCTCATGGGACTTCAACTTCCTGCTGAGGTAAATGACTGGGTGCTCTTCCCCGTTCCAGACCTGGGACAATACTGCTCCTAACCCCACATCTGACGCATCACTTTGTACGACAAAGTCTTTAGAGAAGTCGGGTGAGTACAACACTGGCTGGCTACATAAGGCTTGTTTCAAGAATTGGAATGCTGCCTCAGCCTCGGGGGTCCATTTAATCATGACCGACCCTTTCCCTTTCGTCAGGTTGGTTAGGGGCACAGCCTTAGAAGCAAAGTGGGGAATGAAGCGCCGATAATAACCCGCGATTCCCAGAAAGGCCCGTACCTGCTTCTTGCTGTTGGGACGTGGCCAACTCTGGATGGCCTCGACTTTGTTGAGTTGGGGTTTTATCACTCCCCTGCCAATGGTGTACCCAAGATATTTGGCCTCCTCCTGCCCAATGGTACACTTCTTGGGGTTAGCCGTAAACTCCGCTTCCCGGATAGAGTCTAGGACTGCTTGCACTTTTGGCAGATGTGAGGCCCAATCTGTGCTATGGACAATTACGTCATCCAGGTAAGCCGCAGCATACTTCCGATGGGGCCTCAGTATCTGGTCCATTTTCCGCTGGAATGTGGCCGGCGCATTCTGTAACCCGAACGGCATTCTCTTATATTGGAACGTCCCGTCTGGGGTTACAAATGCGGTTTTCTCTTTGGCCGACTTGGCCAGGGGAATTTGCCAATACCCTTTTGTGAGGTCAAGAGTCGTCATGTATCGGGCTGTTCCCAGCCGGTCGATCAACTCATCTATACGTGGCATGGGGTAGGTGTCAAATTTTGTAACTTTGTTCAACTGACGAAAATCGTTACAAAATCGCCAGCTCCCATCCGGTTTAGGCACCAACACAATGGGACTAGACCAATCACTTTGGGACTCCTCTATCACCCCTAAGTTCAGCATTTTCTGTACTTCCTCCCGTATTGCCTCCCGTCGGGCCTCTGGGATCCGATAGGGTTTTAACTTCACCCTTTCACCGGGCGGGGTAATAATATCATGCTCTACCCCAGATGTTTGTCCCGGCAGCTCAGAGAACACCTCCTTGTTGCGAAGCACAAACTCCTTAACCTCCTGTTGTTGGGGTTGTGACAAGGTGGCTGCTATTCCAACCTCCGGAATCACGCAACCAGTTTGAGCTGGTGACCAAGTTTCTGCGACTAGGGACTCTCTATCCCTCCAGGCTTTCAACAGATTAACGTGATATATCTGTTCGGGCTTTCGCCTTCCTGGTTGTCTGACCTTGTAATTCACTTCGCTCACTTTTTCCATTATCTCGTAGGGGCCTTGCCATTTGGCAAGGAATTTACTTTCAACCGTAGGGACAAGTACCAATATCCTATCCCCCGGGGAAAAGGTACGGGTCTTTGCTCCACGGTTGTACACTCTCTGCTGTGCCAACTGCGCTTGGGCCAAATGTTCCTTCACGATGGGCATTACCTGTGCAATTCGATCTTGCATCAGGGCGACATGCTCAATCACACTCCTGTGGGGAGAACTCTCACTTTCCCAAGTTTCCTTGGCAATATCCAACAGCCCTCTTGGGTGTCTCCCATACAGTAACTCAAAGGGGGAGAATCCCGTAGAGGATTGGGGCACCTCCCTAATAGCAAACATCAAATAAGGAAGTAGACAGTCCCAATCCTTTCCATCTCTATCCACCACTTTCTTCAACATTTGTTTTAGGGTTTTGTTGAATCTTTCAACCAGCCCATCGGTTTGGGGGTGATACACAGATGTACGCAATTGCGTCACTTTGAACAATTTACACAGCTCTTTCATAACCCGGGACATAAAGGGTGTACCTTGGTCCGTAAGCAGTTCTTTACAAATACCCACCCGGCTAAAAACAAGAGATAGCTCTTTGGCTATGGTTTTGGCCGAGGTATTTCTGAGAGGGATCGCTTCTGGATAACGGGTGGCATAGTCCATTATAACCAATATGTACTGGTGCCCCCTAGCGGACTTGATTATAGGACCTACCAAATCCATTGCGATTCTCTCAAACGGGACCTCAATGATGGGTAGAGGGACCAGCGGGCTACGGAAATGTGGCATCGGGGCCGACCTCTGACACACAGGGCAGGAGGAACAATAATTTTCTATGTCCTTCATCACCCCAGGCCAATAGAATCTCTGTAATACCCTCTCTCGGGTTTTCTCTGTCCCCAGATGACCTCCAAGAATGTGCCCATGGGCCAACTCCAACACCAACTTCCTGTAAGGTTTGGGCACCACAAGCTGCTCAACGGTTTCTTCTGCCCTTTTTGCCACCTGATACAGTAGGTCCTTCTCTACGCTGAAGTATGGGTAAGTGCAGGTATTATCTGGGTTCACTAACTCGCCATCTATTTCCACTACGTTTTCCCGTGCCTTTATTAGGGCGGGGTCTTTTAACTGTTCTGTGGCAAAATTTTCCCTGTGAACCTCCAGATCAGAAAACTCCACAGACGGTAGGTTTTCGTCTGAGGAGGTGGGCTCCTCTCCAGTTTCTTGAGTCTCCCCTGCCAATACTGACAAGGGAAATTCTGGAGAGTCCTCACCACTCTCAGAGGAGTTCTGGCTATCACATTCCTGGTACATAGGGGCACCAGTGGGGGGCTCAGGATCATCCCACAGTTCCCAGAACTTCGGAAAATCTCTTCCCACAATGGCATCATGCGGTAATTGAGATACTAACCCCACTGGATGAGAGAGGGTACCTTTGGGGGTCTCGAAACACACTGTAGTCACTGGATACTCTCGGGTGTCCCCATGCACACAAATAACAGCTACCTTGCTATTCCCAGAGACCTCTGTTTTAACTAATTCAGCCTTTATCAGGGTCACAAGGCTACCTGAATCCAGTAATACCACAACATTTCTACCATTAATACACATTTTGCATAAATGTTTCTCAGTTCCCCGAATGGCAGTGCATGCGACTGTCGCACACAGCGACTGATGTCTGTCCGTCAGAAAGTCACATTGCATGGGTTCCTCCACAACCGGGCAATTTGCTGCAATATGTCCCGCTTGCCGGCAGCGGTAGCAAACAATCCTTTTGGCTGCCTCTTGAGCCCCTGACTTCCCAGGCTGTTCTCGCCAAACTTTGGGTAGAGCTCCCACCCTCTCACTCTCTCCACCCTCACCCCTTGGAATCCTCTTATCCGCCCCTGGGGATGGTCTGGTCTTAGGGTGGAAAGTCCGAGAGTCTCTGGAAGAGGCCGTCAGGTTCTCTGTAGCCAAGTATTTCTCTACACGATCCACAAGACCACCGGCCGTCTCTGGGTCTCCATGGCTTACCCACTTTTGGATGGCAGTAGGAAGAGCTCTCAAAAACCGATCCATTACAACACGTTCCACAATCTCTGGTGCGGACAAAGTCTCTGGCTGTAGCCACTTCCTGCTCAGGTGAATGAGATCATACATTTGAGACCTGGGGGGTTTTCCAAGCTGGAAAGTCCAGTTATGCACACGCTGAGCCCGGACAGCCAGGGTGACACCCAGCCTTGCCAATATTTCAGCTTTTAGCATCACATAGTCTTTTGCTTGGTCAGGCTCTAGGTCATAGTAAGCCTTCTGCGATTCACCAGTTAACAGAGGAGCCACCAGTCCAGCCCACTGCTCCTCAGGCCACTTTTCTCTTTCAGCAGTCCTTTCAAATGTGGTCAAAAATACCTCTGGATCATCCTCTCCAGTCATTTTTGTCAATAAACGACTCACCCCAAAGGACGCGGTATTAGTGGGACGGCTTTCCTCACTGGTCTGCGGACGTTGCTGCATTACTGCTTCCATTTGTTGTAGTCTCTGCTCTTGCTTCTGTAACAGGTCTATGAAGCGGGCCTCAGATTGCTGCTGGGCTTGTTGATGAGCTTGCTGCTGGGCTGCAAGGCTCCTTTGCAAACCTGCATTTGTCTGCTGTTGATTGGCATTTGCTAGAGCCAGCTGTTTCAGTATCTCCTCCATGCTGGCTTAAAAAAAACTGCCACTGGTTTTCCACCAACTGTGAGGGGGTTAACTCAGTAGCGGGTGTGTGTGACCCCCTGGTTGGGCTCCCCACACAAAAACAGGGCCAGCAGACGGAGGTTGTGGTTTTCAAAATCAAAAGGTGCGGTTTATTTCTCTATGTACAGTGACAAAAACACAGCAAAGCCAAAAAGAAACATAAACAAAATAAATCCTGGTCAGTTTGACCTCTGACTAAACATGCAGGTTTCCTAAACTAACAACTGGGATCAGCCTGGTGCTGTCCTAGTCCCTAAGTCCCTGGTTTAGTAAAAGTCCAAACAAATAGCCACACAGGCTTTGCCTCACCGCACAGGGGTTCACTCTCCCTAGACAGTCCACACAGGTCTGGGTCCAGGCATGAGCTAACATCTAATGAAGCTGGGAGTTTTTATAGAGGCCTTAAACGAACTGACAGGCTTCAGCTGGTCTCATCAACTCCCTGCCTGCACGACGCCCAGCCCTCTCCCTAGAGGTATGAGTCATCCATGAGCCCACTAGCCTCAGCTGGGCTTCATCAACTCCCTCCCTAGTTGTATAAGTCAGCATAAAGCCTGAATCTGGGAGAAATATATCTACCCCCCTGGATGCAACCAGGTGACTTTACCTTCGTGCTGTCACACAAGATAAATAATTCCGCGCTGCAGTTGAATGGCGCACCTGAAAACAAAAAATTACATACCTGAAAAGCAAGCATGATAAAACATTGCAGAATAGAATACAGTAAAAAAAGAGCAGAACAATAGAGAGAAAATAGAGAGAGAGAGAACAATAAAACGACAACTATTTTTGGTTTTTTTATTTTATATTTTTTTTGTGTTTTGTTTTTTACGTTTTTTTTTTCTTTTTTACACTTTTTTTTGTAACTTTACAACTGTAATGGTTCGGGTCTCTCAAAATGTAATGGCATCTTGGGAGACCCTGTGTAAGTGTGTCCTAGTCTGTGAAATGCTGTACCCTACGCTAAAACTTCACTTTTGAGTGGTAGCGTTCAAAACATTCACCTTGGCAAAGACCAGGCTTGTCAGGACAGAGTGGACAAAAACTACGGGTGTCACGCCTAAATCCGCGCTTGCTACAGACACGACATCTTTTTTGGGGGTGGCTTTGGGTAGGGGTACTCGGGAGGACATACGAATAATGCCTCTCATGCAGCCGGCTTACTGCATTTGGTTGGGGATGGTGAGGTGCAGAACCGCCTGGATACAGGAGTTCTGTGACTATCTCATTCTGGAATTTTAGAAGAGATAACGTCCCGCCTGAAGCTCTGTATAGCACATGAGCGTTCAGCAAAGCCAATTGGAATAATGATAGAGACACTTTTTTGTACCAGCGTCTCGCCTTACGGTCAATTAGATACGGCGCCATCAACTGGTCGTTGAGGTCCACCCCTCCCATATTTTGGTTATATTCGTGGACACAGAGGGGTTTCTCCACAACACCAGTCGCCGTACGAATTTGGACTGTCGTGTCTGCATGAAGGGAGGTAAGAAGGAAAACATTCTTATTGTCCCTCCACTTCATAGCGAGCAAGTTATTACACTTCAAGCAGGCTCTCTCCCCCAGCCTAAGACGGGCATCTACAAGCCGCTGGGGAAAGCCCCGGCGATTAGGTCGCACGGTGCCACATGCTCCAATCTTATGATCAAACAAGTGACTAAACAGTGGCACGCTCGTGTAATAATTGTCCACATACAAGTGGTACCCCTTTCCGAATAAGGGTGACACCAAGTTCCACACTATCTTGCCAGCGCTCCCTATGTAATCCGGGCAGTTGACCGACTCAATCTGACTGTCTTTTCCCTCATAAACCGTAAAGTTCACTACATAGCCTGTTGCCCTGTCACAGAACTTGTAGAGCTTGACCCCGTATCTGGCACGCTTGCTGGGAAGGTACTGCTTGAAAGACAAGCGGCCAGAAAATTTAATCAGGGACTCATCAACGCAGACAACATGATCGGGAGTAAACAAGGCTGCAAAACGTTCGTTGAAGTGGTTTATGAGGGGCCGAATTTTATAGAGCCGGTCGTATTCAGGGTCCCCACGTGGACGACAAAGTTCATTGTCGTTGAAGTGCATGAACCGCAAAATCTGCTCGTATCGTGCCCTGGACATGGAGGCAGAGAACACGGGCATGTGGTCAATTGGGTGCGTGGACCAATAAGCACGCAATGACGGAAATTTATGTGTGCCCATGTTGAGGGAAAGGCCCAGAAAGGTCTTAAATTCGGAAACCGTAATTGGTTTCCAATTTCTGGCAATTTTAGGCAACTGGGGGTTAGCGGCGATAAATTGACCAGCATATAAATTACTCTGGTCCACAATAGATCTATAGAGATCTTCCGTGAAAAACAGCGAATAAAAATTGATTGGCATAAAATCAGCTGTTTCCACCTGAATACCGGGTTGGGCAGTGAATGGGGGAAGTACGGGTTCTGCAGAAGTGGTGGGGACCCAATCAGGATAGGCGAATTCTGCAGGAAGGGCAGTATGGGCACGACGGGCCTGCCTTTGTCTTCTTGGTGGCAGCGGGACACTACTTGTGCTTGCCACCTCGCCAGCTTGAACTGCACTTATGGGACTCGCCACGTCACCAAGTGTTACTGCAGTGCTGGATGTACGTCCAGGCTGTACTAGGCCGCTGGTGCTTGCCAGTTCACCAGAAGGAATAGCGGCGCTAGTACTACTCTGCTCCATGATACGAGAGACCTGCGGTTCTTGCTCCTCAACAACCTCAGAAGATCGGGATCGGGTACGCCTGACCTTAGCAGGGACCTCAACTTCGTCGTCAGAGCTATCTGACGTGGGGCCGCTGACGTCACTGTCTTCTACGGGAAGATATTCTGAGCCTGAATCTGACAGATACGTGACCTCCTCTTCACTATCTGTCATGCTCAGAATCTCGTAGGCCTCTTTACTAGTGTACCTTCGACTTGCCATTTTGGGCTCTAAATTTAGGGGTACACTAGTAAGATTCACAGGAAAAAAAGCACCTGACTGTCGTCAGCAAATATATCAAACGCTACAAAAAAACTGTTAGCGATCGCAGGGATCAGGCCTGTCTCTGCGAACGCTGCAGTTATGTGTGTTGTGTTTGGTAAGTGACAGTGATCGATCGATACTGCACTTGGGTGGGCTGGGCTGGGCTGGGCGGAGGGGCTAAACGCAGGTACTAGCAGGTATCTGGGCTGATCCCGCTAACACTGCGTTTTTGGGAACCCTAAACCGCTGGGGATGCTAGTATAGATCTGATCAGATACTATACCACTAAGGGGGGTGTATGCTTTGCGCGTGGGTGTTAGCGTTACTGGCACTAACCTAACACTGCCTGGGGCGACGCAGACCCTCTCTGGCGCTAAAACCTAATTGATCTCACCCGCCGGGCGATCAGGGGGGTTAAACCTTTATTGGGTTATATACGGCGGGTGCCCTGATGCTATAAAAAGCAAACTAATCAACCAGCGTCACCCGTAACCTTTATATGGTGATCACTGGTGAAAGGGTTAACTAGGGGCAATCAGGGGGTTAAAACCTTTATTAGGTTAAATATGGGGGTACCTGACACCAATAAAAACCTGCGGCGAACCTAAAAAAAAAATAACTGCCTATCTAAAACACCAGCGACACGAATACAGCGATCGGAAAAACAATCGCTTAGTGACGCTGAAGTTAGGGGGTGAAAGGGTTACCTGGGGGGTGATCAAGGGGTTAAACCTTTATTAGGGGGGGTTAGGGGGCAACCCTGGACCTAAAGGGGCCTAATCCTAACTGCCTTGCAACTTTTTACAATCACAGATGACACTAAATGCAGTGATCAGTAAAATAAATGATCACTGCAATCAGTGACACTGTGATTGGGGGCTTTGGGGTGACCTGGGGGGTGATCTGGGGGTGACTGGGGGGTGATTTGTGTGCCTATGTGTACCTACGTGTCAGTGGACTGTTGGAGCACTAACCTCTGTCTTCACTCCTCGGCGCCGGGAACGAAAAGACCGCGGCGAGGGAGATGACATCACTTCCTCCAGCCTGTGTTTACATCACATGGCGGAGGAAGCAATTTCATTGGCCGGGAGCGATCGCGAGGGGGGGCGGAATCGAGCGGCCGCCCCCTCATGCCTGATCGCTCCCGAACACTTAACGGCCGCTCACTGCAGTGAAGGGGGGTCCAGATGGACCCCCCAACTGCACAAAGGCGATCACGTAGATCTACGTGATTCTGCCTGTCCGTGCCATTCTGCCGACGTAAATCGGCGGTGGGCGGTCGTTAAGTGGTTAAAGCGAATCTTCCTGATGGACCCCACAAGGTCAATAATGGCCACAAAGATCTCCACTGCTCACAATGAGAACTTCCAGTCCTTTTGAGTGACCCGGAACCACTGTAAGAATCTCCACAGCTTACCAATGTTCTTCCTTAAAACGAATCTTACTCCATAATATTCAGAAAAAAACAAAAAGGGACTCCATAGTGAAGCATGTAAAGGAAAGCCCCAAGAAAAGGCGTTTATTCAAATAAAAACAGCTAAAAACACGTTAAAAACCAAGGAGTAAAAAACGCCAAACAAAATGTTCATAAAATACTAACTTCCGGTTTACGGCCGCAAACCGGAAGTGGACGTCACTTAGGCTCCTCCTTCCTTTACATGCTTCACTATGGAGTCCCTTTTTGTTTTTTTCTGAATATTATGGAGTAAGATTCGTTTTAAGGAAGAACATTTGTAAGCTGTGGAGATTCTTACAGTGGTTCCGGGTCACTCAAAAGGACTGGAAGTTCTCATTGTGAGCAGTGGAGATCTTTGTGGCCATTATTGACCTTGTGGGGTCCATCAGGAAGATTCGCTTTAAGGAAGAACACTGGTAAGCTGTGGAGATCCCTACAGTGGTTTCGGGTCACGCAAAAGGACTGGAAGTTCTCATTGTGAGCAGTGGAGATCTTTGTGGTTATTACTGACCCCGTGGGGTCCACCAGAGAGGTGAGAGGCTGGTGTCTATGGGGGAGGATTATTTATGCATCATTTGTTCATCTGATCCAGTGTGTTTCTGATGAGACAAGGTGTATTCCCACACCCATCCTTGCTTCTCTCCCTGCAATTAGCTGTTGTTATTTGGACTGCCATTTTGGCTATTTAGCACTTTATTTACATAGTCACTGTTTGGACGTTTTAATTTAATTTTATTATTGTTGATTTTGTCACCCCATGTATTTAATTTATGAGAAGTTAGACTTTATTAATAGCACTTTCTATTGACATTTAGCGCTGCTTCACTATATAAACTATTTTATTGTATGTTGGTCACATTATAGAAGTTAGCTGCTAGTTGTCTCTTAATATTTAATTTGTTCAGCAATATTTGCACTTTAGTGTTTCTATTTTTACTGAGTGGTAAGTGCACAAGCACCTTTTTTTCTATATATCTCACTGGGTGGATACCCTGGGACATCCTGAACGCCGGAATCAGAATCATAGATCCCCTCCGCGCTGACATCGCACCTAACCTGCATTTTTTGATAGCTACACCTTGTGCCTTATGTGGCCTACGTTACCCCTTTCCGGCGAAGGACAGCTGAGGGGGGATAGGAGTGGGCCTGGAAATCCTTACGCCTGTGATCATCTCACTTCCCTCTTTACAGTTATATGAAAGTGACGAACTACATTCTACTAAGTCTGTTTGTTTCCTACTTGTTTGAGCTGGATGACTGCTGCATTTTTTCCTTCAGACTCAGGGTTAACTAGCATACTTGTCCTGTGCGGTCACGGACGGTAGCCCGCGCCTAAGGGACTTTAACGCTCTTCAGGGTTGGTTAGTTTGGGGTCTGTGTCATGACCCCCCTGCTTTGCAGTTTTGGTTTTGGGAACAAAGCTTTTATATGTTTGGGTTTGGGAGCCGGGAGGGTTAGGGTGGGTGGGGATGTTTGGGGATTTTTATTTGAAGTTTTTATTTTTATGTGTTTTGTTTTGCAGTGCTGGTATCCATTTGTGTATGTCCATTTACAGGCTGGTATAACTGACCCTTATGATATGCATCTGACCACTTTATTTCCTATGCTCTTGCCTTATCTTTTTGACCTGTTTTATACCTTGCGCACTTCCCCTGGTTTGCGGGACTTCGGGCCTTGCTTGTGTCCGGCGGGCCATGGGAAGTGGGTACGGTTAGTCATGTGCTTTACGCCTCACTATGTCTAAGCTAAGTTTAGTGTCTTGGAATGTACGGGGGCTGAATTCCAAGGTGAAAAGATCTCTGATATTTGACTACTTGGCACGCCACAATCCGCATGTAATCCTACTTCAGGAAACCCACCTCCAGGGCTCTAGAGTCATGGGTGGCCCTCAAACGGGCAAAAATTGCCTATGCCCTCCATTCTACATACTCCACATATGCCAGGGGGACCTCCATCCTAATAGCCAAATCAGCCCTGGTTAGTATTAAGCATGTTAAACTGGACCCGCAAGGGTGTTTTGTAGTTGTTGTACTCGAACTTATGGGAAGACCATATACCGTGACTAGCCTGTATGCCCCTCCCCCTTCACTAAATTGTTCTTTGAAAGAGTTATGACCTCCATTCTGGCGATAGCAGAGGGTCCTTTACTAATAGCGGGTGACTATAATACAGTACTGGATAATTCCATAGACAGGTTACGTTGCTCTTCATTACCCCCCACTCCCCTGGGTTCCTTCTTAAATCAATTTGACTTGGTGGAGGCCTGGAGGTGGAAGCATGCGGACAGGAGGGAGTATTCGTGTCACTCTGAGTCACACGGTACTCTGTCTCGTATAGATTTGTGTCTGGTCTTGTCAGATCTGCTTTCCATGATATCAGAGGTTAAATACCTCCCTAGGGCGATATCCGACCATTCTCCTTTGATGGTGGACCTCGCCCTGGGCCCCTCCTCCTATCGGGTGTGGTGACTGAGCCCACTGTGGTTGGCGGATGAGATCGTGGTGAACCAATGTATGACGGAGATGAAATCATACTGGCTACTTAATAAACAGAGTGCATCCATTCCAGTGGTATGGGATGCCTTTAAGGCCACTACCCGTGGCTCTTTTGCTGCGGCGGTTGGTCAGACACGCAAGGCCTCTATGTCCAAGTTGATGGATGCAGAGGGGGCTCTCAGGGAGGCAGAAGCCGCTTATACCACGAGTCCCTCTCCTGAGCCTGGAAGCATGGGTCCAGAGAATTGGACCTAGTGCTTTTGGAACGCACCCAGAAGAAGCTGTTATACCAGAATCAGCGAATCTTTGAGTTTGGTGACAAGAACAGCCGTTTGTTGGCATATCTTTCTAAACCTGACTATCAGCCATGCAGCATACCCAGAATTAAGAGCGCAGAGGGCATAGTGGTAGAACAGAACAATGAGATCATGGAAGCCTTTATTTCCTTTTACTCCTCCCTATATGCTACTAGAGCTCACTACACGATTGTGGAATTGGATGACTATCTTGCGGACATTTCGTTGCCCAGACTTCAGACCCAGCAGGCGTCAGATCTTGACGCTCCTCTGACAACTGAGGAAATTGGGGAGGCTATCCAGTCCTTTGCCAGAAATAAAACGCCGGGACTGGATGGGTTCCCCATCGAGTGGTATTTGCAATACAAGGATTTGCTTACTCCCCATCTAAGCAGGGTGTATGATTTTGCTATGAAAACGGGACAGCTACTCCCCTCTATGTCGGAGGCATTGATTGTCCTCATTCCTAAGCCACATAAGGATCACCTCCTATGTGAATCTTACAGACCAATATCACTCATCAATTCAGATGTTAAGATTTTAGCCAAGGTGCTCGCCCGGCGATTGAACACAGTTATTACTACCATTATTGGTGCGGACCAAACTGGGTTCATCCCTTTGCGATCGACCTCCATCAACCTGCGGAGATTGTTCACCAATCTTCAGGCCACTCATGCGGAGATGGGTTCCAGGGCTGTTCTGGCCTTGGACGCACACAAGGCATTTGATTCAGTCGAATAGCCTTATCTGCTGGAGGTCCTGGCAAAGTTTGGTTTTGGCAGTACCTTCATCAGATGGGTCCAGCTGTTATATTCGAAACCCACTGCTCGACTGAGGGTGAACGCGGCCGTGTCTGATCCTTTTCCGATAAAGAGAGGCACCAGACAGGGGTGCCCTCTGTCACCGTTGCTCTTTGCACTGGCGATAGAGCCCTTGGCAGCACTGATAAGATCTTGCGGGGAGGTTACGGGACTGATGATTGGGGGTCTGGAGGAGAAGGTTTCTCTTTATGCTGACGACATGTTGATCTATTTGTCGGACCCCCAGTCGTCTCTCCCAGTCCTGCTGGAGATTATTGGCAAGTTTGGGCATTTCTCCGGGTTCTGGGTTAACTGGGACAAGTCCATCCTATTTCAGATTGACCAGGCAGACCCACCCAGGCTACCTTCCTCTTGCCCACTACAAATAGTCACCTCCTTCCGATATTTAGGAGTTATGGTACAGCTCCCTATTACCTCTTACGCTAAACTCAATATAGACCCCCTTATAGGGAGAATGAAGACCACATTCAAAACCTGGGCAAATCTCCCACTTACCTTATTGGGCAGGATTAATATTTTTAAAATGATATTCCTGCCACGATTTCTGTATGTATTGGGTAATTCACCAATATATGTCACTAAGCTTAAATTTAAAGAAATAGACTCCATCCTTACTTCCTTTTTATGGAGAGGGGGAATAGTCAGGATTGCCAAGACCACCCTCCAGTTACCGGTACTGGAGAGGGGATTGGCCTTACCCTGCCTCCACACCTATTATATTGCCTCACAATTAGCTCATGCACATTGGTGTTTTTTTCCTGAAGCCAACAACGCAGCCACTGCCTTGGAGGCTGCTATCCTTACCTCCTATGAATCCCTGCAGAACCTGATTTATCATATGTCCCTTAGAGGGCGGGAGGGTACGAGTGTCCTGGCAATGACTATAAGGCTTATTAAGCTAACAAAACTACAGTCGTTCTCTGACAGTAATACTTACTCGCCGAACACTCCACTCTGGGGGAACCCGACTCTACCAGAGTTCTTCCGCAGATCCGACGGGGGATTCTGGTCAAAAAGGGGGGTAAAAACTATTTTGCATTTATTCTCAGACAATGTGTTTTGTTCTTTTGATGAATTTCATGGAGATTACAATCTACCACGCACAGCTTACTTCCTCTACCTACAGATACGCCACACTGCAGCAACGCAGTTTGGTCTTCGCAACATATCTATTCAGCTCTCCCCGCTGGAACGTATGTTGACCAACTCCTCTCACACCAAGCTAGTTTCTACATATTATAGGTCCCTTCTGCATTCCACGACTCAAAGGCTGAGCAAGACGGCTGCCAGCTGGATAGCTGATATTCCTGAGCTGACAGAGGAAATCTGGCAGGAGCTTTTGCCCCTCCAGGTTCCCTCTGTCATCTCTTCTCGTGATAAAGTAATAAAAACTAAATTGTTATACAGATCCTACTTTACTCCATGCTTACTATTTAAACTGAATAGATTGCCCTCTGCATTATGCTCTCATTGCGGCATGGCTGATGGCACGTTCTTTCATTTAATGTGGGAGTGTGCTCCGATCAGGAAGTTCTGGTCGGAGGTCACGGCCTTCATTAGTTCATTGACACAATTACCTAATGTCTGTAATCCTTTAAGGTGTTTACTGGGCTATATTGATGATGATAGTATATCCGAGAATACACAAACATTTCTGAGAATAGTATTGTTTTATGCTAAGAAAGCAATAACCTTCCATTGGAAGTCTCCATCCTTGCCCACTATTGCCTTCTGGCTCACAAATATTAACCATGCTGTATCATTATACAAACTGACATACGAGGCTAGAGGGTGTCCGAAAAAATTCAGGAAGGTTTGGGGCTACTGGGTTGATTCTGAGAGCACTGTCTCTCCTGCGCCTTAAAAATGTGACTGAATATTGTCTTCCTGATATATGCCAATTGTTTACCAGCTTTCTAGAAAACATTTTTTGCACTGTACTGGATTGGGCGATGTTCACTCCATGTGTGTCTGTTTGTTGTGTATTGTATGTCTTGTTTTGAAAAAAAAAACGTAGTAAAAAAATTTACTTTTAAAAAAAAAAAAAAATATGCCGGCTATAAGTCTGAAGAGTTCGATATTCAGAGAGGGACTCGCCAAGGATGTCCTCTCTCGCCATTATTATTTGCATTACTTATCGAACCTTTGGCGCAAAGAATAAGGATGGAACCAACAATCCTGGGTATTGAATTAGGTGGATGTCATCACAATATCTGCTTATTCGCGGATGACCTACTTTTATTTTTATCGTCACCACAAGTTTCGGACCCAAATCTTATGCTGGTATTACATGAGTTCTCACTCATATCAGGCCTTACAGTCAATACTCAAAAATAAGTTCCTGCTTATTTTCTTAGATTGCTCCAACAAAAAGTAACACAGTTCATTCACTTGGGGAAAGAAGAAACCTTGGTTGCCCAAAAAAACCTTAATCCTCCCTAAATTAATGGGTGGTTTGGGATTTCCAGATTTTGCAACTTATTACAAAGCAGCTCAAATGGCACAATTATCAAAATACCACTTGACTACGGAGTCTCCCTTATGGGGGCTTATTGAAGCAATAGACTTTGACCCACTTCCTACAAATAATATTTTATGGCTGCGCTCTTCAGACCGTAGAGCCTTAAAGAATCCGATTTCTAAACACTCCTTATCAATATGGGATAGGAACAAAAGCTCACATGGTCTACAATCTCCACATAACCGGCTTTCCTTTCATAAAAATCCGGCCTTCTACCCAGCTTTGATATTTCCTAGAACTTTTAAAGCCTGGCCTTACGTGTCTGTACAATTTAACCTCAACAACCTCAATCAAAGAACCGCATGCTAAAGGCTGCATCTCGATAATTTACTCCCAATTGATCACTAATTCAAAAACAATCCTACCATCATATGTTGCTAAGTGGGAATCAGATCTTGACTGTAAGATTGATAATAAGACTTGGGCAAATATTTGGTCTAGTGATGAGCCGAACACCCCCGGGTTCGGTTCGCACCAGAACCCGCGAACGGACCGAAAGTTTGCACAAACTTTAGAACCCTATTAAATACAATGGATGCGAACGTTTGAAATCTAAAGTGCTAATTATAACGACTATTATGCATGTTATTGTCCTAAAAAGGGTTTGGGAACCCGTGTTCTGCACCATGGGACATGTATCAATCCACAAAAAGGTTTTAAAAACGGCCGTTTTTCGGGAGCAGTCATTTTAACCACTTCCCTACCCAGCCATAGACAAATGACGTCCACAGATGGGATCTCCCATCCTGGGTGGACGTCATATGACGTCCTCGGCTTTGTAGGGGGATATCTGAATGATGCCTGCAGCTAGAGGCATCATTCAGATATCCTTTTGAAGTGCCAGCGATTCTGTGCACCATAAGAACGATCATAGCGGCGGTTCCGCCGCTTGATCGTTCTTATAGGCGGCGGGAGGGGACACCCCCCTCCCGCCGCCATCCGGTGCTTCTCCGGGCTCCCCCGTGCGATCGGGGACCCGGAGCGAATCTTCCGGCATCGTTGGTGGAGTCACGTGATGAGCATAGAGATGACTGGTGACCAGATGGTCACCAGTCATCTCTATGATCGTCGGAGGCCCGGGCGCGATGTGATGACGTCACGCCCGGGTCTCAAAAATGTAAACAAAGCCGCCGTTGCGGCTGTAAGTATGAAATCAGTGAAAAAATTTTCACTGATCTCATGCTTTCCAGCCTGGAGGAGAGATGTGGAGTCTTATTGACCCCGCATCTCTCAATAAAGAGAACCTGTCACACACATTCCTATTACAAGGGATGTTTACATTCCTTGTAATAGGAATAAAAGTGATCAAAAAAATAAAAAAAAGTAAAATCATTGTAAAAAAATAAATAAATAAGTAAAATAAATAAATAAATATTAATAAAAAAAAATTTAAACGCCCCTGTCTCCGGTAGCTCGCGATCAGAAGCGAATGCACACGTAAGTCGCCCACATATGTAAACGCCGTTCAAACCACGCATGTGAGGTATCGCCGCGTACGTTAGAGCGCGTGCAACAATTCTAGCACTAGACCTCCTCTGTAATTCTAACCTGGTAACCTGTAAAAAAAAATTAAATGTCGCCTATGGAGATTTTTAAGTACCGAAGTTTGGCGCCATTCCATGAGTGTGCGCAATTTTAAAGCGTGACATGTTAGGTATCTATTTACTCGCGTAACATTATCTTTCATATGTTCCCAAAAAATTGGGCTTACTTTACTGTTTTGTTATTTTTTAATTCATGAAACCATTTATTTTTTTTTAAAAAGGCGTTTGAAAAATTATTGCGCAAATATTGTGCAAGAAAAAATGTTGCAATGACCGTCATTTTATTCCCTAGGGTGTCTGCTAAAAAAACATATATAATGTTTGGGGGTTCTGAGTAATTTTCTAGCAAAAGAATGATGATTTGTACATGTAGGAGAGAAGTGCCAAAATAGGCCAGGTATTGAATAGGTACAAAAAGCCCTGTATTGAAGTGGTTAATGATGCATAAAGTGAAAAAAAAAAGTCAAATATTCCTTTAAATATCGTACCTGGGGGGTGTCTAAAGTATGCCTGTGAAGTGCCACGTGTTTCCCGTGTTTAGAACTGTCCCTGCACAAAATTACATTTCTAAAGGAAAATAAGCCATTTAAAACTGCTTGCGGCTTTTATGTAATGTATGTTCCCGGTAATATGGATGAAAATCTTTAAGAAAAATGGCATAGCTACCCCATCACAGACCCCCCCACCCCAGCCCATTACCAGCCCCTTGGGGTCTTGTATGGATATTAAGGGGAACCCCGCACACAAAATAAAAAAGGCCCTATATACTCTGAACAGCCGTATACAGGCGGTGCATACAAGACTGTAGGTTTGTTCTTATGTAGAATCTGTTTGTAATTTTGAACAGGTACATTGTTTAAGTGTAGCTCCAGCCAAAAAATCTATTTTTAAGCTTTTTGGAAAACATAGGGAAGGGTTATCACCCCTGTAACATTTGTTTTGCTGTCTGTGCAGTGTGCACCTGTTCAGAACAGTTCACCTCACTTTCCGTCCTAATGACAAATGTTTTTTGAAAATTTGTTTTTTTTATTGAAACAAGAATTGGTGATAAAGCATCAGTGGAGAGGAGACACTTTTTTTCCCATATTAACTCTTACAGGAGAGAATTTGCCTTCCTAGGGGTAGATTTCCTCTCACTTCCTGTTGTATCCTTCCGTTTGCAAGGAGGAATCGTTTGTAAGTTGGATGTTTGAAAGTAGGGGCCTGCCGTATATACTCAGCTGAAATTTGCCCCTTACATGTTGGTGTTGCCACAACACTGTGAGCCCTCACAGTTACTCTTGGTGGGCGCATGAATGGGCCCTGCTGTGAATTATTAGATAAAGAATTGTAATTGCATGCCCCTGTTGAACAGGGGCTGAAAAATTGGGCCTTTGGTGGTGGTGGTGGTGGTGTTGACACAACACTGTAAGGCCTCACAGTTACTCTTGGTGGGTGCAGGAATGGGCCCTGCTGTGAATTATTAGATCAAGAATTGTAATTACATGCCCCTGTTAAACAGGGGCAGAAAAATTGGGTCTTAGGCACTGGTGCCACAACACTGCAACCCCTCACAGATACTGTACTTGGAGCACAGCAATGAGCCCTGTTGCAAAGTATTGCATCAAAAATTGTAATTACACGCCCCTGTTAAACAGGGGCTGAAAAATTGGGCCTTAGCCACTGGTGCTGGTGCCACGACACTGCAACCTCTCCCAGATACTCTAGTTGGAGTGCAGGAATGAGCCCTGCTGCAAAGCATTGCATAAAAAATTGTAATTACATGCCCCTGTTAAACAGGGGCTGAAAAATTGGGCCTTAGCCACTGGTGGTGGCACCCAGAAACAAAAATGTTCTTCCAAGCTATCATCATCAATTGGATCATTGAGGAGGAGGAGGATAGTCACTCAACATAACAGGACAGTCTCTCAGCATCAGCATCAGTCTTGAAGGGATGTGACATTTGAAAATAAATTAGTCTGTTATATCAGCTTCAGGTGTTTGGTAGCTGGTGGTGATCCAAGACTGGTTCATCTTTATGAAGGTCAGTCGATCAACCGAGTCGGTGGACAGGCGCACCCTGTGATCCGTGACAAATCCTCCAGCAGCACTGAATGTGCGTTCTGAAAGAACGCTGGATGCAGGACAGGCCAGTAGCTCAATTGCATACTGTGCAAGCTCTGGCCAGTGATCCATCCTCAAGACCCAGTAAGCCAGAGGATTTTCGGTGGGGAAGGTGTCCAAGTCTGACCTTGCCCCTAGGTATTCCTGCACCATGTATATCAGACGCTGGCGATGGTTGCTGGAACCGATCATACCTTGGGGCTGCGGACTAAAGAATTGTCTGAACGCATCGGTCAGACGGCCACCTTCCCCACTGCTCCTTCTTTGACTGACCGAAGCCTCAGCAACTCGTTGTCCAGGACCAGGAGTTTGTAACCTCCCAGTCTCTGGGAAGGCATTGCACAGACCTTTCTGCAAGGCCTCCCAGAGTTGTCTCATCCTCTGCTCCCTCTGCGACGGTAACATAAGGTCCGCAACCTTACCCTTGTACCGTGGATCAAGGAGAGTGGCCAGCCAGTAATGGTCCCTCTCCTTGATTCGAAGAATATGAGGATCCTTCCGCAGACTTTGCAGGATCAGGGAGGCCATGCAGCGTAGGTTAGCTGAGGCATTCGGTCCGGAGTCCTCTGGGTCACTAAGGACGACATGATCCACAGCCACCTCCTCCCAGCCACGTACAAGTCCACTGGTTTCTTGGGACTGTAAATCATCCCTAAAAGACTGCTGCTGATGATGCTGAGTGCCAGGCTCCACCTCCATGCTGACACAATCCTCCTCCTCCTCCTCCTCCTGTGCGATGGGTGGGACAGAAGGAACACTGTCTGGGTAAAGGGGGCCTTGAGAGGCAAGGAAGTCCTCCTCTTCCTGCCTCTGTTCTGCCTCAAGTGCCCTGTCCATTATTCCATGCAGCGTATGTTCCAACAGGTGGACAAGAGGTACAGTGTCACTGATGCATGCACTGTCACTGCTCACCATCCTCGTGGCCTCCTCAAATGGTGCCAGGACAGTGCATGCATCCCTGATCATGCCCCACTGGCGTGGTGAAAAAAACCCGAGCTCCCCTGACCCTGTCCTGGTGCCGTAGTCGCACAGGTACTCATTGATGGCCCTCTGCTGTGTGTGCAGCCACTACAGCATGGCCCACGTTGAGTTCCACCTGGTGGGCATGTCACATATAAGGCGGTTCTTGGGCAGGTTCAACTCCTTTTGCAGCTCAGCCAGGCGAGCACTGGCATTATAAGATCTGCGGAAATGCACACAGACTTTCCTGACCTGCCTCAGGACATCCTGTAAGCCCGGGTACCTGCCCAAGAACCGCTGCACCACCAGGTTAAGGACGTGAGCCACACAGGGCACATGGGTCAGTTGTCCCTGTCGGAGGGCGGAGAGGAGGTTGGTGCCATTGTCGCAAACCACCATTCCTGGCTTAAGCTGGCGTGGCATCAACCACCTCTCGGCCTGCCCCTGCAGAGCAGACAGAACCTCTGCCCCAGTGTGGCTCCTGTCCCCCAAACACACCAGCGCAAGCACGGCATGGCATCTTTTTGCCTGCGTACTTGCGTAGCCCCTTGAACGCCTACGGAGCTGGTTCCGAGGACAAAGCACAGGAAGAGGCCATGGAGGAAGAAGAAGAGGAGGGGGTGGAGGAGAGAGGTGTGTCACAACCAGTAGTAGCATTTTGGAGGCGTGGCGGCGGAACAACCTCCAACACTACTGCACCTTGTCCTGCATCCTTCCCAGCTGCCAAAAGAGTGACCCAATGGGCCGTGAAAGAAAGGTAACGTCCCTGCCCATGCCTGCTTGACCATGAGTCAGCGGTAATATGCACCTTACCGCTGACTGCCCTGTCCAGCGAGGCCAAGACATTGCCTTCCACATGCCGGTAGAGAGCCGGAATCGCCTTCCGTGAGAAAAAGTGGCGTTTGGGAACCTGCCACTGAGGAACCGCACATTGCACAAACTCACGGAAGGGGGCCGAGTCTACCAATTGAAAAGGCAGCAGTTGAAGCGCTAGCAATTTAGCCAAGCTAGCATTCAACCGCTGGGCATGTGGATGGCTGGGAGTGAACTTATTTAGACGGTCCAGCAGCTGGGGCAGGGAAATTTGCCTGCTAGATTCGGACGTCGGTGTACTGCTAGCAGAGTGCCCGCAAGTACTTGGCTGTGACACACCTAATTCTACACCTTCATTCCTCTCAGTGCAGGTTTCAGAGAGGACTGAAGGTATAGTGGGGTTGGAGATCCCAGCTGATGCGGTGCAAGGAGAGGTCCGCTTTATTCTTTGGTGTGGGTCTTTAAGGTAGGCTTGCCAACGAGCTGCATGGCAGTTCAACATATGTCTGGTCAAGCATGTGGTGCCCAAGCGGGTGATGTTTTGGCCACGCGATATACGCTTGAGACATATGTTGCAAACAACAGCTGTGCGATCTGATGCACTCGACTCAAAAAAGGCCCATACCAAAGAACTTTTTGAATAACGGGCAGAGGCAGCGCCCTGCACAGGCGGAGCTCTGCGGTGTGATTCCGTTGGTGTGCTGCCCTTACGCTGGCCCCCCGAGGGCATCCTGCCTCGTTGGAGATGTGCCTCCTCCTCATCCTCCTCCTCCTCCTCCTCTCTCCTATTAGGCACCCACTTGGAGTCAGTGACCTCATCATCCCCTCCCTCCTCATCACTGGAGCCAATCTGGCAGTATGCTGCAGCTGCTGGAACATGACTGCCAGATTGGTGTCCTTCTTGAGCATCCCCTCTCTCTGCTCTCACGCTACTGCCTTCCTCTAGCTGGGTATCATCATCAGACCCTTTGAAACGCTGGGCATCCTCCTGGAGCATGTACCCAACACTGTGCTCAAACAGTTCGGGGGACACCTCAGGAGGACATGGTTGGTCTAGGGAAGGAGTGACTGATGATGACATTGATACCAGGGAAGAGGACGCTTTGGCAGCTGCTTTGCCAGTACCCTGAGCCTGGGTGAGAGAGGATGAGGAGGATGAGGAGCGCTTGGTCATCCACTCTACCAAGTCTTCGGCATGATGCGGCTCAACACGTCCAGCTGCCGAAAAGAAGGACAAGCGTGTCCCATGGCCACGTGCTGATGGCGATGCACCGCGTCCACGACCAGCACTGTTGTCTCTAGACACAGAGCCTGCTTGCTCTCTTTTATTGGCTCCTGACTGTCTGCCTCTCCTTGTTTGCCTTCCAGACATTCTAATGGCCTGCAGGGAAATGGGAAAACCAGCAATAAGGCCTAGCTTCAGGAGTATATTTTGCAGGAATCACACTACGCCTGCTGTAGGTGCTGCAAATGCCTGTTGGTGTAACACACCAGGAAAACGCAGCAATACAGGCTAACTTCAGGTGTAATATGATCAGGAGGCACACTCCGCCCGCTGTAAGTGCTGCAAATGCCTGTTGGTGTAACACACCAGGAAAACTCAGCAATACAGGCTAACTTCAGGTGTAATATGATCAGGAGGCACACTCCGCCCGCTGTAAGTGCTGCAAATGCCTGTTGGTGTAACACACCAGGAAAACGCAGCAATACAGGCTAACATCAGGTGTAATATGATCAGGAGGCACACTCCGCCCGCTGTAAGTGCTGCAAATGCCTGTTGGTGTAACACACCAGGAAAAAGCAGCAATACAGGCTAACTTCAGGTGTAATATGATCAGGAGGCACACTCCGCCTGCTGTAAGTTCTGCAAATGCCTGTTGGTGTAACACACCAGGAAAAAGCAGCAATACAGGCTAACTTCAGGTGTAATATGATCAGGAGGCACACTCCGCCCGCTGTAAATTTTTGTTTATTTTGAAAACTACTGCCGATATTTATAGTATATACAAAAAGAAATAACATATACATTAAAGAAACCCTAACACATCAAACTAACACATATTTACAAAAACTCACCACCACCACCCTTACCCATTGACCGACCACCCACACGTGGGTCTCACATTATATACATATCCGAAATCCTAAAATACAAGAAGAAACACACATCACCCACTAATCCTACAAAAATCCTAATACTAACACACATCAAACCTAACACTAACACCAAACCTAACACTAACACCAATCACCCATCGGCTACTTACAGGCGAGAACGCAAACAAGGTCTAGAATGCCTGCAAGCCCTACTGATAAAAAAGAAACTCAAAATCTAAGGGGGGTGAAAAGGGCAGAAAGAGCCACCCCCCGAAAGGAAAAAGGCCCAGAGCCTCAAGGAGGCCGGAAGGAGAAACCCCTCCACAGCTGGGCTCTCCTATTGGCTCCAACCCTCTCCCTATCAAGACTCCTCACCTTCACCAACTCCCGGAAGATATCACCCACCACCTCATGCGTGGACAGGACTTTGCCCCTAGTGGACACCAAACATCGAGCGTGCCATGTGTAATAGAGAGCCACTAAACTAGCTAAATAAAGTGACGATAACTCAAACCCTCTGTGAACCCTGAAGTCGCCGTACACCACCTCAGAGTAAGTCAAGGACGAGAGTCGGGGATAACCGATGGCTTCCCCTGCCCCCTCGAGAACCTCAATGTTAAAGGGGCACTCAACCAAAAAATGGTCCATGGTCTCCAATGCCCCCCCACATTCTGCACGAGAACAACCTCTGTCCCCTAGGTTCCTGTACTTTAGGTTTCCACGGACATAGAGGCGTCCGTGGAAGGCCCTCCACGCAAGATCCCAAAACTTGCTTGGGATTCTTGGGGAATTCAGAAGGGCTAGTCCCTTCTCAAGGACTCTCTCCGGACAATCCCTTAAAGACAGGGGCTTCAAAATGTCCGAGGCCATGACTCTTGAGTACAGCTCACGCCGACCCGAAGAGCCCACCTCAAGGGCAGTTATCCGCCACTGCCTCAGTACCTTTAAAGCTTGGGGGACATAGGACGGGAGAAACCCGTGTGATCTGCGAAGATCACCGGGCCGACCCCCATCCTCCCACCTACTCAGGAACAGCAAGAACCAGTTCTTGCATGAGCGCTCCCACAAAGTAGGCAGGTCCACAAAGATGGACTGCAGGTTGAACTTCACAAATAAGGTGATGAAAAACACCACCGGATTGATCATATCCAACCCACTGTGCCTCCTCTGTCGGTACGTGACTTCCCTCTTGATCAGATTCAGCCTGTTTCCCCACAACAGCAGGAAAAACAGGCCAGAAATCCGGGCATAGAGAGATGCAGGCAAAATACAAACGTAGCTGACATAGAGGAATTCTGGCAATAGGTATGTTTTGACCAGGCTTACCCTTTCCCTCAATGACAGCTTCCAGCCCTTCCAGGCATTCACCTTCCGAGATGCACCAACCAGTCTGCGCTCCCAATTTAGCTTGGGGTAATCACCCGGGCCAAATAGTATGCCAAGGATTTTAACTTCTGGCTGGGGCTGAGGAAATACGTCCGGAAGAGCGAACTGCTCGCCTTCCTTCCCCAACCAGAGAACTTCGCTCTTGCCCCAATTGACCAATGAACCAGATGCCTCGGAGTAGCTCCCAATCTGCATTTCCACAAAGAGGGCCTCCTCACGGCTGGACGCCACCACCGAGACATCGTCCGCGTAGGCCACCACCCTCACTGCCGGATCCGGACCAATGCAAGGCTCCACCGGAACCCCCTCAAACGTTCACAGTCGAGCCTTCTCACAAAGGGATCGACGGCAAAGACGTAGAGAAGGGGGCTCAACGGGCAACCCTGCCTGACCCCAGAGTCCACAGCAAAGGCAGGACCCACCCAACCATTGACAAGAGGGAAGCTCACCGCCCCCCTGTACAATACTTTCAGCCAATTCACAAATTGCTCAGGCAAACCGTACTTTCTCAGAAGAAGCCAGAGGTACTCATGGTTCACCTGGTCAAAAGCCTTGGCCTGGTCTAATGCCAGCAGATACCGCCCATCCCCCGTTGCCCTGCACCTTTCCACGGCCTCCCGGACGCTCAGGACGGCACTAAAGGTGCTCCGGCCAGGAATTGCGCAGTGCTGGGAGACAGACAGCATCTTGTCAGTGACTGCTGACATACGCAAAAAGAGTATTTTCGCCAACAACTTCCTATCTGTAGTGAGAAGGGCGATCGGGCGCCAGTTCTCAATCACAGTCGGATCTTTCCCCTTTGACAGCAGAATCAAGGCTGACCTTCTCATTGAGGGAGGGAGCAGGCCGTTGGCCAAACACTCATTGAAAACCTCCCTCAAGTGAGGAGCTAAAAGACTCTTAAAGGTTTTATAAAATTCAGCCGTAAGCCCATCGGGCCCCGGCGACTTTTTTAAGGACAAAGAGTCGATGGCCTGCTCGATTTCTGCAACCGAGATTTCCGCTATTAGAGAGTCCGGGAGATCAGGCCCCGCACGAAGCGGGGTCTCATCAAGAAACGCCCTGGCTTTCTCCATATCCAAAGGCTTCCTTCGGAGGAGGTCTGAAAAATGGTCCCTGATGATGCTCAGGATACCCGGTCTGGACCGGACCAGGGACCCCGAGGCATCCTTCAAGCCATGTATGACCTTCGAACTCACCGCCTCACCACAGCTCCTGTAGGGATCCGGGGAGGAAAACTTCCTGTAATCCCTTTCAAGGACCAGGGAGGCAAGACGGTCATACTGACACCCCTTCATCTGAAGCTTCAGATCGGATATCTGTTCCTGAGGGCCCCCAGCTGAAACCAGGCGGTCTAACTGCCTGCGCAACTTCTGGTAGGCCAGGTACTTGGATGTCGCCCGGTACCTAGAGATCCTGCGGAAAAAGCCCTCCGACCTCTTCTTCACCACTTCCCACCATTCCTGGTGGGAGCAGCCGCTCTCAAGGAGCGAGGCCTGATCCGCAAGGAAGATCTCATAGGCCTCCCTAACCTCGAGGTCCTCGAGCAGCGATCCATTAAGACGCCAGAGACCTCGACCCTTCTGAGGAGTGTCGGCCATATTCAGGGTCACAGAAACCATACAGTGATCGGAGAACTCTACCGCCTGCAATACTGGTGCCGCAAAGGCAGAGTCCCCCCTTAAAAGAAAACTATCTAACCTACTCCTACTACTACCTCGGGCATAGGTGAACCCAGTGTGGTTGGGGAGGCGCTGAACATGCGCATCCACCAACCCAGCTTCCCTTACTATACTATTCAAGAAAATGCTATCATATCCCAGGGGGCCTGAGGCGCCTGCCCGATCCTTTGATCTGGTGACCATGTTGTAGTCACCACCAAAGACCACCAGCTGGGACGTAAACAGGTAGGGCTTGACCATCGTGAGGAGGCTCTTCCTGTCCCTCCTGGTCTGAGGGCCATAGAAGTTGATCAGCCTAAGGAATTGCCCCCCCACGACGGCGTCCACTACCAGGCACCTACCGACTTCTACCTCAATCACTCGTCGACAAGCCACCGGACCAGTCTTAAAAAGGACTGCAACTCCACTGCAGGGCTCGGCCGCAAGAGACCAGAGGGAGGGCCCGCACCTCCACTCCCTCTTTGCTAGATGCATCTCTGCCACTGATGCCAGCCAGGTCTCTTGCAAAAACAAAATGTCAGCTTCAACTCGGCTGAGAAAATCGAAGGCCATGAAACGAGCCACCGCAGAACGCACACTTGCGACATTAATGGTCGCAACGCGTATTGGAGAGGGTACCGCCATCCTTAGTGATTTTGGCCTGCATTCTCCTCTGCGTTTTTGCCTACACCCCGGGGTCCTCCTCCGAATCGGAGAGGACCCCATACATATTTCCCAGGATCACTGGGGGGCCCCCTAGGGTCCCTACTAGGGACAACCCGGGTACAGAAACCCCAACCTGCCCAGGACCCTTCTTTTTTACTTTTTTCTTAACTTTCTTTTGCAGCCAGCTCTCCTGGGTCTGGCCGCCCACATTGTCGTCAGAGTGCCCGCTAGAGGCATCCTTGGGCCTCTTGTGCAAGCCCTTTGACGACTCAGCCACCTCCATACCCTCCCCCCCCCCTGAATCCTGGAAAAACAAAAGGGGATCCAGGATAAGACGGGAAGGGGACGGAGGCGAAGAGGGAGAGGGGAGGGGGGAAAGGGGGGGAGGAGGGGGAAAAGGAGGGGGGAAGGAAGGGAGGGAGGGGGGAAAGACAGGGGGCAGAAGGAGGAGGAAGCGTAGAAGAAAGAGGGGAAGGGGGACGGCCCTCAGCAGAGGGCCCCCCACCCCCACTGGGCCCGGCGCTGGCGCACCCGGCCCCCCAGAAACAAGTCCAGAGGGACCAGCCACATTCCCAGCAGGGGCCCCCACTCCACCGCGCCTACGCCCGGACCTCTGCCTCTGCGGCAAAGGCCCCTCTGGGCCACCAGCCCCAGGCCCATCACCTGGGCCCGCTTGAGGCACTTGGGGTGGGAGGCCCGCTTGAGGCACTTGGGGTGGGAGACCCACCCCCTCCGGTGCGTCATCTGGGCCTGGCCCATCCCCACCAGCCGCATGCCCCCGAAAAGCCTTGGGGCAACGGCTGAATGGGTGGCCGGACACCCCACAGAGGCTGCAGACAATTAGTCTGCAAGTCTCTGAGGAGTGCCCAGGCCTGTTGCACCTGACGCACCGGGGCGTTGTGCAATCCGCACTCAAATGGGTGGGACTCCCACACTTGAAGCAGCGACGGGGCTGACCGGGGTAAAAGACCAGGATCCTATCTCTTCCAATAAACGCGCTACCAGGGACATGGGTCACACTGGTCCCCTGGCGCTTGAGACGGATCCTGGCCAGCCACGCCCCGGTCCAGACCCCGCGCTCATCCAGGTTTTTGCGGAGGGGAGACTGCAGCTGCCCATACCTCCCCAACCAGGTGGCAATGTCCTCAGGTGGGAGGGATTCGTTCCTGACCAAAATGGTCAGGGACTTTATATTTTCCTGCCTGGACAGGGGGACCACCCTAAAGAACTTCCAAGGCTCCGACCTCTTCAGGAGCTCATAGACGGTGAGAAAGAGCTCCATTAGCACCAAGGAGGAAAAACTGACATCAAACTCCTTGGTGCCCGTGGGATGGATCACTGCGAAGAGGTCGGCTACCTTGAAGTTGGCCCCCTTCAGCAGAAGATCCACTACCTGCCCCCTGCTGGGGCACTGTCCAGGTCCCTCCCACCGCAGCTGCACGACATTGCGCCTGCGCCTCTCCAGACCCCCTGTACCCCTCGACCATGGGTTCACCCCCTGGAGCTGGTCTGCGGGGGGAACCCGGAAGTTTTGGGTGCCAAACTGGCTGTACAGGGGGGCCAAAGGGACGCTGGTCCCTGCCACCCGGGCAAAAGACCTGGTCTCCCTAAGCACCTCAAGCAGCTCTGCCTCCTGGGCCTGCCCCAAAATACCCCCAGCCTGAGCACCAGTAGTGCCCTCCGCCGCATCACCAGGGGCACCCTCGGAGGGCACCCCAGCACCCATGGCTGACACACCAACCGGGGGAACCCCCCGGCCTAATCCTGCCGGGGGGATCCACCGCCCCCCCGGAGCAAGCCACACCCACAACATCCCTCCTCCTAACACTAGGAGGAGGGTCTACCACTGGGGGCCCACTGGAGCTGCAGGCATGAGCCCCAGATGGCTCCTCCCCCTGCTCCTGCGGCCGTGGCTGCTCCTTCCCCTTTGACTGTCCCCCCTGAGACTCCATATCTCTGATAAAGGCCAAGGCTGGGTGATCCCCAAGAAGTTCCCCAGCCTTGGCCTCGCTCCACCTGCCCACCCTCTGGGCTGGGCTCGGGTCCCCTGTGGAATCCAATGCCATAATATCCCCACACATTTTCCCTTCCCCACATACCTCCATCCCATCCCCTTCAGGGCCATCAGCGGCCGCAGACCGGAAGTCCCCGACCACTTCCGGTTCAGGACTTACTTCCTGGTCAACCCCCCCGCCCACTTCCGGGTCAGGTCGATCAGGAAAACCGGAAGTGGCCACACGGACGCCGCTAGCCCCTCCCACTTCCTATTGCCGCCCAGACTCCCGCCCCAGCTCCTCCCCCTGGCCCCCCAGCCCGCCCAGGCTCCGTCCACTGGCCACGCCCCCACTGTCAGCAGTGGAGGCCGCACATCCCGGCGCCATAGCGTCCATTGTTTGTGAGCTGTTTGCAGCATCCACTCCTCCACCACCTTCACCAGAAAATGGCACCCCCCCACCCTCACCAACAACCTCCCCCACACCCACTGCAACCACCACCCCACCACCACTAGTCTTTTCACCCCCAAACACCGGCACACTTGTAGTCTTTGCTGTTTCTGCCTTCACAGTCTCTCCTGCAGCCTTTGTAGTAATGATTTCCATGGCAGTCTCTGTCTGCATGGCGGACCCCTTTCCCTCCTCCACAACACGTGCAGTTTTTATGCCACATGTGGGATTCACAGGGGTCCTGGGGGTCCCGCCATCTTGCCTGGCCGTATCCTTCCTCCCTGCCTCTGACCTAGTCCCCGGGAGTGGCGTTAGGACCACCACCGCAACTCCCCCCAACTTTCCCGCTCCCGCAGTGCTCCCATCCTGGCCTTTCCTGGCTGCATCATGGGGTACCCTACCCGGGTCTGCCTGCGTGCTGGCAGTTTTTCCTGGCCGCAACACAGCATGGACCCGGGGACCCTCCACAGCCAAGACCACAGGGACCGCACTTCCCAGGGAGGGGGGGATGGGGGAGGGGGAGGTCCTTCACCGTCACCGGGACTTACCACCTCCACAGGCTCTTTAGGCTGCAGATGGTCCTGCAGGTTTTTCTGGCTGCTACGTCTGGCAGCCTGGGAGCCCTCCTTACTCGCTCTCCGGAGTTCAGTCCTCACTTCTAGGAGGAAATCTGTCTCCCCTCTGCCTCTCTCACATAGCCCACCAAGCAGGGTCCATAGGTCACCGCTCTGGCCCATTAAAAGGCCAATGGCCTCGGCATACTCGCCTCTTCTGAAACTGCTGGCTCGGTCTCTCCTGTTCCTTAGGTCCGTTAGGACTGCCATCTTCCCACAGAAGGCCCGACTGGCCTTCTGGATCAGGTCCTTGACCCTCACGATCCTCCTCTGTAATTTTGCCGGACCCTCCCCAGGCTGGGGCAAGGTCCAGTCCATTAGTTCCCCTTGGGTCCGTAAAAAGAGCATCTCCTCCCTGGATAGGTCCTTAATCCCCAGGGAGGAGGCAGCAGCATCAGGCCGGGAAAGCTGCCCCGGTCCTGGGCTGGAGGAGGCCATCACACCCACTCCTCCTGGAGCTCCAGGAGCTCCCTACAGGCACGTCCTCTCACTCCAAAGGTCTCACAGCAACTGACACACTCCGCCCGCTGTAAGTGCTGCAAATGCCTGTTGGTGTAACACACCAGGAAAACGCAGCAATACAGGCTAACTTCAGGTGTAATATGATCAGGAGGCTCACTCCGCCCGCTGTAAGTGCTGCAAATGCCTGTTGGTGTAACACACCAGGAAAAAGCAGCAATACAGGCTAACTTCAGGTGTAATATGATCAGGAGGCACACTCCGCCCACTGTAAGTGCTGCAAATGCCTGTTGGTGTAACACACCAGGAAAACGCAGCAATACAGGCTAACTTCAGGTGTAATATGATCAGGAGGCACACTCCGCCCGCTATAAGTGCTGCAAATGCCTGTTGGTGTAACACACCAGGAAAAAGCAGCAATACAGGCTAACTTCAGGTGTAATATGATCAGGAGGCACACTCCGCCCGCTGTAAGTGCTGCAAATGCCTGTTGGTGTAACACACCAGGAAAACGCAGCAATACAGGCTAACTTCAGGTGTATAAGGTGCAGGAGGCTTAGCAACAATAACACTGACACTGTCCCCTGCCTATCCTTCTCTCTCCCTGCACACAAGGTTTATCAAAGTATATGACACTGACCCTCTCCCTGCCTATCCTTCTCTCTCCCTGCACACAAGGTTTATCAAAGAATATGACACTGACACTCTCCCTGCCTATCCTTCTCTCTCCCTGCACACAAGGTTTAGCAAAGAATGTTACACTGACACTGTCCCCTGCCTATCCTTCTCTCTCCCTGCACACAAGGTTTAGCAAAGAATATGACATTGACACTCTCCCTGCCTATCCTTCTCTCTCCCTACACACAAGTTTGAGGTACAAATAGCACTGACACTGTCCCTGCCTATGTAACTCTTTCTGTGCGCCGGAACACACTACACAAGGCCGCCACGCTGGCGGCCTTTTATAGTGTGGGGCGTGTGCTAAACCCCCTGAGCTATAATTGGCCACAGGCAACCTGCCTGTGGCCAATTATGGCTCTCCTAGCTGCCGGCGCTGTGATTGGCCAAGCATGCGGGGTCACAGTGCATGCTTGGCCAATCACAGCGCCGGGATTGCACTGCGATGGCGCAGTGTATTGTGGGCCGTTCGCGTCACTCGAATTTGGCGCGAACGGCCCAAATCGTTCGATGTTCGCCGAACGGTCGAACAGCCGATGTTCGAGTCGAACTTATGTTCGACTCGAACACAGAGCTCATCCCTAATTTGGTCTAATACTGGCTCTCTTTCCACAAATGTATTGGCAATGGAGACATCATTTAAAGTACTCTCTCGCTGGTATTTGGTTCCCTCTAGGTTAGCCAAATTTGCAGTTAATAGCTCAGATCTCTGCTTTTGCGGTTGTTCGGAAAAAAGGTACCTATATGCACATCTGATGGCAGTGCCCACTCGTGCGTGTATTCTGGGAAAAGATTTTCCGTATTGCCTCCAAATTTTTTGACTGTATCATTTTACCGGACCCAATGGCAGCCCTTCTCAATATTAAACCAGTTTCCCTTTCTCAGAATCAATATAAACTATTCCTTTCATTCGTGACAGCCGTAAAGCAGACAATAGCTAGCGCATGGAAATCACCAGTAGTGAACCTGGCAGAAGCCAAAAAGAGAATGAATCAATCTTTCATACATGCTAAGATGAATGTGCTAGATAAAAATAAGCTGAAGACGTTTGATAACATTTGGAAACCATGGATCACATATTATTTGCCTGACAACTTTGATACACGAGTCCTCTCGTCATGGTGATTGATGCCTTTTCATGGATTCCCCGGGAACATAACATATATAAAATTTGCCTTCGGAGTTGTGTGGTCTTCCCTTCCCATTAGTCCCCATTCCCCCCTTTTTTTTTTATAATTTTCTTCCCTATTACTCTCTCGAGAACCTCTATCTATCTTAACTCAATCCTTCCTTTTACACTACAGTTTATGTTCTCACTATACAATTGAAGATATGGTTTCGATCCGGGTAAACTGAATTCTCAGATCAATGGACTCTTGTTTACTCTAGTTTAGTGAAGAACCAAACTCTTCAATTATAAAGTGTATATAAAATTGATTCCCATGGTTATAATATATCTCACTATTGCATGGTGTACTATTCGTTCACCTCTTTCATACCTCTATGGTGTAGACCAAAACGTATTTTACATTGAGATCTCTTTCCTAGAAGAGCAAATATATTGTAATATACCCACTCGTATTGAACTGCACTTCAATATTGTATGTTATTGTCACTATCGTATATACTGTAACTGTTGTTATTCATTATTCTATCTAAAATCAAAAACTTTCAAAAGGAAAAAAAAAAAAGAAGTTCCAAATTTAGATGTGTGATGAGCAGTAGGTGCCTACCTATACTTTCAGTTTACTTATTTTCTAATGGTTGTACAGCCATTTTAAATGTGACTTGCTAATGGTAACTCTTCTGTAAAAGCCGCCAGGTCACAAAATTAGGAAGAATGATATAGCAACCTATTTGAAGCAAAACAGAAAAATGAACATTGCTCTTTGCCTGAAGTTTAGTAATATGAATTTAGTCCAAAAAAAGAGGTTGGAATTAAGTGCAAGCAGTTAGATGTACTTTTAAAGAACATATATGAAAGCAGTTTTACCAGCTAAAGGATTTGTCATTTGTCGACCCAGTCCTAAAGTTTACATCCTGCTGGGTTGGTGACTTAACTCTTCCCTGTTAGAGTTACGCAATACAGTCTGGTCCATCTAACTAAGTAAAGGAGCAGCAGATTCCTAAAAAAAAAAAAATCTCTGCCTCTTCTCTTCTGTTAGCATGTTCCTTGTCTGTACATATGCAGCTTTAGGGCTCTGCACCTGAAAGTGACAGTTGTTTACATACAGCTGCCTGTATTAATCAATGATCGGCTGCAGCTGTACAGTGCACTGATAACTGCATATCTAAGCTTTTACCTGCATACAGGGATGGATGAATGGCCCTGGACACAAAGTGTGTGCATTTAGGGTCACACATCTGTCCTTGTATGCAGGTAAATGCTCAGGTGTGTACGTACCAGGATAGAGCTGTAGCCTGTCATTGATTTGTACAGGCACCTGTATGATAACACCTATCACCCATGGGCACAGAGATATGCTTGTTTTTCATGGTGAATGGAGCTCTATGTCTGTGTGAATGAGCCTTTACAGAGAATTACAAGAGACTGATGCCAAGTCAAACAAGGATAAGTAATGTAGTGATGTAGTCATTATGTATTCCTTCAGTAAAGCTTTAGGTATAGTATAACCTCAACTTTAGTACCACAAGGGACTGTATTAAAAGCACAGGCTCTATAACTTTTGCTGCAGTGATCTTACCTTTATTTATATGCAAACACTATTACTTGGGTCCCCCAGGAATGTATCCATCAGATTATAGTTCCATGGCAAGTGGCCAAAGCTTCACAAGAAAAGTCTAAAGCTGACCATGCACAAAACAAATTTTACAAAACAAGAACAGGGGATGAACCAGTCTTGCACAATGCCTTTATAATAGCTTTTATTAACCACTTAAGCCCCGGACCATTTGGTAGCTAAAGGACCAGAGCTGTTTTCAGAATTTTGCACTGCGCTGCTTTAACTGGAAATTGTGCGGACATGCAATGTTGTACCCAAACAAAATTTACGTCCTTTTCTTCCCACAAATAGAGCTTTCTTTAAATGGTATTTGATTGCCTCTGCGATTTTTATTTTTTGTGATATAAACGGAAAAAGACCGAAAATTTTGAAAAAAAAATGATATTTTCTACTTTTTGTTATAGGAAAAATCGAATAAACTCAATTTTAGTCATACATTTAGGCCAAAATGTATTCAGCCACATGTCTTTAAAAAAAATGTCAATAAGTGTATATTTATTGGTTTGCGCAAAAGTTATAGCGTCTACAAACTAGGGTGCATTTTCTGGAATTTACACAGCTTTTAATGCCTATCTCATTTCTTGAGGTGCTAAAATGGCAGGGCAGTACAAACCCCCCCCAAATGACCCCATTTTGGAAAGTAGACACCCCAAGGAAATTGCTGAGAGGCATGTTGAGCCCATTGAATATTTTTTTTTTTTTGTCTCAAGTGATTGAATAGTGACTAAAAAAAAAAAAAAATACAAAAAGTTGTCACTAAATGATATATTGCTCACACATGCCATGGTTATATGTGGAATTGCACCCCAAAATACATTTTGCTGCTTCTCCTGAGTACGGGGATACCACATGTGTGGGACTTTTTTGGGAGCCTAGCCGCGTACGGGCCCCCGAAAACCAAGCACCACCTTCAGGATTTCTAAGGGCGCACATTTTTGATTTCACTCCTCACTACCTATCACAGTTTCGAAGGCCGTAAAATGCCAAAATAGCACAAAACCCCCCCAAATGACCCCATTTTAGAAAGTAGACACCCCAAGGAAATTGCTGAGAGGCCTGTTGAGCCCATTGAATATTTTTTTTTTTTGTCCCAAGTGATTGAATAATGACAAAAAAAAAATACAAAAAGTTGTCACTAAATGATATATTGCTCACACATGCCATGGTTATATATGGAATTACACCCCAAAATACATTTTGCTGCTTCTCCTGAGTACGGGGATACCACATGTGTGGGACTTTTTGGGAGCCTGGCCGCGTACGGGACCCCGAAAACCAAGCACCATTTTCAGGATTTCTAGGCACAAATTTTTGATTTCACTCCTCACTACCTATCACAGTTTCGAAGGCCATAAAATGCCAAAATAGCACAAAACCCCCCAAATGAGCCCATTTTGGAAAGTAGACACCCCAAGCTATTTGCTGAGAGGCATGGTGAGTATTTTACAGCTATCATTTGTTTTTGAAAATGAAGAAAGACAATTTTTTTTTTTTTCAATTTTCAATTTTCAAAACTTTGTGACAAAAAGCGAGATCTGCAAAATACTCACCATACCTCTCAGCAAATAGCTTGGGGTGTCTACTTTCCAAAATGGGGTCATTTGGGGAGGTTTTGTGCCATCTGGGCATTCCATGGCCTCCGAAACTGTGATAGGCAGTGAGAAGTGAAATCAAAAATTTACACCCTTAGAAAGCCTGAAGGCGGTGCTTGGTTTTGGGGTCCCGTACGCGGCTAGGCTCCCAAAAAGTCTCACACATGTGGTATCCCCGTACTCAAGAGAAGCAACAGAATGTATTTTGGGGTGTAATTCCACATATGCCCATGGCATGTTTGAGCAATATATCATTTAGTGACAACTTTGTGCAAAAAAAAATAAAAAATTTAATAAATTGTCTTTTTTCCGCAACTTGTGTCAACATATAAAATATTCCATGGACTCGACATGCCTCTCAGTATATAGCTTGGGGTGTCTACTTTCCAAAATGGGGTCATTTAGGGGGGTTTTGAACTGTTCTAGCATTTTATACACAACAAACATTAGGAAGCTTACATCCACTCTTCTAACCACTTGAAGACAAAGCCCTTTTTGACACTTTTTGTTTACATGAAATTTTTTTTTTTTTTTGCAAGTAAATTATGTTGAACCCCCAAACATTATATATATTTTTAAATAAAAGGCCCTACAGATTAAAATGGTGGGTGTTGCATTTTTTTTTTTCTACACAGTATTTGCGCAGCGATTTTTCAAACGCATTTTTTGGGGAAAAAATACACTTTTTTTAATTTTAATGCACTAAAACACACTATATTGCCCAAATGTTTGATGAAATAAAAAAGATGATCTTAGGCTGAGTACATAGATTCCAAACACGACATGCTTTAAAATTTCGCACAAACGCCATTGGCGACAAACTAGTTACATTTTTAAAAGCCTTTAAAAGCCTTTACAGGTTACGCCATTAGATTTACAGAGGAGGTCTACTGCTAAAATTACTGCCCTCGATCTGACCTTCGCGGTGATACCTCACATGCATGGTGCAATTGCTGTTTACATATGACGCCAGACCGACGCTTGCGTTCGCCATTGGGCAAGAGCAGGGCAGGACAGGGGTGCTTTTTTTTTTATTATTAATTTTGCTTTTTTATTTTATTTTTAAACTGTTGCTTCCATATTTATTTATTTTTTTATCATTTTTATTGTTATCTCAGGGAATGTAAATATCCCCTATGATAGCAATAGGTAGTGACAGGTACTCTTTTTTTGAAAAAACTGGGGTTTATTGGACCCTAGATCTTTCATCTGCCGTCAAAGCATCTGACCACACCAAGATCGGTGTGATAAAATGCTTTCCCAATTTCCCAATGGCGCTTTTTATATCCGGGGGGTACATTCCCTCCCACTGATTGTAAGAGCAGTCCAGAGGCTAATTAGCCACTAGGATTGCTTTTACATGAAAGCCGGCCGCTGGCTGAAAAGAATGATACCAAGATGATACCTAAACCCGCAGGCATCATTCTGGTATAAACATTCAAATTCCAGCAACATACCAGTACGTTGCTGGTCCTTGTTGGACATGTATTGTAATCTTTTTTTTCATGCAGCCTGTTGGCTGAACGAAAAGAAAAGATTGATCGGTGGGTATGCCCACCATTAGAATACCGCCCTTCATCCAAAAGTTATGCCGCGTACACATGGTCAGACTTTTCCACGGGCAAGCCTCCGTCGGAATTTCGACCGTATGTACGCGGCATTAGGAGCAAAATCGCTCCTCCGCTCCTCCGCCCCTGCTGCCCCAATGCTTCGGCATATATGCTTTTTTTTTTTTTAACTGTGGTGGTGAAATCACCTCCTACAGCACTGGAGTCGCAGGGATCAGGCCTGTCTCTGCGAACGCTGCAGTTATGTGTGTTGTGTTTTGCAAGTGACAGTGATCGATCGACACTGCACTTGGGTGACCTGGGCTGGGCGAAGGGGCAAAACGCAGGTGCTAGCAGGTATCTGGGCTGATCCCGCTAACGCTGCGTTTTTGGGAACCCTAAACTGCTGGGGACGCTAGTATAGATCTGATCAGATCAGATATTGATCTGTTCAGATACTATACCACTAAGGGAGGTGTATGCTCCACGCGTGGGTGTTAGCGCTACTGGCACTAACCTGACGCTGCCTGGGGTGTGACGCAGACCCTCTCTGATGCTAAAACCTAATTGATATCACCCGCCGGGCGATCAGGGGGTTAAACCTTTATTGGGTTATATACGGCGGGTGCCCTGACACTATAAAAAGCAAACGAACTAACCAGCGTCACCCGTAACACTTATATGGTGATTACTGGTGAAAGGGTTAACTAGGGGCAATTAGGGGGTTAAAACCTTTATTAGGTAATATATGGGGGTACCTGACGCTATATAAAAACCTGACGGCGAACCTAAAAAAAATTACTGGCTACCTATCGGCATCACCGACACTAAGACAGCGATCAGAAAAACGATCGCTTAGTGACAGTGGTGATAGGGGGTGAAAGGTTTACCTGGGGGGGGGCGATCAAGGGGGTTAAACCTTTATTAGATAATATATGGGGGTACCTGACGCTATAAAAACCTGTGGCGAACCTAAAAAAAATTACTGGCTACCGATCGGCATCACCGACACTAAGACAGCGATCAGAAAAATTATCGCTTAGCGACAGTGGTGATAGGGGGTGAAAGGGTTACCTGAGGGGCGATCAAGGGGTTAAACATTTATTAGGTAATATATGGGGGTACCCGACGCTATAAAAACCTGCCGCGAACGTAAAAAAAATTACTGGCTACCGATCGGCATCACCGACGCTAAGACAGCGATCAGAAAAACGATCGCTTAGCGACAGTGGTTATAGGGGGTGAAAGGGTTATCTGGGGGGCGATCAAGGGGGTTAAACCTTTATTAGGTAATATATGGGGGTACCTGACGCTATAAAAACCTGCGGCGAACCTAAAAAAAAATATCTGGCTACCGATCGGCATCACCGACGCTAAGACAGCGATCAGAAAAATGATCGCTTAGCGACAGTGGTGATAGGGGGTGAAAGGGTTATCTGGGGGGCGATCAGGGGGTTAAACCTTTATTAGGGGGGGTTAGGGGGCTACACTGGACCTAAAACTAACTTTAGTGACACTTTTACAGTCACAAATGTCACTGATTGCAGTGATCAGTAAATAAATGGTCACTGCAATCAGTGACACTGTGACTGGGGGCTGGGGGGTGATCTGGGGGGTGATCTGGGGGGGCCTGGGGGGGCGATTTATGTGCCTATGTGTCCTGGTGTCAGTGTAGTGTTTTGTGCACTAACCTGCATCTTCTCTTGTGCGGCGCTCGGTATATGTGAGCGCCGCAGGAGAGATGACATCACTTCCTCTGCCTGTGTAAACATTACACAGGCAGGGAAGCTTTCTCATTCGACGGGAGCGATCACGAGGGGGTGGCCGGAATCGAACGGCCGTCCCCTCTTCCTGGATCGCTCCCGAAAACTTAACCACCACTCACTGTAAAGAAGGGGGGTCCGATCGGACCCCCCAACTATACAAAGGCGATCACGTAGATATACGTGATTCTGCCTGTCGATGCCATTCTGCCAACGTATTTTAACAGTGGGCGGTCGTTAAGTGGTTAAAATAGTGAAACAGATGTATACGCTCAAAACAGCATAAAATTTAAGCTCATCAATATCTAACTGTCCTTGACCACATGGTCCACTGAACAAGTCCCAACCACAAGAAGACCCTCAGAAATAGCTGATGCATTTCAATGGGAGGCCCCCCACCCTTCCTCAGAGCCAATCTTCAATGTTGCATGGTCTACCCTTATGCACATTATGGGTCACACGTGATGGTAATAGCACCTTTAAACCCCTCCCACTCACAGGTGGGTGGGTGTGACTTAAACGATGGATCTCTTAACATGATACACGCAACATTTATAAAAATCTAAAAATATATACTTTTACACAAATACATTCACAAATCACTATAATAATGATAATAACATCATAACAATTCATACAATTCATTCTTTAATTTTAAATGTATTATCATTTAAATGTTGCATGATGCATGCAACATTTATACAAATAGGAAAATATTTGCATATATACACTTGCATCCACAAATCACTATAATAATGATAATAACATCATAACAATTCATACAATTCATTCTTTAATTTTAAATGTATTATCATTATTATAGTGATTTGTGGATGCAAGTGTATATATGCAAATATTTTCCTATTTGTATAAATGTTGCATGCATCATGCATGGAGATATATTGTTTAAGTCACACCTTCCCACCTGCACATTGAGGACTTTTAGGGTGCTATTACAATCACTTGTGACCCATAATGTATATAAGGGTAGACCATGCAACTTTGAAGATTGGCTCTAAGGAAGAGGGGATCTCCCCTTGAAACGTGTCAACTATTTCTGATGGTCTTCTTGTGGTTGGATATTGATGAGCTTTGTGAGTATACATCTGTTTCACTATTTTAATAAACGCTATTATAAAAGGTAATGGCAAGGCTGGTGAGTCCCCTGTGCTTGTTTTGTAGATTGTCTTCTGGGCTTCCCAAGCCCTTTGGGGGCTGCAAAGTTTTGACAAGATTTAAATGACTGATGATCTGTGGCCAACCATTGCCAAAACACTTCTCCTGAGCGCAGGAGATTGTTTTCTCTTTGTTACTGAACAAATTTTGTCTGGTTACTAATGAACCATATGTAATCTTGTCAGTGGGTGGCCCTGTAAGCAGCAGTCTGTCAGCCATCCCTTGACTGAAAAATCAAAAGAATCCGAAAATTGCTGGCCAGACAGTGCCTGCATTAAAAACAGAATTCTGACAGCACAATCGGCTATCAGGATACAATAGCTGTCTATCCACATGGATGGAAAAATCTGTTTTTGTTCATTGATCCCGCAGGCTGAACAAAAGAAATCTATATGAGTATGTGTATGACCATCATAAGACTGCAGGTGGACTAGCATGCTAGAGCTTGGATGGAACAGTGATACTGTGTGTGAGGCTTCACTGTCATGCCGTGTACACACGATCGGTTTTACCGATGAAAACAGTCAGATTGACTTTTTTCATCGGACAAACCGATCGTGTATGGGCCTCATCTGTCTTTTTTCCATCAGTAATTAAAAATAGAACATGTTTTAAATTTATCCGATGGAAAAAAAAACAATAGCAAATTCCGATCGTCTGTGTGGAACTCCAACGGATAAAAAACCCACACATGCTCAGAATCATTGAACTTCATTTTTCTCGGCTCATCGGAGTGTTTTACGTCACCACGTTTGGGACGGTCGGATTTTAGATTGATGGTGTGTAGGCAAGACTGATGGAAGTCAGCTTCATCGGATTTCCGATGGAAAAATCCATCGGATTCTAATCCATCGGAAATCCGATTGTGTGTACAGGGCTTTAGAGTAAATTGGCAAACTGATAGAGGTACATTGGATACAAAAGGGGAATATAAATTTTTGCTGCTTCCATTCAGCCTTTCTGAAGCATGATGTGAGCTGCATTCACAAACTGAAATATTCAGACTCTTGTTCCACCAGTGAGGTAGAACAGAAAATCATGTATGCAGATTCCCAGTGTTATCCGCATTAACACACAAAAGCTCTCAATTCTTGATTGCCATACATTCTTGATCATTAACTGTCTACAAGATCATTCTTAAGCAGAAACTGTCAATCAAGATAGATTTTTTTTTTTTTTTTTTTACTAGAGCCAGAATAAAAGATAAACTCCAATACATGTTTAGTACCATACATATTCTAAAATGGTCCTATTTCATTGGGTTGCCATTGTATGAACTGCCTAAGACCATTTAGAGACAATCATGAGGTGTTGATGTGCATCACTGAAATGTTTGCCAATTCTGATCATGTTTTTTTTTTTTAGATGGTCATTGAGCAAACTGTGTGTTCACACTATCAAGATTACATCTCATGAATATTTACGCCTGCTTATGACAGAAATGCTTCATTCATATGAAATAGCAGCAAGCTTATATTTGCTCACTATAAATCAGGAAATTTTGTTAATACTGAATATAAATAATTCATACACTTGGAGTAGAGGTTGCAGCTTTACAGGTGTGTAAAGGAAGATGCTTCGGAATATATTGTTAAATAGATTTACTTTAAAGGACTGTATCATGGATCAAGAAAACCCAGTGCCAGTTTAAAGCACAAAATCCAACCGGCCTTACCATTAAATTGCAGGGTAAAGTAAATGTTTGATTTTGCATATCCCATGCTGTTCTAATGTCATGGAGAGAATTACAATAGAAGCACAACTTCAGAATTTTATTTCAGGTAAAATGTTTATAAATATATATAAAGTGATCGAAAAAAAAACAAGAAAAAAAAACATTGCATTAATAACATATCCCTTTTTTAAGACATACACTATTGAATAGGTTAAATGGCTGTCTCCCTTCACAGCTCAAAAACAATTATAATTCAGCAAGCGTTGGCAACAGAGGCTTAGTTCTTTATTTATAATTGAATTGAGGATTCTGAACTAGTTTCTCTCCATTTAGCCTTTTCCATGGTGTCTAATTTATAATCTTATTTGGCGTTTGAAGCTTCAACTGGATATTTAACAATTACTGTAATGCTGTAATGCCTGACCATGACACCTTAGAAAATAGTTATTTTTTCATTTTCTTGGGCAATAAGCTGAATTTGTTATTTTTACAAATGATTGGACTGCAGACTTAAAATACAAATGTTGATTAAACTGTGTTGGCTATCAGAGCTTTGAAAAATAGATAAAAATGGCTCTGAATTTGCACAACATGAATCAATATAGCATTCAAGTCACTTCTTGGCTTATCTAAAAGGCTAAAGTACAATAACCTTCAGAAAACAGTAAGCAATAATATTTAGGTGCATTAGCTACTCCAAATATGGGAGAATAATCAACATCCCATGCAAAATATTTACACGGATGTTCTACTTCTTCTATGGTGTCAGTAACTCACTGGGTGTGGCTAATAAACTATCCTCTACTTCATCTTTTGATGGCACACACAAGGACATGAATACAGTTGTTTCATCTACACTGCACACATCACAAGGTCATCTTTTTCAGAACCGCACAATTCCCAACACCAGCAAAAGCAACAAACAAACAAATCCACAAATCACGAATCCCAAATGAATATAATTAACCTTTCTTCACATCTACTCACTGATCATGAAACCAAACTTCTCTCTAAAGTTTAGAATTCTGTCCAACCCCTAGTATTGATAAATTTGATCTTATCAAAGATCTACAAATGTTTGCTCGTAAATTAACACTTTAGAGCATATATAACAACAAACAAGAACAAAATCCTATTCCACAAATAAACAAAGATGAACAAAGACCAATTGATCAATTCATTTCACTTCTAAAGGAGAGCGACCAGACTGATCTTATAGGCTGTATTGACGTAGAACAACTTATGCAGATATGCGGCCAAACCCCAGATAAACCATCTTCTACGGTCTCTCTACTTAAGAAAAAGTCTGATCGTTTATCCTGCCCAGCACCAAACCGAATGTGGTTGCCTTCCTCAAATTAGTATCCAGAGATATTGAAAAATTACCTATACAATCCAAGCACAAAAATAATCTGACCCATGAGGAACAACAAGCTTTAAATAATTTTAACCAATAAGTTTTCTTTAACTATCGAACTATCCAACAAGCGTGGGAATATCATAGTTATGGAAAACGAACAGTATGTGCATATGTGCAAGAAAATCCTGGATAACTCAGACTGGTATAGACGCATTTCTGCTAGACTTATTGACAGATTCAGTATTAAATTCTATGAGTTTGTCGATAATGGCTTTTGCAAATGGGATTATTACAAAGAAAACATGGGGCTATATACGGACTGAGTTTCCAAAAGTTCCTACTTTTTACTCTCTCCCAAAAGCTCATAAAAGCCTTAACAACCCACCGGAAAGACCCATCATCTCAGGGAATGGGGCTCTGACTGAAAACTTGAGTCGTCTAATTGATGAACACCTAAGACCACATGTGATCAGTCTCACCTCGTATGTAAAAGACACCATTCACTTTCTAAAAACTCGTGAAAATCTCTATATACCTACACACTCGCATCTAGTAACAATTGATGTTGAGGCCCTTTAAAGCTCTATTCCCCATGAGTTGGGTTTAGCCACCATCAGACATGTTCTCTCACAAAGGATGCAATATGATTGGGCCTAAAATGATACCACCGCAAAGGCCTTGAGGAGTTCACAGGAGTCAGTGAATCACAGAGTCTAGTGAGAGACCGGGAGCTCAAGGGGCTGAAGAACTAAAAGGAGAAGTTGAAGTACAGCTGAGAGAACTATTACTTTGAGTTAGGAATAGAGTTGAGCGGACACCTGGATTTTCGGGTTCAACGGGTTCGGCCGAACTTCGGAAAAAGTTCGGGTTCGGGACCGAACTTTACCCCAAACCCGAATCTGAACCCAATTGAAGTCAATGGGGACCAGAACTTCTGAGGACTATTAGCGCTGTTTCCCATGCTTAGAACTGTCCCTGCACAATGTGTAATTTCTGAAGGAAAAAAAGTCATTTAAAATTCACTCGCGGCTATTAATGAATTGTTGGCTCCCGGCAATACATAGAAAAGTCATTTATAAAAAATAAAAAAAAAGCGTGGGGGTTTCCCCAAATTCAATTACCAGGCCCTTCAGGTCTGGAATGGATATTAAGGGGAACTCTGCCACAAGTTTTAAAAAAAAAATGTGTGCGGTTCCCCCAAATATCCATACCAGGCCCTTCAGATCTGGTATGAATTTTAAGGGGAACTCCACCCCAAATTAAAAAAAAAATGGTGTGGAGTACCCCCAAAAATCCAGACCAGACCCTTTATCCGAGCACGCAACCTGGCAGGCCGCATATTGAAGGATGTCAGCTATCTTTGGCCTTAAAAGTTCTCATTAAGCTGGAAGAGCTCAGAGATTCTGCTACACTCACAATACGCTAACACTGCACTGACACTCTACACTCAGAGTCACAATAACACACTAACTTGCTGGTAGCACACATAGCCCTGCTCTATCTATCTCCACTCCCACAACACACTGCAAAAGGCTTCTGTGGGAAGGAATCTTTTATAGTGTGGGGTGGGACTATGAGCACTGACCCATGATTAGGCAAAGTCATCATTACTGGCTGGCTCTGACCAGCGGTCAGGTGCATTGCTTCATCCAGTTAGGGCCCTAGAATGCACTGTGCAGTTTCCCACTAAGCGCCCTGCAAATTCAAGGGTCCGCCGAATGGACTGTTTGCCCAAGATCAACTTCATTAAAAGTATTTTGTTGTATAAACATGCAGCATAGAGTATAGTCTGTCTGCATATGGCAAATGATTTCTTACTTTCTTACTTACTCTTTTTGAGTGCCACAAAACTACTCTTTGTGCATGTGATAATTAAGTCAATTAAACTCCTGGGATATTGATCTGGTTGCTCATTCATTTCAATGGGAAGGGGCGGTGGAGGAGTGATGTATACACCGCACTGCTCCAAAGATGCTGCTTGCAGGACTTTTTTTCCTGTCCTGCATACGCACCGCCTCAGTGTGAAAGCACTCAGGCTTTCACACTGGGGCTGCAGAAGAGGCAGTTTACAGGAGCTATTTTTAGCGCAAAAATGCCTGTAAAGCGCCTCAGTGTGAAAGTGGCCTTAAGTAGCAGAGGGGGTTGTTATTCAGTTTCAGCTGCTATGAAATTACCAACAGGTGAAACTGCTATCTAGATCCCCTTGCCTAGCTTCCTTTTTAGGTGAGCCCATGTTCCCCCCAGCCTTCAAAACAGAACTGGAGTTTGCCAATTGGGTCGTGAATGGCCTGGTGACTCTGGACTCACTTTTGCAAGGTTCCTCCTTTTGCTCCTTTAAAAATATCTGCAACAGAACTATGCCCTATCCCGCTCCAAATTCTACAAGTATTTGCAGATCCGCCACTTTTTTCTTCCACTCCCATACAAGATAAGGATAGAGTCAAGTCATCATTTGCAGGCCTATGTGGCGAGGGTTCTAGAGATAAGGGGACTTTCTCAATCTTATATAAATACCTAAATGATCATGACACTCTAACTAAGTCAAATGCTATGCTTGTCTGGGAGCTAGAAACTGACCAGGAGCTTTCTGCAGAAGACTGGCTTGATATGGTCTCTAACATGCATAAGTGCACTCGCACTATTGCTATTAAGGAGACTGTAGTTAAGCTGCATACCCGTTGGTATTATACCCCTGATAGGCTACACAGAATGTTCCCTTTAGTACCTGACACATGCTTTTGAGGCTGTCAAGACAAGGGTACACTACTTCACACATTTTTGAGTGTAGAGCTCTTCAGTCTCTGTGGCAACAGGCCCCTACGAAAGTATTTCAAATTACAGGTATGCCTATATAATTGACTTACCAGATGTGTATTCTCTATGCTGAACTCCCTGATGTTCCACCCCCTGGCCAAAAACTGGCACATACAATCCTTAGTGCCATTCAATGGGCTATAGCCCTCATTTGGCGATCCCCATCTCTACCATGATCACTAGGGATGAGCCGAACACCCCCCTGTTCGGTTTGCACCAGAACCTGCGAACAGTTAGAATGTTCACGTGAACTTTAGAACCCTATTAAATACAATGGACTCGAACGTTCAAAATCAAAAGTGCTAATTATAAAGGCTAGTATGCAAGTTATTGTCCTAAAAAATGTTTGGGGACCCGGGTCCTGCCCCAGGGGACATGTATCAATGCAAAAAAAAGTTTTAAAAACAGCAGTTTTTTCGGGAGCAGTGATTTTAATAATGCTTAAAATGAAACAATAAAAGTGAAATATTCCTTTAAATTTCGTACCTAGGGTGTGTGTATAGTACGCATGTAAAATCACGCTTGTTTCCCGTGCTTAGAACTGTCCCTGCACAAAGTGTCATTTCTGAAGGAAAAAAAGTCATTTAAAACTCACTTGCGGTTATAATGAATTGTCGGCTCCCGGCAATACATATAAAAGTCATTGATAAAAAAAAAAAAAAAAGCGTGGGGGTCCCCCCAAATTCAATTACCAGGCCCTTCAGGTCTGGTATGGATATTAAGGGGAACTCCTCCCCAATTTTTTTTTTTTTAAATGCGTGGAGTTCCCCCAAATATCCATACCAGGCCCTTCAGGTCTGGTTTGGATTTTAAGGGGAATTCCACCCCAAATTTTAAAAAAAATGGCGCGGAGTTCCCCCAAAAATCCATACCAGACCCTTTATCCGAGCACGCAACCTAGCAGGCCACAGGAAAAGAGGGGGGGATGGGAGAGCGCCCCCCCTCCTGAACCGTACCAGGCCACATGCCCTCAACATGGGGAGGATGTCCCCATGTTGATGGGGACAAGGGCCTCATCCCCACAACCCTTGACCGGTGGTTGTGGGGGTCTGCAGGCAGGGGGCTTATCGGAATCTGGAAGACCCCTTTAACAAGCTCTGTTTAGCTCTGTTTAGGAGCTCAGTGATACCCTGGTCCAGATCTGGGAGGAGATACACCAGGAGACCATCCGTTGTCTCATTAGGAGCATGCTCCAGCATTGTCAGGCTTGCATGCAAGCACGTGGGGACTATACAGACTACTGAGTACCATTTTGAGTTGCTGCAATTAAATTTGAGCAAAATGGACTTCCGGGGTGTCTTTGAATTCAACCCTCTGTAGATTGAAAATTTCCATTTCCATCAAACGATGTGGCATCCTTTCATTCCCAACACATTACCCAGTCCATATCTGTATATATCCAGCAAATTATGTTTCCCCATTAAGTTCTGATGTGTTTTCAAAGTGTTCCTTTAATTTTTTGAGCAGTATATATATATATATATATATATATATATATATATATATATATATATATATATATATATGTGTTGATTTATTTCTGAAGCAATAGATCTATATTATGTATTTTTTTGTGCATTTTTGGACGGAATTAATTAGAATCAACTTTGGAGGCTAATTTTGTTTTGCGTTATTAATGTTATATTGCAACTTATGTCATTGGTCAAATGCAGGAGAGAAATTTTAGGTATATAAAAATATTTTTTTTGTTCCTTTACTCACATGGGGTTAATGAGGTTTTTTGACTTCTCGTTAGACCGTTACTTGATCTGGAGATATGGGACACACCTGTGGGTTGACGCCCGCAGGTGTGGGGATAAATCGGAATCCTTTCTAGATTTTAGTTTCACATCTAGCCTGATAGCCTGAGGAAGAGCAGGGATGCTCGGAACTGTACAGTGGCTGCCATTCATATTATGTTTTGTCTGCAAATGATCGACCAATAAAGAAGAAATCTTTGAAAATACAATTGGAGTCAGCGTCCCTCTTACTCTTATATATATATACACACAGTGTATATGCAGTATATACAAGGGGTCCACACTTTTATATTTGTATTGTAAGATTAGGGGTTGTTAGCTCTCGTGGTGGATGGGTTTTTCCAATGATTCAGGCCAGTCAGGAACTCTGTTTAAGGACATGGTAGCCCATTTTTATTTAAAAGCACAAAAGTTCACAAATACATCCATAGCATTCACAAGGGGGTTCCACCATTCCTGTATCTTGCATACTCAACAGTTTAGACTCCTAGCTTTAGCTTCTTGCTATCCGGCTGTTTCAGGCCTTTAGCCTAGGCCTTAGGTCTGCTCCTCAGACCCAAACAGTTTCCAAGAGTTAAGCTGTCTCCTCGCTTACCCCTGGTCAGCACCTTTATTGCTGAATCACCAACGATGTCTGCCTCCTGCAGACATGCCTATTCTGGCTGCACCCATGCAGCGTAGATAGCCTCTGAGTCATACAGAGGGATGGGAGAGTCCACCTGACTCTCCAAGCACAGACTTCCTGTCTGTTGGGTGAAGCCCTGATCCATAGTCAGGTCAGAACTAAATAGCCAAACACACAGCTGTGCAATTAGCATGTCTTTCTCTATAAACTCTGGTGTAAACCAACACTCTTTAAGGTCGCACAGAGTCGCACCGTCACATATCCTACCCCCCTGTTTCGAACCGGAGGGAGGAACACATAAACCTGTCACCATAAATGGGACACCTCTCTGCCAGCCATTGGCTGCGTAGGCCCATTTCTTTTTCCGGGTATGTGTCCACCAGCACTTCACCTTGGCGACTCTGTACCAACTATCAGTAGCAGGAGTCCTAATCTGCCCAACCTTTTCCCTAAAGGGGCACTCCACCCACATCTTCTTCCGGGTGTGCTTCCACCAGCACTTCTTCCTGAACCGTGGGCTCCCACTTATCTCTCTATCCCTTCTACCTTCTGGCCTCTGGATCCTCCTTTTTTCTCCCACAGACCTACTCTCCCGGGACTGTTGGGGACCCACTTCCATGACATCTGTCAGGGACTGGCCACTCTCACTACCTGACACAACATTAACCAACAACATTTGTTTCTCAGGTTCACTAACCCCTATGTGGTTACTCTTGGCACCCAAACCATCCGAGATCAACACCATATCCTTATTCAACTCAATATTGTCATTGGGACCTCTTGTCCCCTTGTTTGCTAGGACAGTGTCTATGGAGGGACCACCTACAGGCAAGCAGTTACTCCCTATGAGACAGCCCCGCAGTTTCACATCGCCCCCTGTTGTCCAACACTCCAATAGCAATTGTCCTATCAACGCACATGTTCCACCACATTTTTCCATACCAATCTCTTTAACCATTTCTGTGTCCATTGGTACCTCAACCAATAGCTCAGAGTTGTCTGACAGTGCTTCTCATACATATTTCCATTACAGTTACCATCACTGTTATTTCCTGTCAAAGTGTCTCCGGGTGCCTCAAACTGCACCTCTCTGCAAGTGATGGACTGAATCCCCACTACTGCCTCGTTCGTTCCGGGCCCTTCCTTTACATGAGGTGTAGCGGGTGAGACAGTACGTGCGCCTTGTACCAACCACTGCTCAGCCGCACCTCGGACCGCACCAGCAGAAATACACCCCATCACATCAGCATATGGAGAGACTTCCCCCATGTCTTATCTCTAATTTCTCCAACAATTCCCCTGAGCGCCTTCCGCACATAACCGCCGCTGGAAACATTCTCGAAGAGAACTGTGAGACAACTTTCCACAAAAGCAACCAACAGTATAGCAACCAATTTTCATCAACATTGCTTAACAACGCATGTATCACCTGCGTCCACCAATTGGTACTACGCAGTACCATGTCGCCCTTCTGCTGTGGATACATGCAGGTGTACATTGGAAAGATTTTCACCAATTCCCACAATATCTCAGTTAATTCTAGACATGCCACATCTAAACACAGAACTCTAGGAACTTTTCCTTTACTAACGATGTGGAGGGGCTCATTTGCTAAGGCGTGAGAGGCCGAGACACTTAAAGAGACCTCTACCTCAGAGGCAACTAACAAAATTTGTGGCTCCCGCTGAGCACTGCAAATCGCATGTGTCACACTCATCCTCTCACTTTCAGCAACACTGAGCCCTTCCAAGTTGCTATCCATTACCCCATCAACCTGACGCTCAACATTACTCATCTCTTTTGCTGTGGACAAAACCTCTGCCATGTATGCGCCCCTTTTCAGATCCTCCCAACTGGAGAGGGTTCATTTCTACAAAGGCCAATGCACCTGTGTCTACCGGCCCTGCAGGCTCTCCGTTTAGCATAGCAGAAATTGTGTCCTCTCCACTGTTACCCACTGAGCCTTCTTTGTTTAAATGCACTTGTGGCAAAACATTTTTAAACACAACAGGCTGCAATAACATAAATTCACCACTTTGCTCAGGTGGCGCTTCATTAAACGCATGAGGACCTTCAATGTCAGTAGCGACAGACCGCAGCAACTCATTATCACCACACGCAATTTCAAACATTTGAGTTTTACCATTTTTCTCATCTCCAAGGTCAAGTACCCTCTTATCTATCAGAGCGGCACCACAGTTGTCCCAGGCAACCTCTGGCTCCAACACACAGAGCTCCCTAGAGGTTTCTAAGGACACCTCTGCAGCCTTAGATACTGTTGCCAAGGGGAATCGCATATCCTGCTTAGCGATCACCCCTACCTCATTAAGCATCACATTACCATAAGCACATGTATCATCAGCATTCATAAACATAGCAGTTTTATAAGCTCTATCAAATTGTCCTTTGTCAAAACGCATGGCACCCTGCGTGCCACTCAGCACACCACCTTTTCTCTCCAAAGGCATTCTTTTGCCCACTAGGGTAGCTTCACAGTTGTCCTGGGAAACCACTTGCCTCACCACATTAGGCTCCTTGGTGGTTTCCCTTGGCAACTCTGCAGCACCTGTCACTGTCACTAGGGAACCTGGCACACCCACTGATTTGGTCACCCCTAGCACATCTCTCCCAGCACTCTGCTGGACTACCTTAGGTGCACACAGAGTCCACATGTCCTTTTCAGTTCTTGACTTTGCTGCAAGCTGGGTTTTAACCTGTGTCTTCCCACTGATCTGGGTAGCACACTACAGCAAGTCCGTTTTTACACCTTCTGCGGATCTCCTCACTGAACATAACGCCACTTCACTCGGATCAGTCTCACAAACTGCAACAGTCTTACCATATCCTGCAGGTGGTGTAATAGCCTTCACTTGAGTGTGTTGTCTCACAGGTGTGGTGTCTGCACAGGCTGACTCCCCCATGTGGCCATGGAGCAACACTGCAGCCTTTCTGGATTTTCCAACATTGCCTGCAGGCAAAACAAATTTTCTGTTGTCAGGGGCAACAGCAGACCCACACACCTGGTCATACCCCTTGCAGGATGCTGGATAGGATACCCTCTTCTCTGGGCTTGCAAGCAAAACATTAAGTCCAGCAACAAGATCAGCAGTTGTATTCCACAAGCTTGGACAAGAAAAGATCCCGTGCCCCAGCTGACCACATTCCAGGCATGATACTTGGCGACTTTCTCCCGTTGCTATGGGAGACCACATTCTCCCCATTGATCTTTTCCAGCGCTCTCTAGATTGGATTGCTCCTAGAAAATTGTCAAAGTCATCTTGGTTACTATACATCCCACGGTATACCTCCTGGTACTCCTCCTGGTACTCCTCCGTCAGAAAAGGTTGCACCAACTCAACCCAGCGACTTTGGGGCCATCCTTGGGTGGAAGCAATCATCGTAAAATCCTCCAAAAAATCTTCCACATCCTCAGAAGGCAACATAGGCCGTATGAAGTCAGCTGTACGGATTTCTGCTTTGTTGCCATAGGCAACCGGACACACCTGCTCACTCTTTACACTCAGAGCAGGAGTCTCATACCTTTGCTTTGCTGGAGCCTGAGACGAAGGGCACTTGGAAACTTCACTTGCCACCTCGACAGCTGGCCAGCTTGCACCAGCATTGCTAGGGGCAACAGCATGCACTTCCCCTTTAACTTGGTTCAGTGCGGCCAAGTGCTTCTTGCACCAAACTGGGGCTTGTTCTGTCGGTAACAACCCCTCCAGCCACAAAGTTATGTCTATCAGCTCAGAAAACTTTGTTTCCTTCTTGCGTTTTGACCACCCCATCTCTGCAATCAGGCCAACAACATTTTTTTTTTATTATTATTATTACACAGGAAAATTTGAGGTACTGTCTCCCAGACTTGCAAACAGCACACTTTCACATGCAGACTTCACTCTTTGCGATTCTGCTTGAACCATCCACTCACTGGACCTTCCTAAGTGGATACATCTTCTCAGGCCACACTGAGCTCACTTCCACAGGTACACCACCTGTATTCAACACAGTCCATTAATTGAACTCCTGTGCAATGCAGTTCGCTTGGCTGCCCATCACTGCATTGCTGCAAAACACACAGTTTCTTTTTACTCACTGTTTTTGGTATGCGCAGATCTGAAACTCTTCCAAAAACTGCCCGAAGCAATACCTCCACCATATGTAAGATTAGGGGTTGTTAGCTCTCGTGGTGGATGCGTTTTTCCAGTGATTCAGGCCAGTCAGGAACTCTGTTTAAGCCTGAGGAAGAGCAGGGATGCTCGGAACTGTACAGTCGCTGCCATTCATATTATGTTTTGTCTGCAAATGATCGACCAATAAAGAAGAAATCTTTGAAAATACAATTGGAGTCAGCGTCCCTCTTACTCTTATATATATATACACACAGTGTATATGCAGTATATACAAGGGGTCCACACTTTTATATTTGTATTGTAAGATTAGGGGTTGTTAGCTCTCGTGGTGGATGCGTTTTTCCAGTGATTCAGGCCAGTCAGGAACTCTGTTTAAGCCTGAGGAAGAGCAGGGATGCTCGGAACTGTACAGTCGCTGCCATTCATATTATGTTTTGTCTGCAAATGATCGACCAATAAAGAAGAAATCTTTGAAAATACAATTGGAGTCAGCGTCCCTCTTACTCTTATATATATATACACACAGTGTATATGCAGTATATACAAGGGGTCCACACTTTTATATTTGTATTGTAAGATTAGGGGTTGTTAGCTCTCGTGGTGGATGCGTTTTTCCAGTGATTCAGGCCAGTCAGGAACTCTGTTTAAGGACATGGTAGCCCATTTTTATTTAAAAGCACAAAAGTTCACAAATACATCTGTAGCATTCACAGGGAGGTTCCACCATTCCTGTATCTTGCATACTCAACAGTTTAGCCTCCTAGCTTTAGCTTCTTGCTATCCGGCTGTTTCAGGCCTTTAGCCTAGGCCTTAGGTTTGCTCCTCAGACCCAAACAGTTTCCAAGAGTTAAGCTGTCTCCTCGCTTACCCCAGGTCAGCACCTTTATTGCTGAATCACCAACGATGTCTGCCTCCTGCAGACATGCCTATTCTGGCTGCACCCATGCAGCGTAGATAGCCTATGAGTCCTACAGAGGGATGGGAGAGTCCACCTGACTCTCCAAGCACAGACTTCCTGTCTGTTGGGTGGAGCCCTGATCCATAGTCAGGTCAGAACTAAATAGCCAAACACACAGCTGTGCAATCAGCATGTCTTTCTCTACAAACTCTGGTGTAAACCAACACTCTTTAAGGTCGCACAGAGTCGCACCATCACAGTATATATATAAAAAAGTAGGGAAACTTTTTGAAGAACCCTCATATACTGTATCTTTATACTGTATCTTTATCGTATACTAATCTTTATAAAACAAAAAATGTATCTGCATGTCTTCTATCTCAGATACAAAAAAATTGAGATTGACTCCTCATCTCAGGAAAGAGGGGAAGTAATGCAAATGATTTCTTCATTCATTTGTAGCCAACTGTACATCCAGAATTGTTGGTATATAGTGTAGAAACAGCCTAATATTGTAGAGCTATTTATTACATTTATTACAGCTGTATGCTAAATGGTCACCATGAGTCAGTACATAGAAATTTTAACTTTCATGACGTATGGACGAATCCTTTCTTTTTTAAGACTCCACTGTTTTTAACAATAAGTGGAGGTTCATTTTGTCTTATTTTACCCCACCACAATTTGTATTATTGTACAACTGTTCTAGACACACTGCATGATCAGGCAGCCAGAGAACAAATAAGATGTAGTGTGGATAATGTAAAATGTGTTTGTTGGTTAGAAATATGCATGCAACATATTGTATAAGTAGGGTAAGCTGGGTTAATGATTGAGAAGGATTTGGGTAGCCTTGATAGATAATAGAATAAGTATATAGAAAACAGTGAGGCAGCGCTAGTAGTCAAAGTGCAATTAAATAAAACATATGCAAAGTGCTAAAAAAAAAAAAAAATTGTTCAAAAGAACATACAATATTAGTAACTAAAACACCAACGTCCTTGAAGTCTTAGTGAATATAAGTGAAATATCATGAATTCTTCAGTGCATCCAAACATAATATAGACTGTATATAAAATGCAAAAAATTATGATATAAGTCCAAACGTGATAATTATCCAAAACGGAAGTGTATCCAAATGTGATAATTATCAAAAACAAAAGTGTATGGTCATATAGTTTGTATAATCCATAACAATCTCCCTGGAAAGATGGAAATAATCCAGTAGACAAGGAGAGAGGAGAGGGAAAAGAGCAGGTGTGGGAGTCCCAGTATTCACATCAAATTGAAAACCACAGATATATATATATAATTCCACAATCCTCCCCCGGTAGCACCAGCCTCTCACCTTGTAGATAGACCCATAAGGGTCAGATACAGCTCTGATCACTCTCCAGCATAGACTCCACAGCAGATCACTGCAGCTTTTTTTCTCTTTTCTTCCTCCCCACCACTTCCACAGATCTTGTAGATGTATCCAGAAGGGTCAGATAGACCTCTTACCGATTTCCAGCGTAAACACAACAGAGGATTTTTGCAGATTCTTTCACCGCTGCAACCAGTTTATAACCGGGGTCTTACAGTCCCTTTGATCAACAGTTCAATAAAAAGAGAGGGACTCCATGGTGAAGTACATTGTAAAAGCAGATAAAAAGTGTTTGTTTTAAAATTAAAGATAAAAACAATAGCAAAAAAACGCCCAAATAACAAAAACGCTATGAAACAGCAAGCACTTCCGGTCACGGCCGTAAACCGGAGGTAGACGTCACTTAGCTCCTCCTCCCCATGACGCGTGGCTAATATGGAAAGGCATAATCTTTTGAGAAATGAAGAAAAAGAGGAATCCAATTATGCAGAGATCCCACTGATCCTTGACTATAAGCCCAGGTTCACACTGGGCTGCGGGAATGAAGCCGTGCGAGTTCAGCTGAACTTGCACGATTTCACTCTCGCTGGCAGTCCCGATTTCAGCCGCGATTACAAAGACATCTGACTCAGATGTCAATGTAAATCGCGGCCGAAATCGCAAAAAGTAGTACAGAAACTACTTTTTGAAATCAGTGCAGCGCCGCAGATGCGGCGTCGCACCGATTAGGACGGTGCCATTGCCGGCAATTTGCAGCAAATAGCGGCGTTTTGACATGCAATTTGACATGCCAAATCGCATGTCAAAATGCATCAGTGTGAACCAGGGCTAATATGCAGTTCAGGAAATTAGAATCGATTTATTCGCAGACATTGGAATATTTTAACAGCTGATTGCCATCTGATCCAAGTACTACCTCCATTACCTAAATTTATTTATAGAAGGGCTCCCACTCTCCGTGACTTGGTAGCAAAAAATGTTCTAGACCCTCCCACAAAAAAGCTGTTTGTGTTTTTTGAGGGAAAAGGATTTTACCCTTGTAAAAACTGCTATGCTTGCAGACATATACGAAATTTAAGAAAACCAAAAAAGATGAATTCACAGCTACTACTACAGGAAAAAAATATACTATTAAAGAATTAATCTCATGCCGAACAGAGGGGGCTGTTTATGTATTGGAGTGTTCCTGTAAACTCCAATACGTGGGTAGAACTAAAAGGCCCCTCTGGAAACGCCTTAGGGAGCATGTACAAAATATTAAATCAGGTTTTCCCAAGCATAGCGTGTCCAGACACTTTGCTGAGGTTCATGGGAAAAACCCTAGCTGCCTCTCCTTTTGGGGCATTGATAAATACAAGCCTCATTGGAGAGGAAGCAATAAAGTAATTTCAGTCAGTCAAAGTGAATCTCGTTGCATTTTTGAAATGCAGTCTTTTGCCCCTGCTGGCCTTAACATAGAGTTAGATCTGAACTGCTTTATTTCAAATTATTAGAGGTCTTAGTTTTATATTAGTGCTTGTATAATTCATTTTACAGTCCTGATCTCGATGCCGAAAATATAAAAAAATATATATATATATATATATTTTGTTTACTCTACTTTACTTTATTTCACTTTGCTTTATTTTATTTCTATTTTTAATTTTATTTTTATTTTTATTTATATTTATTTTTATTTTATGTGTATTTTTATTTATATATTTTTTTTTTTATTTTTTTTTTATTTATATTCATTTTTATTTTTATTTCTACCTTATTTTATTTTATTATTTTCATCTTTGTTTATTATTATTTTATTTTATTTTTATTATATTATTATTTTATTTATTCATCTATATTTTCGGTATTTGGACCATGACGTGTGATGTTCTATGTATAGGTATTTATGTAGGACGCCATTACCCATGTTATGTGATTAAATGTCTCTTTTTATACCATGGTTTTTAACATTGTTCTGTTTAGTGAGAGTTTGGAGTACTCTGTTGTCCTCCCAGGTCTCCCTGCTCTCACTTCATTCATGTGCATAAATTTAGCATGGAAGCAATTAGTATTTGGTTTCCATGACTACCAGGAAGTATTTAGGCTCCACTGTGTCACTCAGCTCCTACGCCCTTGATAAAGTCACGTGATCTGTGACGCAACGCATCGGGAGGAGTAGCTAAGTGACGTCTACTTCCGGTTTACGGCCGTGACCGGAAGTGCTTGCTGTTTCATAGCGTTTTTGTTATTTGGGCGTTTTTTGCTATTGTTTTTATCTTTCATTTTAAAATAAACGCTTTTTATCTGCTTTTACAACGTACTTCACCATGGAGTCCCTCTCTTTTTATTGAGCTGTTGATCAAAGGGACAGTAAGACCCTGGTTATATACTGGTTGCAGCGGTGAAAGAATCTGCAGAAATCCTCTGTGTTTACGCTGGAAATCGGTGAGAGGTCTATCTGACCCTTCTGGATACATCTACAAGATCTGTGGAAGTGGTGGGGAGGAAGAAAAGAAAAAAAAGCTGCAGTGATCTGCTGTGGAGTCTATGCTGGAGAGTGATCAGAGCTGTATCTGACCCTTATGGGTCTATCTACAAGGTGAGAGGCTGGTGCTACCGGGGGAGGATTGTGGAATTATATATATATCTCTGGTTTTCCATTTGATGTGAATACTGGGACTCCCACACCTGCTCTTTTCCCTATCCTCTCTCCTTGTCTACCGGATTATTTCCATCTTTCCAGGGAGATTGTTATGGATTATACAAACTATATGACTATACACTTTTGTTTTTGATAATTATCACGTTTGGACTTATATCATCATTTTTTGCATTTTATATACAGTCTATATTATGTTTGGATGCACTGAAGAATTCATGATATTTCACTTATATTCACTAAGACTTCAAGGAAGTTGGTGTTTTAGTTATTAATATTGTATGTTCTTTTGAACTACTTTGCATATGTTTTATTTAATTGCACTTTGACTACTAGCGCTGCTTCACTGTTTTCTATATCTCTATTCGTGTTGGTACACTATAGAAGTTCAGCAGCTATCTGTCATTATTTTTCACTTTTATATTTTTTTCTATTAGACGTTAGTATCTTTATTCTATTACATCAAGTGGTAGGCACACTAGTACCCCCCTTTTTTAATAGAATAAGTATATAATCACTCAGTGTCAGTCTTCTGATTTTAAAGCCATAAAACATGCTAGCGTCCTGTAGTAGGCAAAACTTGTTAATAGAGAGTAAAACTCATTATATGTACTAAAAAACATCAATACTAACATGCCTGTCAAGAATCCAGTGTCAGTGTGCACCATTTTCTCATGTGATAAGACAGGGGATATTACCCTGTAAATAGATACTACAAGTCAAGAAGCAAAACCATAATTTTTTTTCAGAATTTTGTTGTTTTTGAATACTATGCAATGTCAGAACACCCTGGTGCGTGTTTGTACTAATAACTTTTCACTTGTTTTTTGACTGTATGCAATATTTAGGAAAATAATAGAAACACACAGCTAAAAAAAGACAAAATGCTACAATTTCTCCTGTTGGGCTTAGTAGTGGTATAACCAGGCCCGGATTTACTCCCTTTGCCGCCCCAATATAATATAAAATGAAATAGTTCAACTCACCATAAAGCAGAATGAGTGGGAGCCCTGAGCGTGTCACTTGCCACCGTCGCTTGTCACCAGATGGGAATGTCACTTGCCACGCTGCCTGCCACCAGATGGGAATGTCACTTGCCACACTGCCTCCCCCCCCAGCATTGCAGAGTACTTGCAGCCAGGTACAATGCTGTCAGCCTCTCCCGCGTGAACCGTGAAACAGAGGCACATGAGACTCGAGTGAGAGATGAGAGTGAGGGCGGGCGGTGAAAGGTGACGTCATTCTCTCTCTTCTGTGTGATGTTGCGCAGCCTTCGCGACCCTGTAAGTAAGGGCGGAAGTTGGAACAGCAGTGCGGGCAATGAGAGATGATGAAATCTCTCTCCGCCGCCCAGTGGCGTAGCGTGGGTTGTCAGCACCCGGGGCAAGGCAAGGCAAGGCGAGTCCCTTCAAATACAATAGTACTGACCTACCTGATTCCAACACTGACCTATCTGATACCTATACTGACCACTATACTATATTGATCAATACACTACACTGACCACTATACTATACTGTCCACTACACTGACCACTACCCTGACCACTATACTATACTGTCCACTACACTACACTGACCACTATACTATACTGTCCACTACACTACACTGACCACTATACTATTTTTCCACTACACTACACTGACCACTATACTATTTTTCCACTACACTACACTGACCACTACACTACACTGACCACGATACTACACTGTCCACTACACTACAATGACCACTATACTGTCCTGCCTACTGTAACTCCCTGCCTCTGCTACTCTCTGCCTCTGCCACTCTCTGCCTCTGCCACTCTCCCTCTCTCTGCTACTCTCTGTCCCTGTATCTCACTCTCTGCCCCCGTCTCTCACTCTCTGCCCCCGTCTCTCACTCTCTGCCCCCGTCTCTCACTCTCTGCCCCGTCTCTCACTCTCTGCCCCCGTCTCTCACTCTCTCTCTTTGCCTCTCTCTGTCTTTGCCTCTCTCTCTGCCTCTGTCTCTCTCTCTCTTTACCTATGTCTCTCTCTCTCTCTCTTTGCCTATGTCTCTCTCTCTCTCTCTTTGCCTATGTCTCTCTCTCTCTCTTTGCCTATGTCTCTCTCTCTCTTTGCCTCTGTCTCTCTCTCTCTCTTTGACTCTGTGTGTCTCTCTCTCTCTTTGACTCTGTGTGTCTCTCTCTCTCTTTGCCTCTGTCTCTCTCTCTCTCTCTCTCTTTGCCTCTGTCTCTCTCTCTCTCTTTGACTCTCTCTCTCTCTTTGCCTGTCTCTCTCGCTCTCTCTCTTTGCCTCTGTCTCTCGCTCTCTCTCTTTGCCTCTGTCTCTCTCTCTTTGTCTCTCTCTCTCTCTTTGCCTCTGTCTCTCTCTCTCTCTTTGCCTCTGTCTCTCTCTCTATCTCTCTTTGCATCTGTCTCTCTCTCTCTTTGCCTCTGTCTCTCTCTCTCTCTTTGCCTCTGTGTGTCTCTCTCTCGCTCTGTGCCTATGTCTCTCTCTCTCTCTCTGTGCCTCTGTCTTTCTCTCTCTCTCTCTCTCTCAGTGCCTGTCTCTCTCTCTCTCTCTCTCTCTCAGTGCCTCTGTGTCTCTCTCTCTCAGTGCCCCTGTCTCTCTCTCTCTCTGTCTCTCTCTCTCTTTCTCAGTGCCTCTCTCTCTCTCTTGCTCTCTCTCTCTCTCTTTCTCTCTCAGTGCCTCTGTCTCTCTCTCTCTTTCTCTCTCAGTGCCTCTGTCTCTCTCTCTCTGTGCATCTGTCTCTTTGCCTCACACTCTCTTTGCCTCTGCCGCTCTCTGCCTCTCTCTCCAGTCTGTGTTCCTCCTCACCTGCTTGTCCTGCATCATGGACATAGGTCCGGAGGATAGGAGGAGGCGGCTGCCATGTTTGTTCAGTGTCCGACGCACTGTGATTGGGCGTATGGAGGTCATGTGCAGAGGCGGGAGTTCAGGATCACGTATAGGCCAGCCCCACGCCTCACATGATCCCCATGGCCCAATCACAGGGCGCCGGACATTGAAAAATGGAGGCCGGAGTTTCGGGCAGGTGGGGACACAGAAAATGAATTTTAGGAGGACTTGCCTCCTCCACCGCGCGGCGACGCCCCTGCACACAGGGCCGCCCCGAGGCCTGGCCTCGTTGGCCTTGTGGGAAATCCAGCCCTGGGTATAACATCAGTACTGTTTGAGTTAAACATTAAACTATAGATGGCAAGAGGTCAAGACATTTGTAAAACTTAAGTACAAAGCTGTCAGTTTTCTTAATGTCTAGAACCAAATTTAACCCTACTCACCTCCACTTCTTTCAATTCTAGTCTATCTAGATGCAAGCATATTGTCAATGCACACAGCAGGTGTCACTTGAAGGAGATGGCAGTTTATTTATAACCAGTTCGTTTTCATTTCCTTCATAACAGGAATGAGATCTTGCCCTGAGTGTTCACTCCTTGGGGAATTTGTCTCGTTTCCACCATAGAAAAATTTGACACCTGCAGAAACTAAATGAATTACAGAGACATGTACATACAGAAGCCAGAGAGGATTGTAGTTCAGCTGGGAATTCATGCTGCTAGAATATAACTTTTATCTTTCATTTCTCTGCATACCTTTCCCATGGACAGAATGGCTGTGCTACATATACATTTGCAATCTTGTTTGTTCTTCCTTCTAGGCTGGAGGGTGCCAGAGGTGTCTTTCACCACTCGTGAGCAGAATAGCAATATCTAATATTTTTAAGGTCAGATACAAATGTCATGTTTTGTTTTCTGTTCAACCTACTTATTGACAAATGTCCAAATATCTGATAGCTTTATCCGTTGTCTACTAAAAAATAAATAAAGTAAAAGATCCTCCATATTTCTCACCTGGTGGGGTTTCTTTTTGAGGAAACCTTCCAGTACATGTGAATCATTTATATGAATGAACCTTTTTAATTGTTGGCATCTTTCCTACTTTTTCCATCGGTATAATTTAAAGTTGATCTATAGGCAACAGTATAAAAACAGTATGCTGAGCACTATAAAAAGTTTGCTGTATATGTGTTGCTCTTGCTCATTTTGTTCTATGCTTCTGCAAAGCTCATGTACCTGTTGATCCTACCAGACTCCCCTGTCATGGATAGGGTTGCCACCTGTCCAGGATTCACCCGGACAGTTCGGGTTTAGAATCATGCGTCCGGGTTTCAGACTGCCTGAAACCCGGACACATTATTTAGACTGGACTATGGCTTCCCAGCAGGGTGGCTGGCTGTATTTGTCTAAGCTGAGAGTGTCTGTTACACTCTCTTTCATGCTGCCCAAAGCCAGCACTAACAATCCCCACCCCCATACACACACACAGACAGGAGAGGAGAGAGGGCTCAATCTGCACCTCTTCCTCCCATTCCTACCCCTCTGTGTCTGCCCACACTCCAAACCCCGTCACTGTGCCTCAGAAAAGGAAAGTTGGGGCCAGAAATTTGAAGTCCAGCAGCCTCAGATACATCTGGATGAGAGGCGCTGACTGCCAAGGGGTGAGTGAGCTCAGCATCCATCCCTGTCTGTGACTGAAGTCTCTCCCTTCTCTCTCCTGCCTCTGAGTAAGTACACTAAGGTAAATCAGGCTTCTCAGAGCACCCCTTACATCAGAGTTCCCCTTTACACCAGAGACCACAGTGTTCCCTCTTACATCAGAGTCCTCTCCATACATCAGAGTTCTCAGTGTTCCCCCTTAAATCAGAGTTCCCAGAGCATCCCTTATGTCAGAGTCCCCAAAGTTCTCCCTTACATCAGAGTCTGCAGAGTCCCCCATTACAGTGAAAGGGAACTCTGCGAGTTCAGATATAAAAGGGGAACTCTGTGGATTCTGATGTAAAGGGGGACTCTTGTTGTTAAATTCATATGATTAGAAATGTTACATAATAGCAAAATATATATATAGTTTATACTATTAAAAAAAAATTGCTGTGTGCCGCTAAAAAGTGTTCAGGTTTGATTTGAAGAAAAGGTGGCAACCCTAGTCATGGAGATGTTGTCACCCTCACATTGGCTATGTCTGCAAGGAATGGATGTGAGTTTGTAGACAATAGCTATGCCACAGAGGTAGTATAACCTATTAGCTTGCACATACTGGTCCCTATCAAACCCTTCACACTCATCTCATGCACATTAAGCCACATGTTAGACCTTTTGCACTCCTCTCGTAGAAACTCCTTCCCAGGCTCACAAGATATGGAAAAAATAAGTGCATCCTGTACAGCTAATCCTAGCCTTATAGGAAAAAACACCTTTGTGATTCCAGCAGCAAGTTATTTTTTACACATTATATACAACCTATGCAGGATTATGGCTATCACACAGATACATTCAAATGGTAATTGTAGCGAAGGAATGAAGCTGTGACTTTTCTGCATTCAGGCCCCCAGAAAGGTTAGTATATTCACTTCTCTCTTACAGGCTGCCTTGTAAGTGACCGAGTGGTCAAAGAGGTAATTAAGGATGCCGAATTGGGCCTAGTCTCCTGAGATTTAAAAATGGACCTAATTATACAGCAATGTAGACTCAAAGGACAGAAAGCACCTTTTTAGAAAGATTATCTAGTGAAACAGACAGAGTTAGGATTAAGGATAAATGAATCCTCGAAAAATAAAATAAATGCACATCTTTTTTTTTTAAATTTACATTTATTATTTTTTTACTTGGAGCCTGGAAAGCATTGCACCCGTGATCATCAGATCACAGATGCCATGCAGGACTCCTGTAGACTTCTCAGTGTATCTGTCTGGTCATACCTCATACAGCCAGGCAGATACACACTGACAGCAAGAATGAATGAACTACCACAGCACACAACAGTGCCATGGTATTTAATTGAAACTACAAGCTGACAGCCGCAAAGGCTGTTGGTAGTAGTAGTTTCCCATTGACAAAGAACTGTGAATGAAAAAGGCTGCAGCTGCTGGAACATGTTACACGTTGCACCCTAAATATGGGTCGAACATGTAACATGTTCCAAAAGGTGAACTTATCCTTTAAAAAGCTAGCACAGAGGCTGAAACGTCGGTGTCTGTGAGTGTGTATGTATATATAAGCACCTTTTTCATTAAATTAAGTGTTTAACCCCTTAACGACTGCTCACGGCATATATACGTCAGCAAAATGGCTCATACAGGCACAATCACGTATCTGTACGTGGCCCTTTAACTGCCTGCCGTATGGTCGCGAGCGCGGGGAGATGTTAGTGTAAACACAACATCTCCCAGCTCGCCTACTGACACTGCACCGATCTCCGCTCTGTGTAATCAGAGCGGAGATCGGTGACGTGTCACTCGTAGCCACGCCCTCCCTCAGTTAGAATCACGCCCCTAGTCACACTTAACCCCTTCAGCACCCCTAGTGGTTAACCCCTTCACTGCCAGTGTAATTTTTACAGTAACCAGTGCATTTTTATTGCACCGATGGCTGTAAAAATTACAATGGTCCCAAAAATGTGTCAAAAGTGTCCGATGCCATAAAACTACCCCCTATTTTGTAAACGCTATAACTTTTGCGCAAACCAACCAATAAGCGCCAATTGCAATTTTTTTTACCAAAAATATGTAGAAGAATACGTATCGGCCTAAACTGAGGAAAAAAACGTTTTTTTATATATTTTTTGGGGATATTTATTATAGCAAAAAGTAAAAAATATTGAATTTTTTTTAAAATTGTTGCTCTACTTTATATCGCAAAAAATAAAAACTGCAGAGGTGATCAAATACCACCAAAAGAAAGCTCTATTTGTGGGAAAAAAAGGACATCAATTTTGTTTGGGAGCCATGTCGCACGACCGCCCAATTGTCAGTTAAAGCGACGCAGTGCCGAGTCGCAAAAAGGGGCCTGGTCTTTATGCTTCGTATTGGTCCGGGGCTTAAGTGGTTAAAAGTGTTTTTATCTGTTGTTTCTCTGGGTTTATTGTTAATCATATAAATTTACTGTGCTGTTTTTACAGTAGCTTATATTTGCATACCTATACATTTTAATGTCTGTCAGCAAAGTTATCGTTTTATGTCAAAGGAAGTGGGCAGAAATCAGCAAGAGATTAATCCTAATCAATATGGCACCAACATCCCTGAAATTTAAGAATAATTTATGTAAAGGATATGGGACTTTAGGGGTGCAATATATGAAAATTCACTCAAAGACAGCGTAAAAAAAAAATATATATATTTATTTATAACAAAGTTCTAAAAGTAATGAGTACAGTTGATTCGAAGTCATAGGTGTACACCTACTACCTATAAAATGACAGTGAGATACTATACACATATAGATATTGGTGTGGCGTCCATTGTTTCAACAGTTTCGCCTATAAGGCTTCTTCAGGATTTGGACGCAAAGGCACTTTCATTGTATGTGATGGTACATAAGTCACTCAACATTTGGTGTATATATAAAAGAAACAGAAAAATTATTATTAATACATCATACAAAAATTTTAACAAATTGATATGATATATAACTATGACTCCTACATGCATGATCACGGGTCATAAACAAGTGGATAAAATCCAATGCATAAAGCCCCATACCTCTAGATAGAGTATAGAGGTCAAATGCACCAGAAAAGTTCCCCCCAGAACATACCACAGCCCCTCCACTCAAAAATGTCGCTCTTTTTTTGTTTATAGCGCAAAAAATTAAAACTGTAGAGATGATCAAATACCACCAAAAGAAAGCTCTATTTGTGTGAAAAAAGAAAAACGTCAATTTTGTTTGGGTGCAGTTTTGCATGACCGCGCAATTGTCAGTTAAAGTGACGCAGTGCCATATCGCAAAAATGGCCTGGTCATTGAGCAGCCAAATCTTCCGGGGCTAAGCAGTGCCTGCACAGGTCTAAAACCTTGTGATCAGTGCACGTGAACCAAGAAACCAAAAGGATAGGCAGGCAGAATTATCCTTTACATTCACCATTTGTTAGTTCATTAACCTCCTCATATTTCTGACATGGTCGCCCCTTCTGACTGTCACTCCATCCTTAGATTTTTATCACCATTGCATCCAATGGTTATTGAATGAGATGAAAAGCTTGTTGTGGCATCTGGTACTCTCTTTTCGGATGTACAGTAGTTACAGTGATACTGTGATAAGAAGTTCTGCCAATAGGTATTGTACTAGAATTATGTTTAATGCTTAATGTTTAATTTAAGGTTCCTCTTAGTGGAACTATACAGTTATGATACGTAGAACCCTCTTATCCCTTGGCAAATGACCGCCAGGTGTCTCTATGGGCCAGCAATTCAAATCTCAGGGCAGAATCATTGACTCTTTGTGGAGGGAAAAGAAATGGGCACCAGTCACTTTGTAAAGTTAGGAAAGTTTATTAACCCCTTGGAGCCAGCGCCTGCTGGCCCTTTAAAGGGTTTAGAATGCCGGGAGCTGAGGCAGGGCTTATGGTAATGTGAGCTTTCGGTTAGCCGCCGGTAACTGTGCCAGGAGCGCACAGGGCGCACGTTCTTGGTACAGCTTTGGTTTCACTAATGCACATAAATATGAGGTCACTCTGCGCCAAGATTTGTGTATTTGCGTGCGCTCGGCGCCAAGAGGTTAAGTGTACTAAATCCATGACTGAGGGTTAGGGCAACGGATACCTGATACAAAAAGCAGCTCCATACATTTCTTCTAGCATATGACAATACAGGCTATGGACCGTTAATCCAAGACCAGTAATCTGTTTATATAAAAAATAAACAAAAGTGGGTGCACCAGCCTAGTGTATTATCCCAAAGCATTTATTGAAAAGTAATATCATTTGTACTACTCACATGCATAATGTCCGGGAAATTTTAAGCTTCTCCTATAAGCAAATAATTTCCTTGCGCTTAAAAGCAAAAATATAGCTCTCTTGTATAATGCTGGGAAAAGCGTGCTGGTGTATTTCCAAGTAACACAGACACAGATGCTGGTACAGTATCACGTTGCGCTTAGCAGAATCCTGTCTAGGATGATCAGCTCCGTTAATTTATACTGTCAACATGAATAACAAAGAGAGGTGGTGGCTTCAGAATCAGCCAATCAGACATTTGTATTCTTTCAAAAGAACCAATCACACACATGTATATATTCAAATAGAATACCAGTAGTGACGTGTGCAGACGGTCGTGTGTAGAGCCATGCGGCAGGCTTTCTCACAATAGTGTCTCACAATTTGAACACCAACTACATGGCTCTGAACATGACTGCGTGCACACCATTCCACTGCTACCAATGACGTGAGCCATACTCTATCATGGCTCAGTGGGCCATAATTTTTGTATGGTTATGCTATGGTTCCCATGTACGCAGATCCATTTGCTTTGAGTCGTTAATGCAATCGCCATGAAGTGGCCAGTCTCTTGGTGAGGCATGAACGAACATTCATAAAAGAGCAAACATATCTGCCGTGTCCACGGGAAGGTTTCCGCAGCCAAATGGTCTTCCACCAACGTCTGTATGTTCAAATACGCTCACATGAGCATATTACAGCAAAACTGACACTGGGGGACATCTGACAACATACATTAATAAAAATCTCCACAACAATAGGAATAAAATTATCGCTTCGCGAGCCGCTTGTCTGTAGCTCAAGAGTCCTGGACTTAGCAGTCTCCAGACCGTGGAGGGACCTCACTGGGATCCCTGCTGGCTAATGCGTTTTGAAGGATTCTCCTTCAGAGCTAAGCAGCTGAAAAAAGGGGGCACAATATGGGGCCACTTTCTTGAGATTGTGGCCTCCCCATCCTAGGATTTGATATAAATTATTAAACAGCATAGGTTTATTTAGTCAGGTTACTGCCTATTTAAGAGTCTAGAGGGAAGCTTTCAGGTACAGCCAATAAGGTTTCAGGGAATTCTCTGGAAGCAAGGGGTTAGGCTATATAAGGGTCAGCAGGTGTGGGGCTCATCCTCTTGCCTGCGGACAGCTGAAGAAGTTTGGAGCTATGCACTTTGCAGTTTACTTTGAAGATGGAAGCCCTGGTGATGCAGTTGCTGGAGAAGGCTGGCAGTGCAGGCGGAGAAGCTTGGTGATAAATAGAGTGATGTTAGATAAGAGAGTGATGATGATAGATTAATAATAGTAATAGTAGATTAATAATAATAATACAAAAATGATTGCAACATGCGGTTGGGCAGGCACTACAAGTCCCAGACCCCAGGGTATTGCTGGAGCATGAAGTTCACCACCCTGTATCGCAGCCTCCAGCAGTGGGTGAGTTGACTCAATAACTATGTTAACTGGGCTAGTAGGTTCTCTGTCCTCTTTGGTTCAGTCTTTATTTAAAGTGTCAGTTCCTGCTGTTTCTCCATCGCTGGTTTCTATGCCAGTTGTTCCTTCTGCTGTCTCTGCTACTCCTGTGCTGTCTGCTCCTTTTGCTAGTTTAGCAACACAAAACAGTAATTTGTTAACTGTTGGTATGCCTCATGATATGTTAGCACCTGAGCCACAAATACACACAGCAAATAAAAGTAATGTCCCTGAGACATATATGCCCTGTGAAATATCCCCTTTAGGATATCATTTGTCTGCAGCAGTTAAGGATAAAATCTGGAAAGGGGATTACATAGACATTCTTTCTCTCCTGCCTGAAGAGAGAGGGGAGGAAGAGAGGCGCAGGTTGATTCCCAGGTCCTTCAACAATTGGCTGCAGGCCTTTTGCATTTACTCCGGTATAATGGCTGAGAAGTACCCAGAGCTTTTCCAACACCTGGATCATATCTTAGAGGCATATAAGAACTTTGGGGGCTTGGGTTGGTTTTATTATGACGAATCCTTCCGTCAAAAATTGTCCCTTCATTCCCCACCTAAGGGATGGGTGTATGATGTGGGCTTGTGGCTCAACTTAATATTACCGCAGAAGCAGGCAGCACCTAGACAACCCACGGTTAACCCTACGACAGCAGCTTTTAGAAAAGGCTGCTGTTTCGCTTTTAATGATAGTCAATGCCGCTGGAATACTTTGTGCAAGTACAGACACAAATGTTCTGTCTGTGCAGGGGTGCATCCAGCAACAAAATGCTTTAAGCTTAACGCAAATGTAGGTCAGAGTTCCACGCAGCATATTTTCCCAAGAGCCTGCACTCCAGTGAGGCTGGAAAACATGCGCCCGTGGCTGGACAGCTACCCAAACAGGGAAAAGGCTCATTTGCTCATTGAGGGCTTTGCTCAGGGCTTTCCGCTGCCTTCCTTTTTGGGGGAGGGGTATAAAATGGTGGGGAATTTTAAGTCGGTGGACCAGTTTTCTCAGGTGGTAAGGGATAAATTGTGTAAGGAACTGGTTGCTGGCAGGATTGCAGGACCTTTTGAGGAACCCCCTTTTTGTAATTTGCGTCTCTCCCCATTGGGGGTGGTGCCCAAGCGTGAGCCTAACAAATTTAGGCTCATACACTATTTATCATATCCAAAAGGTGATTCACTGAATGATGATATCAATAGTGACTTATGCTCAGTTTCTTAAGCCACTTTTGAGGAGGCCATTAGTAAGATTAGGTTATTCGGCCCTGGTGCATTGCTAGCAAAGGCTGACATAAAATCGGCATTTCGGCTCCTGCCTGTTTCCCCATTGGCTTTTTAATTCTTTAGGTTTTTCTTTTGAAGGTCAGTACTTTTTTGACGTGTCTTCCTATGGGATGTTCACTGTCTTGCTCATGTTTTGAGACGTTTTCTACATTCCTCCATTGGGTCTTTGTGTTCAGTCCGGTTCAGATAGCATAGTTCACTATTTCGACGACTTTTTATATGTCAGTCCATCAAGTTCTAGGATCTGTTCGGATTTGTTGCTATCATTTCAAGCGCTAGCTCTGGAATTTGGTGTCCCTCTGGCGGAGGAGAAAACTTGTTTCCCTAGCACAACTTTGGAATTTTTGGGAATTGAAATAGATACTTGTAAGATGGAATTTCGTTTGCCCGTGGCGAAATTGGAGAAATTGAAATGGTTGATTGCGAGGGTGCTGCACAAGAAAAAGTTACAGTGGAAGGAGATGCAATCACTCTTGGGTATCCTGGCCTTTGCATGTAGAATCATGCCAGTTGGCAGGATTTTTTCTCGGCGTCTATACATGGCAATATCGGGTCTGAAATCGCCTCGGATGCAAATCAGACTGACTAGTCTGCTTAAAGAGGATTTGAAGGTTTGGTCCGGTTTTCTTGACTGTTATAATGGGAAGTCCTTTTTTCAGTATGATTTTGTAGTAGCGCGAGATTTCTGTTTATTCACGGATGCTGCTGACTCTAGAGGCTTCGGCGCCATCTGGAGAACGCACTGGTGCTGTGCGGCTTGGCCAGAGTCCTGGGTAAGGTCAGGGGCCACCAAGAATGTGGTTCTCCTGGAATTGTTTCCGATTTTGGTGGCTTTGAGGTTGTGGGGTTCAGAATTTGCGAACAGGCGCATATTGGTGGAATCTGATACAATGGAGTGCGGTATGCAGTTACCTGTCTTTCGTCCAGTTCTTGGTTAGTGATAAAATTATTGCGTCAGGTGGTTTTTAGATGCCTCAAGTTTAACATCTGGTTGAAAGCTACGTATACTCCCGGAATATTGAATAACATCGCCGATTCTCTATCTTGCTTCCAGATGGACCGTTTTCGGATTCTGCTGCCAGAGGCGGACGCAGAGGGCACACCATGCCCAGACCATTTGTGGGGGATGATTTGATGTCGGTGACGGATGCTATTAAAGGTTCTTAGCTCCCAAACCTTGGTCCAGCTACGCCGCTGCATGGAGTAGTTTGTTGTCTTTTGCTAGCACTGCAGGTTTTCGTTTCAATAGGGCATCTGAGGGTAATGTTCTGGCCTTTTTGTTAATGCGGCAGCGTTTTTCCAGTAGTCATGTGACAAAGGCGCTAGCCGGCATTTCATTTTTCTTCAGATTATTGGGTTTAAGGGCTTGTACTTCATATTTTTCTGTTAAACAGGCACTGAAGGGGTACAAGAGATTGACTTTTGTCTCGGATCACAGGAGGCCGATCTCTCTGGGCATCCTCAGGGGCCTTTGCGAAATTTTGGCAGTAGTTTGTTTTTCCCCTTATAGTTCTTACATAGTTCTTACATAGTTAGTCAGGTTGAAAAAAGACACAAGTCCATCCAGTTCAACCATAAAAAAAAAAAAAATAGCTTTACTATTTAAGACAGCCTTTGTGTTAGCTTTTTTCGGTGCGTTCCGCATCTCGGAGCTGGTACCGGCAAATAAGCATGGTAATTCTGGGATTCTTTTTGATCAGGTGTTGATGGATCAGTCGGGTGTTCACCTTTGGCTACAACATTAAAAAACTGATCAATGTGGAAAAGGTCATTGGGTCAATCTACAGGAGCACAATTGTCAGGGTCACCTGTGGCCAGGTGACAGATGCACACCGTAGGGGGACAGGAGTGCACCGCGAGGTAGTGAACCCTATGGCTGGCTTCTGTGGATAGGAAACTGGGTGGTTGTGGAAAGCGGGACCAGAGGAGCACAACCGGGATCCCAACGGAAGCGAGAGCCAAGATTCCCCAGGGCGCGGAGTCTAAGACCCAGCTGGTCTTCTCCAGGGCCTCTAGTGGTGAGGATGTTACGCTGCAGGCTGGGACCAGGTCGCGGCCCCTGGAGTTTCCTAGCTCACGCCCCGTAGGATAAGGGGAAGCAGCAGCACACGATAGAGAGAACCGAATAACAAGCCGAAGGTCAGGGGCCACAAGCAGACAAGGATAACGAAGAACGAGCCGAAGGTCAAGGGTCACGAGCAGACAGGGATGGTCGGGGACAAGCCAATAACGTAACAGAGAGACAGACGTAGCACACGGCAGGCAGGAACCCAAACACACAATGCCTAACAAACACGTTGATCAGCAAAGCAGGCTTGCAGTGCACAGGTTAATATAGTGTTCAGTGATAGGGCCTGGGGTGGAGTCAGGCTGGGAGGAGATTATAAAGGAAGCCAGGTGAAGGAGGTCTGGTCTCTAGATGAACACATGAGGAGGAAGGTAAGATGGCAGACAGACATTAATGCATATCCATGACAGTACCCTCCCTCTTACGAGGCCTCCCCCTTCCCCGCCTGGGCCCAGGTTTAGAGGGAAACTTCAGATGAAACTCCTTTAACAGACGAGGTGCAAAGACCTCAGATGCAGTGATCCAAGACCTCTCCTCAGGACCAAACCCTTTCCAATGAACGAGGTACTGAAGAACGCCTTTACAGAGTCGGGAGTCCAGAATTTGACTGATCTCGTACTCCTGATTATCCTCAGAGACAGGCGCCACGGTAGGAAGAGGACGAGAGAATTTATTGAGGACTAAAGGCTTTAGAAGAGCAACATGAAAGGAGTTAGTGATTTTAAGGCTCTTAGGAATCTGGAGTTTGAAACAAACCGGATTCAGTTTAGCAGTTACCGTGTATGGACCGATGAATCGTGGAGCAAACTTCAGAGAAGGAACTCGGAGCTTGATGTTCCTGGTAGAGAGCCAGACTTTGTCCCCTGGCTGAAGAGAAGGCGGTTTACGCCTGCGGCGGTCGGCAAAGCCTTTGAATTTTTCAGCAGCTGCCCGGAGGGAATCATGAACGTGACCCCAAACGGAATTGAGAGACTCCTGAACCGAAGCCAAAGCTGGAATGTCTGGAGAACAGATCATAGGAAGAGGAAGTTGAGGGTGTTTTCCATAAACTGTGAAAAAGGGTGTCTTCTGCGAACTGGTATTCACATGATTGTTATGGGAGAATTCTGCCCACGGGAGTAGAGAGGACCAATCGTCATGGTGAGAAGACACAAAGGTGCGAAGAAAGACCTCTAACTCCTGATTAACCCTCTCAGTCTGTCCATTGGATTGGGGATGGTAAGAAGAAGAAAAATCCAAGACAATATTGAGGGATTTGCAAAAGGCTCTCCAAAAACGAGACGTGAATTGGACTCCCCTGTCGGAAACAATATGAGAAGGGACCCCATGTAGGCGGAGAATTTCTCGAATGAAAATGGGAACCAAGGCAGGGGCAGAAGGAAGACCAGGAAGAGGAACAAAATGAGCCATCTTGGAGAATCGATCGATTACCACCCAAATGACTGTATTATTCTCAGACAGTGGGAGATCGGTGATAAAATCCATGGCAATATGGGCCCAGGGTTCCTTAGGAATAGGCAAGGGCATGAGGAGACCAGCAGGAGCTTGTGTGGAGGATTTGGACTGAGCACAGACATGACAAGCTTTAACGTAGTCTTTGACGTCTGAGCGGAGATTAGGCCACCAGTAGTGACGACTGATGAGTAGGAAGGATCGGAGGAATCCAGAATGCCCTGCCACCTTGGAATCATGTCCCCAACGAAGGATCTTAGCTCTTAGCTCAGTGGGGACAAAGGTCTTACCAGGCGGAATTTTAGACTTCAGGGTGGTAGAGTGGGCAACAATGCATGAGGTGGGAATGATCGGCTCAGGTTCAGGGGCGGACTCCTCGTCCAAAGTGTCAAATGACCTAGAGAGCGCATCAGCCCGACCGTTGCAGGAACCAGGTTTGTAGGTAATCGTGAAATTAAAACGGGCAAAGAAGAGACTCCACCTGGCCTGTCTAGGATTCAGACGTTTAGCATTCTGTAGATACTGTAAATTCTTGTGATCGGTAAAGATCGTTATGGAGTGAGGGGAACCCTCCAAGAGATGACGCCACTCCTCTAACGCCAATTTAATTGCGAGAAGTTCCCGATCACCGATGGCATAATTCCTCTCTGCCTGAGAAATTTTTTTGGAGAAGAACGCACATGGTTGGCGTCTCTTCTCAAAGATTTGAAGAAGCACAGCTCCCACCCCCATTGAGGAAGCGTCCACTTCAATAAAAAATGCATTCCCAGGATTTGGTCTCCTCAAGAGGGGGCCAGAAACAAAGGCCTGTTTCAGGTTGTGAAATGCAGAGACAGCTTCGGGAGGCCAGTCTCTGGCATTCACACCCTTCTTGGTCAAAGCGATAATAGGCGCGGCAATGGAAGAGTAATTCCTTATGAACTGCCTATAATAATTAGTGAAGCCAAGAAAGCGCTGTGTGGCCTTGAGGCTAGCAGGAAGAGGCCAGTTGGTGATAGCCAAGACCTTCCCAGGGTCCATACGAAGCCCCGAACATGAGACAAAGCACCCCAAAAACAGGACCTCAGAACATTCAAAGGAACATTTCTCCAGCTTGGCATAGAGATTGTTCTCTCTAAGACGTTGAAGTACAGTGCGGACATGGTTTCTGTGGACGAGCAGATTTTCAGAAAAGATCAGAATGTCATCCAGATAGATGACAACAAACTGGTACAGCAGATCTCTGAAGATTTCATTGACAAAGTTTTGAAACACGGCTGGAGCATTACACAGACCAAAAGGCATCACCAGATATTCGTAATGCCCGTCTCTAGTGTTAAATGCAGTCTTCCATTCGTCACCCTCCCGTATTCGAATGAGATTGTACGCGCCTCTGAGATCCAACTTGGTGAAAATGGAGGCACCCTTCAACCTATCGAATAGCTCAGATATTAAGGGTAAGGGGTATCGATTTTTAATAGTAACCGCATTTAAACCCCGATAATCGATGCAGGGTCTTAAGGTACCATCCTTTTTGGCAACAAAAAAGAACCCTGCCCCTGCAGGCGATGAGGATTTCCGGATGAACCCTCTCTCCAGATTCTCTGCTACATACTCCGACATGGCCTGGGTCTCTGGGATGGACAGAGGGTAGGTACGACCCCTGGGTAGAGTTGCTCCGGGGACAAGATCAATAGCACAGTCAAAAGACCTGTGGGGAGGAAGCACCTCAGCCGATTTTTTACAGAACACATCCCGGTAATCGCTGTATGCGGCGGGAAGATCAGAAGAAACAGAAGTGGCAGCAACCGGAAGACTCTCCTTGGGGGTCACCTTGAGAAGACACGACGAGAAACATGAGGAACCCCAGGCCAGGATCTGCCCAGAGACCCAGTCCACATGTGGAGAGTGGAGCTGTAGCCAAGGGAGGCCCAATACAACTGGGGTAGAGGCCTTGGGTAGAATAAGAAAGGATATCCACTCCTGGTGGAGAATCCCTACCGACATCCTAATGGGTAGCGTCTGGAAGCGAATAGGGCCCCCTGGGAGAACAGTGCCATCAATTGCCGAGACTACCAATGGGGTAGTGAGAGGTGAAAGGGTAAGCTTCATAGAAGAAGCAGTTCTCCAATCCATGAAATTGCCGGCAGCCCCGGAATCCAGGTATGCAAGGGTTGACTGAGGAGAAGTGCCTACATGAAGGGACACCGGCAAGAGCAGGCGAGAAGGTGATGTTTCTGGGTCCAATACTCCACCTTCCAAATGTATAAGACCCGAGCGTTTCCCGGACGAAGCGAGCAGGAGTCACGAAAATGACCCTTGCCCCCACAATAGAGGCACAAGCCCAGAGTTCTGCGCCTAGCACGTTCTTCGGGGGTTAGTCTGGTCCGGCCCAGCTGCATAGGTTCTTCAGCAGGTAGAGGATGCTCCACGGAATGAAGGGAGGGGAGCTCAGACTGGCTAGGACCCAGAGAGTGCTGGCGTCTTTTTTCTAAGGACCTCTCTTGAAAACGAATGTCGATCTGGTTGCATAATGAAATTACATCGTCCAGACCGACGGGAATGGCTCTTCCCGCTAATTCGTCTTTCACTCGGTCAGAGAGGCCATGTAAAAAGGTAGCGACCAGTGCCTCATTATTCCAGCTCAATTCAGCTGTGTGGATACGGAACTGAAGAGCATATTGCCCCACTGAACTAGATTCTTGGCGAAGACGTAAGACAGCACTAGCCGCTGAAGAAGCCCGAGCCGGCTCTTCGAAGATATTACGAAAGAGCTTCAAGAATTCGGACAGACTGGAAACCACCGGATCGTTCCTCTCCCACAGGGGGGCAGCCCAGGCCAAAGCTTCACCGGAGAGGAGGGAAATGATATAGGCTACCTTAGCCCGGTCAGATAGGAAGCTTTGAGGCTGAAGCTCAAAATGAATAGTGCATTGGCTGAGAAACCCCCTGCAGGCCTTGGAGTCCCCAGAGAAACGGAACGGAGCTGGCAATCTTAGTGAGTGTGAGGCTGCGACTGGTGCGATAGGTACAGCCGCTGGTTGTACTTGGGGTTGCGGATTCGGGGTTCCCAAGGAGACCTGAAGCTGCTCGAATCGAGAAGCCAGATCCTGGAGGAATCGCATCACCTGGGTCTGATTTGATTCCTGGGTCTCAAGTCTGCGAACTATGCCCTGCAATGGATCATCCGCGGGAAGCGGGATGTCAGCCGGGTTCATGGCTGATCAAACTGTCAGGGTCACCTGTGGCCAGGTGACAGATGCACACCGTAGGGGGACAGGAGTGCACCGCGAGGTAGTGAACCCTATGGCTGGCTTCTGTGGATAGGAAACTGGGTGGTTGTGGAAAGCGGGACCAGAGGAGCACAACCGGGATCCCAACGGAAGCGAGAGCCAAGATTCCCCAGGGCGCGGAGTCTAAGACCCAGCTGGTCTTCTCCAGGGCCTCTAGTGGTGAGGATGTTACGCTGCAGGCTGGGACCAGGTCGCGGCCCCTGGAGTTTCCTAGCTCACGCCCCGTAGGATAAGGGGAAGCAGCAGCACACGATAGAGAGAACCGAATAACAAGCCGAAGGTCAGGGGCCACAAGCAGACAAGGATAACGAAGAACGAGCCGAAGGTCAAGGGTCACGAGCAGACAGGGATGGTCGGGGACAAGCCAATAACGTAACAGAGAGACAGACGTAGCACACGGCAGGCAGGAACCCAAACACACAATGCCTAACAAACACGTTGATCAGCAAAGCAGGCTTGCAGTGCACAGGTTAATATAGTGTTCAGTGATAGGGCCTGGGGTGGAGTCAGGCTGGGAGGAGATTATAAAGGAAGCCAGGTGAAGGAGGTCTGGTCTCTAGATGAACACATGAGGAGGAAGGTAAGATGGCAGACAGACATTAATGCATATCCATGACAACAATGAGTCATTCATGTGCCCAGTAGCCATGGTTAGTCAATTTATGGGGCTTAGGCCTTCCGGAGGGTTTTTTATTTTTTTATTTTTTTATTTTTTTCTAGTTCACATTAATTTACACCCCTGACAAAATACCAATTTGATGCTGTCTTAAAGAAATGTTTGGTTAGAATGGGATTAAGTAATTTCAGGTTTTCCTCCCACTCATTTCGGATAGGCACAGCCTCTGAGGCGGCCCGGTTAGGGTTCCCGGATTCTGTTATTAAAGCAATGGGGAGGTGGAAGTCTCAATGTTTTCAGTTATATGTTCGTCCTAATTTATTTGTTTGAATTCTAGGTACCCAGCTCAGTCATTTATCTACTGGGCTCAAAAACGAGCAGCTCAACGCAGTTATACAACTAATTTATCTCTGCATCCGGACTCTTTTAGGTTGTTTTGGAAGGGTATCAAAGGCCTTCAGTGGTTCCAACTGTACTTCCATTTGAACAGGTTGTATCAAGTATGGCCGTCGCCATCTATTTTGGTTATGCATTTGGGAGGAAATGATTTGGGAAATGTAAAAACGTTGGATTTGTTGTTTATGATCAAGCGTGACTTGCATCGTTTTATGGTAACTTCCCCAGGTACAACGCTAGTTTTTTCCGAGGTGGTTCCTCGTCTTTCCTGGCTCTCCTCTGACCAGAGGAGGGTTATGGAAAAGATGAGAAAGAGTCAATAGGGCTCTGGAAAAGTTCATGCCTCAGATTGGTGGACTATCCTATCGGCATGTGGACCTGGAGGGCGGTTTTCCAGGTCTATACAGGTCGGATGGTGTTCACTTGTCGGAAGTGGGTATGGATATCTTTAATTTGGGCTTGCAGAACAGCATTGAGGTGGCCGCGATGGTTGGGGTGGGACGGTCTTGATGCTCAAGACCGTCGTGTGGGGAATGTTATTGATATTTGAAGTTTGAGCTACTGCTCGAGTTCTAATAACTGAGCAGGTAGAAATCTGTTATGTGATTATATATCTAAGTTATGAGTGATAATAAATATGAGTAATAATAAAGAGTTATTGGAAATTAATTATTTAAACCAATAAAGGTGTCGCGGACAATATATTTTGCCAAATAAGAAGGTTTTTGAGTGTTCATTTTAATTATTTGTATCTGGGGAAGTTGGGTCTGGGTGGGTGTGGCCTACAATCTCAAAGGGCTCCTTAAGCTGAATATATACACACTCATACAATCATACCCACATCATGAGAACCAAGAACACTCCCTTAAGTGGGAGGTGTCAAGCCTGAAAGAGGGAGGGGGCCAGTTATGGCTAAAATAAATGACAATGTTTCAAAGAAATACACATGTCGACATCTAAAACCATTACAAGTACACCAATGCTGCCAAACACTGCCTTGATATAGCACTCTGTCACTAATCTAACATTGATAACAAAAAAATGTAAAATATAAAAAAAAAAAAAAATAGCATACCTGTAATGCAACTATCCTTGTAATCTGCAGTGTCTTGATGTACTAAAAGCAGCTAAATGTAAGATAAACTAGGCAAACTCACTCATAGTGTCAAAAATAGCGCTCTAATAGTGTTTGGAGCGCATGCTGCTGCTTGAAACCTAAAGTTTGGGCCAGAAATGCATTCCAGCCCTCACTTCCGCTCCGCCACTACGTCACTTCTGTTCTGGCAGTATCCAACAATTTACTGGAGTCAGCCACAAGAGGTGAAACAATGACATGGGCTGTAACAGCCAAGCCATGATAAGCTTCAGAAGTGGACCCAAATCCACATCTAGAACCCAAGCATCATGTCACTGCCGTTAATTCTTGAAAGCTAAAGAAAGGGCACCAGATACTCCTATCATTAGACTTTATGGTATATGATATAGACTACAGTATTGTCTCTGGATGGGTGCTATGTCACACAGATATTCGTGTTGTGATCCCTTTAAGAGGGATTGGTTGGTGTATTTAGGGGTCTCACCCATACAGGGTGAGGGATTCTGGGACAGTTATATAAAGGAGAGGACTGACTTGCCGTTATTTTTGTATTTGTAGTTGCTTATTTAGGAACCGGAATTTTGGAGGTTCAGAGTGATAATCAGGTGGAAAAAGAAGTATGGGGCTTTGTTTTTTAAGAATCATACTTACCTAGGTGGATGCAGCATCGGTCCAAAGCTGCACCTGTCCCTTGCTGGCTCTTACACTGAGAATCGAGTGATCATACTTTGCCGATCTCTCAGTTTTTAGGGCTCCCTGAACAGAGAGCTGGTGACTGTCAGTGACTGTCACCGCTGTCTGCTCTGCCCCTCCCCCCCCCCGTGCTCACTGGAGCGCTGGGATGTGGAGGGGGTGGGAGCAGCTGGTTCAGGCATCGGGCAGATCCTAACTTCATTGACACGAAACAAACTTTGGCTGTACTTCTCCTTTAGGTCAACTCCATGTTGCTTGTGCTGAAAGTACTTTTTTGCTTGTGTTAAACATAAAGGGATTATATTTTTCTTTTAAAGCAATTGGCTTTGCACGTGGTAAAGAGGAGCTATACCCCTGAGCTTTACAATATACAGTATGTGTGTATATATATATATATATATATATATATATATATATATATATATATATTACACATGTGCATTCGTTTTCGTCCGAATGCATTTTCGTACGAATTTCAGCTATTTTCGTTATCGTTTTAACAAACGAAAACGAAAGCACAGAATCCGAAAACCGAAAGATCCGACATAAACAAATGCTTTATTTTCGTTTTCGTTGCTACAACAGTTCGATATAGATAGGAGATTTGACGTGACGCTGACAATAACAATCTGTGTCTATCGAACCTGTGGTCGAATGTGCCTAACCTTAACTCTATTAGTCCAAGATTATTCTACATAGGAGAGAAAAGATTCGACATAGGAGAGAAAAGATTTGACATAGGAGAGAAAAGATTCGACATAGGAGAGAAAAGATTCGACATAGGAGAGAAAAGATTCGACATAGGAGAGAAAAGATTCGACATAGGAGAGAAAAGATTCGACATAGGAGAGAAAAGATTTGTTATTATAGAGAGAAAAGATTTGACATAGAGAGAAAAGATCACTGCTGGAATTGGGTGGGGGAAGTAAAATAAAAATAAAGTTGATGATGAATGTTATTGGCTGATTGTAACCAAAGAGGAGGAGCAGTAAAATAGCTAGAATTACGAAGATTCGACAAAGCATCGAAAGTTAGAAGATTTGACGGTGCAGCAAAACTGTACGACGCTGCAATCGTACATTTCTGGTCAAATGCATCCGCCCATAGGCTATAGAAGAATTCTAATGTTGGTTGACTAGTAATAGTAATGAATAAATATAATTATTACTAGTCATACAACATTAGAATTCTTCTATAGCTTGTGGGCGGAACATTTGACCGGAAATGTATGATTGCAGCGTCGTACAGTTTCACTGCTCCGTCGAATCTTCTTTGAACATTCGACAGACACCATAAGCCTTCAATGACAGATTTGACCTTAATTAATTCAGATTTTCGGACGAATGCAATTTCTAACGAAAAACGAAATAAATAAAAACGAATTTCGGGAGTAACTAAATAAATTAATTTTTCGGACAAAAACGAAATTCCGAAACGAAATATTTCAGTGTCACATGTCTAATATATATACAGTGGGGCAAAAAAGTATTTAGTCAGCCACCAATTGTGCCACTTAAAAAGATGAGAGAGGCCTGTAATTGTCATCATAGTTATACCTCAACTATGAGAGACAAAATGTGGAAACAAATCCAGACAATCGCATTGTCTGATTTGGAAAGAATTTTTTTTGCAAATTATGGTGGAAAATAAGAATTTGGTCACCTACAAACAAGCAAGATTTCTGGCTCTCACAGACCTGTATCTTCTTCTTTAAGAGGCTCCTCTGTCCTCCACTCATTACCTGTATTAATGGCACCTGTTTGAACTTGTTATCAGTATAAAAGACACCTGTCCACAACCTCAAACAGTCACACTCCAAACAACACTCTGGTGAAGACCAAAGAGCTGTAGAAGGACACCAGAAACAAAATTGTAGACCTGCACCAGGCTGGGAAGACTGAATCTGCAATAGGCAACCAGCTTGGTGTGAAGAAATCAACTGTGGGAGCAATAATTAGAAAATGGAAGACATACAAGACCACTGATAATCTCACTTGATCTGGGGCTCCACGCAAGATCTCACCCCGTGGGGTCAAAATTATCACAAGAACGGTGAGCAAAAATCCCAGAACTACACGGGGGGACCTAGTGAATGACCTGCAGAGAGCTGGGACCAACGTAACAAAGGCTACCATCAGTAACACACTATGCTGCCAGGGACTCAGATCCTGCAGTGCCAGACGTGTCCCCCTGCTTAAGCCAGTACATGTCCATCTGAGGTTTGCTAGAGAGCATTTGGATGATCCAGAAGAGGATTGGGAGAATGTCATATGGTAAGATGAAACCAAAGTAGAACTGTTTGGTAGAAACACAAGTCGGAAAACCAAAAGATATACTAAGAAAATTAGCAAATTCAGGTCCAATGTTACACATCAAGAATTTGAAATTAAACCTCTCATAACCTGTGACTCTAGGCATGTCACATATGTCCTGGAGTGTCCTTGCTCCCTTCAATATGTAGGTAGGACTACAAGGGAGCTAAAAGTTAGGATAAATAAACACGTAACAAATATACTTAAAGGATTTCCTAACCATAGTGTCTCACGTCACTTTGCCCAATACCATGATCAGGACCCTGGAAAAATGACCTTTTATGGGATTGACAAGGTCGTGGGTCGTTAATGAATAAGGTCTCCATTAATTAGTGCCCTGTTTATCCCATTCAGTTATATAAATTTTAGACTTTTTTATTATTTTTATAATTATTTTATTTTAATATTTGGGATTGGTTTACAACCATTTTTTAACATTTTATATAAACTATTATTACTGTATTGATTTGTGTTAATATATATGTTATTATTATGTATAACGTGCATAATATGCTGTGCCGCTCTGCCGGGACAGAGGCTGCTTACGTATATATCCCCTCCCATATTCAAATTAAGAGCGACATAAATATTGTATTCTGAGCGTGACCTGTAGCGCTTCCTGATGACGGAACCCGAAACGTACGTCGAGGCGCAATACAGGTCACGCAACTGACGTTTACTTCCGGTCCCGCTGGCTGTTCGTTCCGAAGAGGTGGAACGCACGCCATTATCCACAGGTCTGGGACCGCCATTCGTATACCCACGCCTTTACAGCCTCAGTGCCGGGTCGGGGCACTTACTAAGTAAGCGCGTTTTTGGCTTTTTAAACTATTCTGTGCAATAAATGGTATTACACAATTTTTTGCTTCTCTTCTCCTAATTTGCATAATATCGGAGTTCTTATCCCATCATCCACCGCCGCCTGCTCTGTGGACATCATAGCTTTGATATCTGGCAAGTTGACACTTGCAGAAAGCCTGCTTGACCTCTTTTTTAGTTAAAAGGGTCAAATTGTTGGGGTAAGCTGCCATCATTACTTCAGCACTATCGGGTGTCACTGCTTTTGGTGAAGGTGGATTTGAACAGTCACAAGAGTTTATTTGATTATAAATATCATATTTATTGAAGATTGAAGATTTATTACACACGCAGGAAACATATTCGTTGTTCACTATCGTTGTGGGATGTTTTGTGTATTTCTTTGGACTTTGATGCACTATTTATTATTATTTGTTTCTTTGGGAATCACTGGTTTATTGATTTTCATTGGTTTGTGATTACAAATATTCACTTGTTTATTGCACTATATATTTTAGGCAGGTGTAATTATATCAATTTAATTATTGATCAATATTAGTTTTATTACCACTGAGCGCCCTTATCTCTCACTATCCACATTGTTTTCAGCCATCACTGAAATTTTAGGTGCAGCTTTTTTATATACACACTAGGTGGCGCAAGTTTTTTTCTATTTACCCCCTGGAAGTTGGACTGTGTTTTATTTCCCTGTATGTGGTTCTGTGAAAGTCGGCCATTTTGGGAAAATTGAACTGCGCCACTTGTGAGAGAAATGGAGGTACAGGCCTAAACCTATACTGAATTTTTCTAACTGCGTAGTTCGTGGGCTTGCCTCAAACCAGAAAAGCCCGCGAGCTACATGCTGAAAGAGAAAGGGGGAGGAGCCCCCGCCAACTTGAATGTTACACGAAGCGTCTTGGTGCCAAAGGACAGTACAAGCTGAACTTGTGAAGGAGAAGCAACATGTCTGTCGCCCCATGGATTTTTGGTGCACCGGGACCACGGATGTTCCCACCTACCCCAACCATGGACGTTGCTCCCCTCTCTGCCCCCCTGACGGATACAGGAATTCGGCTTAAGCCTAGGGGCCGCTTCGCGCTCTACTCCTGCAGGACCATCTAGGCTCTGAGGAAAGGGGTGCACCCCAGAAACGTGTCAGCTATCCAGTCGTTTGAGGTATTGTCCGACCCTCTCTGTCATCGAGTCCAGTCGGCAGGTGCCAAAGAATTTCCAGCTGATTTGTCTGATAAGCTTCTATCTAAGCTCCGTCTGTGAGTAGGATTACTGCTGCTTTTTTATATTTTAAATAAAACGTTTAAGTGGTAATGCACTAGGTCGGTGCGCCCTCCTTTTTTCCTTTCTTTTTTCTAGCCACATGAACACCCATTGTTCTGAGGAGGGCTGCAAGACTTTAGACTTTGCCTTTAGACGGAACCACACTACCCGTGTTTTGACGATACACCGAGAGTGCAGGAGATTTTTGTTTTTCGAGGCCCTGGGCATGCTCTGTCCTGGATGCCAAGGACTGGCGGTACAACTTTGCCCATTTGGAAGATGTACATCGTGTGGAGAATTTCTCTTCGAGGTGGACCAGCCCGCCAAGAAACCCCGGGTCTACCGGGTCAACTGTCTTACAGGCATCGCCACTCTTGAAGAGGAAACCAATACTCCCACAGCCAGGCCCACGCGCACCGCTCCGACTGCCACGGATGAGGAGGATGGAACTCCGGCCATTACGGAGCTTGCGTCGGATGTCATTGTGAATGCTGCATCCGTTACAACAGAGACCTTCATTACGCCCGCCAAGCGGAAGGTGGGATACGTTAAGGCCTCCCATGGCCACGGTCAAAGCCTGCCCCAGCGCCTACCTGAACCAGATCTTCAAGCCGGAGGGACCTCCAGGAGATCCACGTCAGGGTACGGTAAGGAGGCTGGGGGAACTGTGACATTGTGTTTACCGGGAAAGGGAAGGCGGCCCATACCCCACATTATTGGGGATGCATGGACAACCAGCCCACGGAAACCTTCTATTTTCGGGGACAATGTGTCTGTCTCCACCACCAATTACTTGCCGGCGGAGGAGTATAACACCTCCGAGTTTGGATTCATCTTCGGATGTGGGAGATGATCATGACGTTGATGAAGTTTTCATCAAAAAGGGTTGGGATAAAATTCCGGTGGCTTCACCCTGCAGTTTAGGGGGAGTTTCGCCAATGGACTCTGGGGAAACTATGCCCCGAGTGGAAGCCCCTACTCTAAAGGAAGAGATTAATCCCACGCCCTCTTTGCCTGCTCCGGCATCCTCCGTGCTTGTTGTTACTGATGTCCGTGTACCATTGCGGCCACCTTTGCCACTGCTGGAGCTTGTACCATTAAAGAGGTCTCCGGATGCTATTGTCTTCCCTGGGGCAGAAGATCAGGGTACCATGCCACCTCTAGCCTGATTGCAACGGCTCCTAAATAAAAAGGTCGCCACGGTCTATGGTTGGGAATACCCATATGTTCCCAAAGAACTGCTCTTCGAGATTGAGGCCTCCCGTGAACGATGATACGCTGACTTTTCTGTGGGATCATATAAAAGTGCCAAGAGGCTACAGGTATTTCAAGTGTTCAGCTGAAATGACAACCCGTTATAAAGGCGGCCGCAAGGACTGGACTTATGGTCGGCACATCCATGCGGACCGGGTGGTAATAAGCAGCAAAGAAAAAGAGGATGCCGTGTATTCAATAGAGACCCTGGATAGACAGTGGAAGACTCTTGTTCTCCCGGATCCACGTTATTACCTGAGAAAAAGGAACTTGTTTTCTCTTCATTAATGTTCCGTTTTATAGGAAAAACCCTGCCTTGAACTCGCTGCTGATTTTATACCCTGTTGCAAGGGAACCTACTCTGTTGAGGAACCGGAGAACTGTTTGTGTTTTTTCCCTTCTTCTCAGTTCCGCAGAAAATAGTTATTTTTTTTTCTCTTTTCCAAAAAGGAAAAAACTGAACACTGGGTAGGTTTAGTCAGGGCCAAAGCAGGAAGCCGCCGTGATCAAGAAGGAAGGTTCCTGTGTGTTAAAACATGCCTATGCGCATCAATGACAGTGTAGTGATGTGTTCTGCCACTAGGTGGTGGTGTTCTGCAGGAAGTTTCAGTGGAATTTTAGAAATTTATGCTGCAGAAGTCAGTCATTCCTTCTTGGAGGAATAGTTTGCTTCTGTTTCTAGGAGTTAGGATGTGTTCTTTGTGTGATTGTTTTTCTCTCCCTCTGCAGGTGTATGGCTGTCAACTCTACCGGAGAATGGGTGGGGAAGATATGATAGGATTGAGGGAGGGATTGTTTATTGTGAGCATTAATATGTTTTATAAAAAAAAAAAAAAAAATGTGGCGTGATTGGGTGTCCTCTCTCGGCTACTGTGTGGGGGGCGGGGTTTTGCCTGCGGTGCATGCCGGGAGGGGATACATAAAGGGCAGACACCATTGGGAGGGGTGCGTGCCCCTGGAGGAGGGCAAGGGAGTGTGCCCCATGGGGGTGCGTGATCTGGTCGAGGAGTCTCGGGCACCTTTAGCCCGAGGCTACAACGTTCTGGGTAGGCCCAGTACCTTCAACTGGGCCTACAATTAGAACACTGGAGTCCCAGGGTACCCAGGTGAGGGTGGCCCGCTCTGACTGAGAAGAAGCCAGGGGAGGATCGGTCCAACGGAAGAGATGAGTGATAGTAGGTCGCTGTCTCGGGAGAGGCCTGGTGACCTGTCAGAGGGAAGGATTCCTTGCTCCGCAAGATAACCCTGTAAAGTGCCCATTGGCATCATCGGTTCTTTAAGTTTTACAGAGGTTTAAGTAAAGTTCTGGATTCAGGAATAACAGGATTCTGCTCTATTAGAGGATCTCCTGAACCCGTCCCAGGCAGGGGACAAAGTTACACTATTGTTTGAGCTCCACTCCGGCTGCTAGAACTGTGAGAGGGATATATCCGGGTGAGCTAAACCCACTCGGGATCGAGTGGCAATGAGTATGCCAAGTGGTATGTGCCTGAATTTACCTCCTAACTTCGCTAGCTTCTTTCTCTCTTCAATTTCCCCATTAACTGAGGCAAAGGAAAATAAACTCTTTGGTGGAGTTGAAGTTGTGTGGACATTGACTTTCTTTGGGGAAGGAACATAAACTTTTCCCTATACTCTAGGGACGAGAACTAATGGATGGTGGTAACTCGCTGCAGGACCCAAAATTAAGGAACACCGCTCAACCTTCTAAACCAGAAGGATCCGGGCATGTGGTACGGTGTGCCTTTATCCCTGCAAAGTGGAGGTAAGCAGGAGAAAAGGGTCCGTGTGCTACATATATAAAATTCAATTAGATGTTTTATAGAGACTCAAGGACATCCCAGTCTTAGAGGGCAGCAAGGCTTGGAGCGATATCCCTTGTGATTAGGGATGAGCTTCGAGTTCGAGTCAAACTCATGTTCGACTCGAACATTGCTTGTTCGCCCGTTCGCCGAACAACGAACAATTTGGGGTGTTCGCGGCAAATTCGAAAAGTCTATGGGAGAAATCTAAAGTGCTAATTATAAAGGCTTATATGCAAGTTATTGTCCTAAAAAGTGTTTGGGGACCTGGGTCCTGCCCCAGGAGACATGTATCAATGCAAAAAAAAGTTTTAAAAACTGACGTTTTTTTTGGGAGCAGTGATTTTAAAAATGCTTAAAGGGAAACAATAAAAGTGAAATATTCCTTTAAATTTCGTACCTGGGGGGTGTGTATGATATGCATGTAAAGTCGCACATGTTTCCCGTGCTTAGAACTGTCCCTGCACAAAGTGTCATTTTTGAAGGAAAAAGTCATTTAAAACTCACTCGTGGCTATAAATGAATTGTCGGCTTTTATCAATACATAGAAAAGTCATTGATAAAAAAAAAAAGCGTGGGGGTTCCCCCAAATTCAATTACCAGGCCCTTCAGGTCTGGAATGGATATTAAGGGAAACCCCGCCGCAAATTTAAAAAAAAAATGGCGTGCGGTTCCCCCTAAATATCCATACCAGGCCCTTCAGATCTGGCATGGATTTTAAGGGGAACTCAACCCCAAATTAAAAAAAAAATGGCGTGGTGTCCCCCCAAAAATCCATACCAGACCCTTATCCGAGCACGCAACCTGGCCGGCCGCAGGGGAAGAAGGGGCAATGAGAGAGCGCCCCCCCTCCCTCCTGAACCGTACCAGGCCACATGCCTCAACATGGGGAGGATGTCCCCATGTTGATGGGGACAAGGGCCTCATCCCCACAACCCTTGCCCGGTGGTTGTGGGGGTCTGCGGGTGGGGGGCTTATCGGAATCTGGAAGACCCTTTTAACAAAGGAGACCCCCAGATCCCAGCCCCCCCATGTAAATTGGTAAGGGGTACATTGTACCCCTACCATTTCACGAAGAAAGTGTCAAAAAATGTAAAAAAAACACACAAACACCTTGAAAAAGTCCTTTATTAATTTTTTTTTAAAAAAAACATTCCAGCGGTGAAATCCAGTGTCCCACGGCGATCCGATGTCCAGCGCTGTCCGTCATTGGCAAAGCCTGAGCGGACCTGATGGGGAACTTCCTCCGCAGTCTATTACATGTATAGACCTGCCCCTTCTAAAGTTCCCCATCAGGTCCGCTCAGCCAATGACTCGTGTAAGGCTGAGGACCTGATGCGGAACATGAGAAGGGGCGGGTCTATACATGTATTACAAAGTGAGAGAAGTTCCCCATCAGGTCTGCCCCCTTGGTATGTCAGACCACGCCTACGTCATTGGCCTGAGCGGGGAACTTCCTTCACTGTGTAATTAAAATTTACACAGTGAAGGAAGTTTCCCGCTCAGGCAATGACGTAGGCGGGGTCTGACATACCGAGGGGGCGGACCTGATGGGGAACTTCTCTCACTTTGTAATACATGTATAGACCCGCCCCTTCTCATGTTCCCCATCAGGTCCACTCAGCCAATGACTAGGTGTAAGGCTGAGGACCTGATGCGGAACATGAGAAGGGGTGGGTCTATACATGTATTACACAGCGAACAAAGTTCCCCATCAGGTCCGCCACCTCGGTATGTCAGACCCCGCCTACGTCATTGGCCTGAGCGGGAAACTTCCTTCACTGTGTAAATTCAAATTACACAGTGAAGGAAGTTCCCCGCTCAGGATAATGACGTAGGCGGGGTCGGACATACCGAGGGGGCGGACCTGATGGGGAACTTCGTTCGCTGTGTAATACATGAATAGACCCGCCCCTTCTCGCATTCCGCATCTGGTCCGCTGAGCGGACCTGATGGGGAACTTTAGAAGGGGCGGGTCTATACATTTAAAACACTGCGGAGGAAGTTCCCCATCAGGTCCGCTCAGGCACAACCAATGACGGACAGCGCTGGACATCGGGATTGCCACGGGACACTGGATTTCATCGCTGGAATGTTTTTTTTTTTTTTTTTTTAATAAAGGACTTTTCCAAGGTGTGTGTGTTTTTATTTACATTTTTTGACACTTTCTTCGTGAAATGGTAGGGGTACAATGTACCCCTTACCAATTCACATAGGGGGGGGGCCGGGATCTGGGGGTTGTTAAAGGGGTCTTCCAGATTCCGATAAGCCCCCTGCCCGCAGACCCCCACAACCACCGGGCAAGGGTTGTGGGGATGAGGCCCTTGTCCCCATCAACATGGGGACATCCTCCCCATGTTGAGGGCATGTGGCCTGGTACGGTTCAGGAGGGAGGGGGGGCCGCTCTCTCATCCCCCTCTCTTCCCCTGCGGCCGGCCAGGTTGCGTGCTCGGATAAGGGTCTGGTATGGATTTTTGGGGGGACTCCACGCCATTTTTTTTTTAAATTTGGGGTGGAGTTCCCCTTAAAATCCATGCCAGATCTGAAGGGCCTGGTATGGATATTTAGGGGGAACCGCACGCCATTTTTTTTTTAAATTTGCGGCGGGGTTCCCCTTAATATCCATTCCAGACCTGAAGGGCCTGGTAATTGAATTTGGGGGAACCCCCACGATTTTTTTTTTATCAATGACTTTTCTATGTATTGATAAAAGCCGACAATTCATTAATAGCCACGAGTGAGTTTTAAATGACTTTTTTTCCTTCAAAAATGACACTTTGTGCAGGGACAGTTCTAAGCACGGGAAACATGCGCCACTTTACATGCATATCATACACACCCCCCAGGTACGAAATGTAAAGGAAAATTTCACTTTTATTTTTTCATTTTAAGCATTATTAAAATCACCGCTCCCTTAAAAACGTCTATTTTTTAAACCTTTTTTTGCATTGATACTTTTTAGGACAACAAATTGCATATTAGCCTTTATAATTAGCACTTTAAATTTTGAACGTTCGAGTCCATTGTATTTAATAGGGTTCTAAAGTTCACACGAACATTCTGTCTGTTCGCAGGTTCTGGTGCAGGGGGGTGTTCGGCTCATCCCTGCTTGTGATGCGGAGTACAATTCCACACTGGGCAATCATACTTATGCATAAGAGACATTTGCTGTTTGTGATTCCCCTAGGTGCCTCAGCAAGGTAGAATATTCTAGGCCCTCAGGTCTCTACCTCACCCAGTGCAGCAGGTCTGGGAGTCATAGACGTCCAACACTGCCTCCTCTCCTGGCAGCAAATAGAAAAAGCAGTGGAATAACACACAGCGAATGTTCATGTTTTTTAATTCTCATTAATAACACAGAAAACAGTGATTGGCATAGTATATCAAACAGGACATCTCTTACAAGGTACAGAAAACTATACGTCTACATACAGTAAATCATATGAAAAAGTAGAAGTAATGTAGTACAAATGAGGTGGCAGAGTACCCCAAAAGGATTCAGCACAGGTGGGGAGGGGGTGAAATCTCACTAATGGATGATTCAGAGTATTGAGGAAGGGATTAAATACCCCAAAATTTTCATTTGTGAGACCTCACTCTCTTTCCACCTGTGCCCAATCCTCTTGGGGTAACCTGTCAATATAGTACACTTGCCTTTTATAAACTGTACTGTTTTATATGATTTATGTAGCCATATTGTGTGGACTGGGGGTGATAGCATAATGTTTTTACAGATGGTTCAGCAACTGTTGTCCTATATTATACTGCAGTGGTGCTCAACATTTATTGGGGAGGGGACTGCGCAAACAAACTGAAAATTTTAAAACAAAAAAAAAACATCATTTGCAGCCACTGTGCCCACAAAATTCAGCCATTGTGCCCATCAAATTCAACCACAGTACCCATCATATGTAGCGCCTGTGCCCATCATATGCAGCGCCTGTGCCCATCATATGCAGCGCCTGTGCCCATCATATGCAGCCTATGTGCCCATCATATGCAGCCTATGTGCCCATCATATGCAGCCAGTGCCCATTATATGCAGCCAGTGCCCATCATATGCAGCCAGTTCCCATTAGACATGGGAGCCGTCGAAAAATTTGTTTCGTTCCGTTTTGTATTAAAAAAAATCGTAATTCGTGTACGGAATTCAATTCGGATTCGTACGAAATACGAATTTTGTACGACACGTATAACAAACGATTCGACCGGAACGAACAAATGATTCGACCGGAAATGTACTTCCCCCCACCCAATTCCAGCAGCAATCTTTTCTCTCTATAATGTCGAATCTTTTCTCTCTATAATGTCGAATCTTTTCTCTCTATAATGTCAAATCTTTTCTCTCTATAATGTCGAATCTTTTCTCTCTATGTCGAATCTTTTCTCTCTTTAATGTCGAATCTTTTCTCTCTATAATGTCGTATCGGAACGAACGAATGATTCGACCGCAAATGTACTTCCCCATCCAATTCCAGCAGCAATCTTTTCTCTCTATAATGTCGAATCTTTTCTCTCTATAATGTCGAATCTTTTCTCTCTATAATGTTGAATCTTTTCTCTCTATGTCAAATCTTTTCTCTCTATGTAGAATAATCTTGGACTTGGAGTTAAGGTTAGTCACATTCAACCAAAAAATATTTACCTATCGCTTTGTCGAATTTTCATGTCTTACTTGGTAGTTTGTATTCGGATAATTTGGATACGAAATTTCGTACAAATTTTTCGAAATTTCGTATTTCGTACAGAATTCGTATTCGAAAAAATTTGTAATTTGGATTTGTACAAATGTACGAATTTCGAAAAATTCGTACGAGGTTTTCGATTCGTACGAAACTAATCGCACATGTCTAGTGCCCATCATATGCAGCCTGTGCCCATCATATGCAGCCTGTGCCCATCATATGCAGCCTGTTCCCATTATATGCAGCCTGTGCCCATCATACAGCCTCTTTGCCCATCATATGCAGCCTCTGTGCCCATCATATGCAGCTTCTGTGCCCATCATATGCAGCCTCCGTGCCCATCACATGCAGCCTGTGCCTATCATATGCAGTCTCTGCTCATCATACAGCCTCTGTGCCCATCATATGCAACCTTTGTGCCCATCATATGCAGCGTCTGGGACCCCCAACCCCTGCTCTCCATCTGACCGGCACACACTTACCCCATCCTTGTGCCAGGTTACAGCAGCAAGCTGTGGTACATGCAGCCTCTAATTCACTGTCCTTCCGTGCATCTCTTCTTCTGTTCCGTTCAATTGGAGCGCCTGTGCCTTCAGCCAATCAGATGACGGGTGTTAGATCCTATTAGAGAAGGGTCCAGACACCTGAATAGGGGGTGGCTATTGCGCTCTGCATCAATATATCCATTCTACACAGAGGGGGTGGAGTGACAGAGGGAACGCACCGCCACTGAATTACTTAATTTCAAAAATCACAAGAAATGCTCAGCCATGTGTCCAGCACCATCTGACTGGTAAGAGTAAGTTTGCAGCATCCTTCCAACAATTGCCCAGATGTGGAAATAAGTAATAAGTAATTTTATCAACCTGCTGGAACTGCAAATGAAGACAAGTTAACCAGTCAGTGTTATCAGGCAGGGTTTATTTAGGGTTTATTAGTCTGAAGATAAAATTAGATTGTTCATTTGGAAAGGGACCTCCTATAAAGCAGGCCACACATGGATCAAAATTTTCGACTGACTTCTCATTAACAGTCCTGTAAGAAAATTTCCATACAATAAGCTCTTGCAGCCAATCAGCTACAGCACTGATCAGTGTATTCTGTTGGCAGGGAAGTCCAACTGATTGGCTACCATGCACAGCTGCACTAGATTTTGCGCTCTCCAGTTTTAATAAATCACCCCTACTCTGTCTGAACACACCTTGAGTAGAGTATATATAATATTGCAAGTATAGGTACTTTGCTTGGAAGGTATAAATATATCCTTGGTCTGTAGAATGTTAGCAAGTTTAAATCCATAAATATATTTTTTCCCCCAGTGTTCAAAGTATAAAGAGCAAAATGCTATGGGTACCAATACAATATCAATGAATGTATAATACATCTGTGCCACAGATATGGGATCTAGTTAGTTTGGATCAGCAGCAGGTACTATATCACAATATATGTGAAAATAAATGTCAATTTAATAAAGACCACACTGAAAAAAGCTCAATACGTGCAAAATGTCAAAAGTAAAAAATTATTATGGTGCGCAAGGTATCTGGAAAGCTGTATTCAAACTCTATCTCTCACACCAGACCCGGCAGTGGCCCTCCTAAACTTGAGGTTGGAATCCTTAATGCGTAAATAATTTAAACTACTCACCCAGCTCTTAACATCGGCAAAACCAACCATAGCTAAGGCATGGAAATCGCCCACTTTGACTATAGCCGAGACTAAGCATAGAATGAACTGCACTTTGCTAAATGCTAAGATGGAAGCCCTTGATAAAGACCACCTTAGTAAATTCAACAAATTATGCATACCATGAATTAAACACTGTCTGCCGCCAGGCTTTGAAGAACGAGTACGTCTGCCATGGTAGAAGGAACACAACTCTGTGTCGTATTCGACACCCCATTGGGGGTAGCTCTACTTTTGGCGACCCTTCTTCCTTTCCCCTCCTGTCTTTTATTTCTCTTCATTGTGCTTCTCTCTCTCCCTTTGCCCCTGTTACATCTTACATCAGGTAACCTGCATTGTGTTTGGATAACATTGGTTATCTCTAGCAATGCAACTAGACCAGTGACGGTGCGTCCATAAAGGGCGCAGAAGCGTCGGCCCCTCTCTCCTGTCACCTCTCTCTCACCATAGATAGATTCATGCATTGCCGCTGAATTACAGCAGCGTTTTTTTTTTGGAAGTGCCTGATTAGAGCCGTAAAAATAAATCGCTTTCCTAACACTGACCCATCTCTCAGCCAGTCAGGTGCTCGGGTCTGGTTACCTGTCACCTGATTGGCTGGCTGAAACAACAGGTGCTGTGTTTGGATGCCTGATAGAGAGGACCGGAGATGTGGAGGATGCCACCGTGGCCCGCTGCGAGACAGGTAAGTCCCGAATCCCGGGCGATGCACACTGGCAGCATTTGATGGGGCACAGTAGCGGCAATCGATGGGCACACTGGCAGCAATTGATGGGGCACAGTAGGGGCAATTGTTTGGCACACTGGCAGCAATTGATGGGTACAGTAGCTGCATTTGATGGGACAGTGGCGGCAATATGTGGGTACAGTGGCTGCGTTTGATGGGCACAGTGGCTGCGTTTGATGGGCACAGTGGCTGCGTTTGATGGGCACATTAGCTGCGTTTGATGGGCACAGTGGCTGCAATTTGTGGGTACAGTGGCTGCGTTTGATGGGCACAGTGGCTGCGTTTGATGGGCACAGTGGCTGCGTTTGATGGGCACATTAGCTGCGTTTGATGGGCACAGTGGCTGCAATTGATGTTTTTTTTTTCAGTTTGTTTGCGCCCCCCCCGAAAATTTTGAGCACCATCTGCCACTGAACTAGACCGTAACTCAGTAGTCGGATGACCAGGGTACCCCACTCTTGAGGAGCTGTTGAATGTCGATTTTGTTCAGACTAAGTCTATATACATAAGCTTGACCCCCCTTTTTTATCTTCTCTTTGGTGGGGAAAAGGCATAGTCATATTGCTCTGAACAGGGCTGGTGCAAGGATTTTTGATACCCTAGGCGAAACCTAATTTTGACGCCCCCCCCCCTGGCACCACTCCTGATTCCACCCCCTTTGCCCTGCCCATGTATACCCCCTTTTTAATGAAGCACCCATCAAATGTAGCCTCACCAGCGCCCATCAAATGTAGCCTCACCAGCGCCCATCAAATGTAGCCTCACCAGCGCCCATCAAATGTAGCCTCACCAGCGCCCATCAAATGTAGCCTCAACAGCGCCCATCAATGCAGCCTATCAGCGCCCATCAATAAATGTTTGCTTGCTTCCATTAATTCGGGTGTCGGGACACAGACACAGCCCTCCGTCGCCGCTGCACCTCTGATACTATGTGCGAATGGAGCGTCAGCTGCCTGCTGATGCTGAGACTTAGTTGCTTGCTGCAGAGAGAAGAGAGTAGAAACACCAGTGGCCGGGCGCCCTAGGCAGCAGTGCGCCCTAGGCGGCTGCCTAGTTTGCCTAGTGGTAGCACCAACCCTGGCTCTGAATTACACATGTGCACTGCCAAAAATTGTTCATTTTCGTTTCATTCATTTTTTAGCTTTTTTTTGGAAATTCAGAAATTCGGAATTCGGGAATTCGGAATTCGGAAATTCAAAAATTCGGAAATTAGAAAATTAAAAAATTTGGAATTCGGAAATTCGGTCATTCGAAAATTTTCGAACTCTGAATTTTCGAATTTCCAAATTTTCACATTTTCTAATACTGAATTTTCGAATCTCCGATTTTCGAATTTTGGAATTTCCGATTTTAGAATTCAGAATTTCCGATTTTCGAATTTCCGATTTTCGAATTTCCGATTTTCGTATTTCTGATTTTCGAATTTTCGAATTTCCGATTTTCAAATTCAATATTTTTGAATGGACCATCAATCATAAAGTGTACAATACAAAATTCAAATAATGTCCAAAGTTCAATAAGTTCAATCCCCACAAGGTGCAAATGTACAAGTAAATCAAAAAATGAAAAACAATCAAAACAATGTCCTTTTCTCACCTCCCAAAAAAAAAAACAGATACTGTGAAGTCACTCAATACATGTGCAGATAAAGATCGCTGAAATCTCTTCCTCAGTTTTAGATGGGTCAGATGTATATATAGAGAACACAAGCAGAGTGCAACATAGTGTAAAACCAAACTTCAATTGTTTATCAAAACAATTTGGATATACGTACATTGTTGGGTGTCATGCCCAACACAATGGGGGAAGAGAATGGGTAAAGTACAGCGAATACCACCAGCTCCAGCCGCATCCAAAGACTGCAAGCCTCCACGGGCTGATACAAATCGTCAATTCGTATCAGCCCGTGGAGGCTCGCAGTCTTTGGATGTGGCGGGAGCAGTGCTCGCTGTACTAAAGTTTGTTTGCACAGAGAGGTCCGTCTGGCATCAGACCCAGGAGGAATAGACCTCCGCGCTGGCTTTTCACTCCTTTTAATAGCTACTCCCAGCAATCTTCATGTTACAGCAAAGATCCCTGGGATGTGTAGTCTAGGTACATGGGTGCAAAGCAACTTGCTAAAGGAGAACTATACGTCCCATAATTCACTTTGTTGGGCACACAAATATGAGGCCACTGGTTGCATTGATTACCAAAAGGGCAAGCAATGTCTAGGAACACTGAAAGGTACGGTGCTTTCTGCTGGTAGTCCATATCGCTACATAGTATATTCATACAAAATATGCTCAATAAATAATTGTAAACAACTATGCATCAAACATTAACAGCGCTTCGCAGGTTAGGTGAAAACCTGTGGGTGATAAGGATTCTTATCGTACAGTAATATACTATGCAACATGTAAACACATATAAGTCCAATGCATGAAATTGGAATAATTGAAAAAAGGAGAGAGAGAGAGAAAGAGAGAGTCCACTTCTCCAATCCTCTCATCTGCCGGTATTAACACAGTATATGTTGTTGCTCTGGCTCCTTATATGGGGAAACACACTGTCAGTTCAACAGTTCATTCACTATGAGTGTGCAACAGATTCATCTCAGAGGAACCCAGCAACTGTAGCTTGAAAGGACACTTCACCATTAGATGCAATACAGCTCCCTTAGGAGATCTACTCACCAGACTTCCAAACACAGATAGCCTTAGTCACTCCTCTAAATGGGTGGTTGTGAGCTCTTCATAAAGAGGGTTTCTCCTAGGATGAGCGGTGTCCCTGATCAGTGGATTTCAGCGTGCAACAATGCGGGCATATAAAATGTAAGAGGAAACCGAACATAGTGTAAAACCCTTTTTATTGTAAATAGATAGACCCCCCGTTTACAAGCATGCTTACAAGGTTAAAACATATTAAAACATGTCTCATACTGTTGATACATCTTGCTCACTCGAAACCTGCGAAGCGCTGTTAATGTTTGATGCATAGTTGTTTACAATTATTTATTGAGCATATTTTGTATGAATTTTTATGATGTTATAATAGCTGCTGCATTACAGAAGAATATAGATTTTTTGTCCATTGAGCGCTAGGATCAGAGGCACCTTAGGGAGTTTTTCTGATATTTATTATCAGCTACATAGTATATATTAGACATTTCTGAGTATATATTGCAGTCGGTATAGTATATATAATACAGTTCAGAATATATAGTGCAGTCAGTGTAGTATATATAATAGAGTGCGGGGTATATAGTGCAGTGCAGAGTATATAAAACAGTGTATTGAAGTGGTTAAGGGGAACCCTATGACAGAATTAACCACTTAACGACCGCCCACTGTAAATATACGTCAGCAGAATGGCACCGACAGGCACAATCACGTATATATACGTGATTGCCTTTGTATAGTTGGGGGGTCCGATCGGACCCCCCTTCTTTACAGTGAGCGGTCGTTTTACCTTCGGGAGCGATCCGGCATGAGGGGACGGCCGTTCGATTCCGGCCACCCCCTCTCGATCGCTCCCGGCGAATGAGAGAGCTTCCCCTGCCTGCCAGGAAGGAGGAAGTGATGTCATCTCTCCTGGGGCGCTCACATATACAGAGCGCCGTACAGGAGAAGATGCCAGGTTAGTACACACAACACTACACTTACACCAGGACACATAGGCACATAAATCGCCCCCCCCAGGCCCCCCCAGACACCCCCAGATCACCCCCCAGCCCCCAGTCACAGTGTCACTGATTGCAGTGACCATTTATTTAGTGATCACTGCAATCAGTGACATTTGTGACTGTAAAAGTGTCACCAAAGTTTAGTCTTAGGTCCAGTGTAGCCCCCTAACCCCCCCTAATAAAGGTTTAACCCCCTGATCACCCCCCCAGATAACCCTTTCACCCCCTATCACCACTGTCACTAAGCAATCATTTTTCTGATCGATGTCTTAGCGTTGGTGATGCTGATCGGTAGCCAGTAATTTTTTTTAGGTTCGCCGCAGGTTTTTATAGCGTCGGGTACCCCCATATATTACCTAATAAAGGTTTAACCCCCTTGATCGCCCCCAGGTAACCCTTTCACCCCCTATCACAACTGTCACTAAGTTATAATTTTTCTGATCAATGTCTTAGCGTCGGCGATGCTGATCGGTAGCCAGTAATTTTTTTTAGGTTTGCCGCAGGTTTTTATAGCGTCGGGTACCCCCATATATTACCTAATAAAGGTTTAACCCCCTTGATCACCCCCCAGGTAACCCTTTCACCCCCTAGCACCGCCGTGGCTATGCGATCATTTTTCTGATCGATGTCTTAGCGTCGGTGATGCTGATCGGTAGCCAGTAATTTTTTTTAGGTTCGCCGCAGGTTTTTATAGCGTCGGGTACCCCCATATATTACCTAATAAAGGTTTAACCCCCTTGATCGCCCCCCAGGTAACCCTTTCACCCCCTATCACCACTGTCACTAAGCGATAATTTTTCTGATCGATGTCTTAGCGTCGGCGATGCTGATCGGTAGCCAGTAATTTTTTTTAGGTTCGCCGCAGGTTTTTATAGCGTCAGGTACCCCCATATATTACCTAATAAAGGTGTAACACCCTGATCACCCCCCAGGTAACCCTTTCACCCCCTATCACCACTGTCGCTAAGCAATCGTTTTTATGATCGTTGTCTTAGTGTCGGTGATGCCGATAGGTAGCCAGTAATTTTTTTTTAGGTTCGCCGTCAGGTTTTTATATAGCGTCAGGTACCCCCATATATTACCCTAATAAAGGTTTTAACCCCCTAATTGCCCCTAGTTAACCCTTTCACCAGTGATCATCATATAAGTGTTACGGGTGACGCTGGTTAGTTAGTTTGCTTTTTATAGTGTCAGGGCACCCGCCGTATATAACCCAATAAAGGTTTAACCCCCTGATCGCCCGGCGGGTGATATCAGTTAGGTTTTAGCATCAGAGAGGGTCTGCGTCACACCCCAGGCAGCGTCAGGTTAGTGCCAGTAGCGCTAACACCCACGCGTGAAGCATACACCCCCCTTAGTGGTATAGTATCTGATCAGCTCAATATCTGATCTGATCAGATCTATACTAGCGTCCCCAGCAGTTTAGGGTTCCCAAAAACGCAGTGTTAGCGGGATCAGCCCAGATACCTGCTAGCACCTGCGTTTTGCCCCTCCGTCCAGCCCAGGCCACCGAAGTGCAGTATCGATCGATCACTGTCCCTTGCAAAACACAACACACATAACTGCAGCGTTCGCAGAGACAGGCCTGATCCCTGCGACTCCAGTGCTGTAGGAGGTAATTTCACCACCACAGTTAAAAAAAAAAAAGCATATATGCCGAAGCATTGGGGCAGCAGGAGCGGAGGAGCGATTTTGCTCCTAATGCCGCGTACATACGGTCGAAATTCCGACGGAGGCTTGCCCGTGGAAAAGTCTGACCATGTGTGTGCGGCATAACTTTTGCGAGAAGATGCCCCCATGCTTCGGCATATATAAATGGTGCATGTATGCCCATCATTAGAAGTGGGTGGATGAAGGGCGGTATTCTAATGGTGGGCATACCCACCGATCAATCTTTTTTTTTCGTTCAGCCAACAGGCTGCATGAAAAAAAAGATTACAATACATGTCCAACAAGGACCAGCAACGTACTGGTATGTTGCTGGACTTTGAATGTTTATACCAGAATGATGCCTGCGGGTTTAGGTATCATCTTGGTATCATTCTTTTCAGCCAGCGGCCGGCTTTCATGTAAAAGCAATCCTAGTGGCTAATTAGCCTCTGGACTGCTTTTACAAGCAGTGGGAGGGAATGTCCCCCCCGGATATAAAAAGCACCATTGGGAAATTGGGAAAGCATTTTATCACACCGATCTTGGTGTGGTCAGATGCTTTGAGGGCAGAGGAAAGATCTAGGGTCCAATAGACCCCAGTTTTTTCAAAAAAGAGTACCTGTCATTACCTATTGCTATCATAGGGGATATTTACATTCCCTGAGATAACAATAAAAGTGATAAAAATAAATAAATATGGAAGCAACAGTTTAAAAATAAAATAAAAAAGCAAAATTAATAATAAAAAAAAAAAAAAAAAAAGCACCCCTGTCCTGCCCTGCTCTTGCCCAATGGCGAACGCAAGCGTCGGTCTGGCGTCATATGTAAACAGCAATTGCACCATGCATGTGAGGTATCACCGCGAAGGTCAGATCGAGGGTAGTAATTTTAGCAGTAGACCTCCTCTGTAAATCTAACGGGGTAACCTGTAAATGCCTTTAAAGGCTTTTAAAAATGTATGTAGTTTGTCGCCAATGCGCGTTTGTGCGAAATTTTAAAGCATGTCGTGTTTGGTATCTATGTACTCGGCCTAAGATCATCTTTTTTATTTCATCAAACATTTGGGCAATATAGTGTGTTTTAGTGCATTAAAATTAAAAAAAGTGTATTTTTTCCCCAAAAAATGCGTTTGAAAAATCGCTGCGCAAATACTGTGTAGAAAAAAAAAATGCAACACCCACCATTTTATTCTGTAGGGCCTTTGCTTTAAAAATATATATAATGTTTGGGGGTTCAACATAATTTTCTTGCAAAAAAAAAATATGTTTTCATGTAAACAAAAAGGGTCAAAAAGGGCTTTGTCTTCAAGTGGTTAGAAGAGTGGATGTAAGCTTCCTAATGTTGTGTATAAAATGCCAGAACAGTTCAAAACCCCCCCAAATGACCCCATTTTGGAAAGTAGACACCCCAAGCTATATACTGAGAGGCATGTCGAGTCCATGGAATATTTTATATGTTGACACAAGTTGCGGAAAAAATAATTTTTTGCACAAAGTTGTCACTAAATGATATATTGCTCAAACATGCCATGGGCATATGTGGAATTACACCCCAAAATACATTCTGTTGCTTCTCCTGAGTACGGGGATACCACATGTGTGAGACTTTTTGGGAGCCTAGCCGCGTACGGGACCCCAAAAACCAAGCACCGCCTTCAGGCTTTCTAAGGGTGTCAATTTTTGATTTCACTTCTCACTGCCTATCACAGTTTTGGAGGCCATGGAATGCCCAGATGGCACAAAACCCCCCCAAATGACCCCATTTTGGAAAGTAGACACCCCAAGCTATTTGCTGAGAGGTATTGTGAGTATTTTGCAGATCTCGCTTTTTGTCACAAAGTTTTGAAAATTGTAAAAAAAAAGAAAAAAAAAAAAAATGTTCTTTCTTCATTTTCAAAAACAGATGAGAGCTGTAAAATACTCACCATGCCTCTCAGCAAACAGCTTGGGGTGTCTACTTTCCAAAATGGGGTCATTTTGGGGGGTTTGTGCTATTTTGGCATTTTATGGCCTTCAAAACTGTGATAGGTAGTGAGGAGTGAAATCAAAAATTTGCGCCCTTAGAAATCCTGGAGGCGGTGCTTGGTTTCCGGGGTCCCGTACGTGGCTAGGCTCCTAAAAAGTCCCACACATGTGGTATCCCCGTACTCAGGAGAAGCAGCAGAATGTATTTTGGGGTGCAATTCCACATATAACCATGGCATGTGTGAGCAATATATCATTTAGTGACAACTTTTTGTAATTTTTTTTTTTTGTCATTATTCAATCACTTGGGACAAAAAAAAAATATTCAATGGGCTCAACAGGCCTCTCAGCAATTTCCTTGGGGTGTCTACTTTCTAAAATGGGGTCATTTGGGGGGGTTTTGTGCTATTTTGGCATTTTATGGCCTTCAAAACTGTGATAGGTAGTGAGGAGTGAAATCAAAAATTTGCGCCCTTAGAAATCCTGAAGGCGGTGCTTGGTTTCCGGGGTCCCGTACGTGGCTAGGCTCCTAAAAAGTCCCACACATGTGGTATCCCCGTATTCAGGAGAAGCAGCAGAATGTATTTTGGGGTGCAATTCCACATATAACCATGGCATGTGTGAGCAATATATCATTTAGTGACAACTTTTTGTAATTTTTTTTTTTATTTTTTATTTTTGTCATTATTCAATCACTTGGGACAAAAAAAAATATTCAATGGGCTCAGCATGCCTCTCAGCAATTTCCTTGCGGTGTCTACTTTCTAAAATGGGGTCATTTGGGGGGGTTTTGTACTGCCCTGTCATTTTAGCACCTCAAGAAATGAGATAGGCAGTCATAAATTAAAAGCTGTGTAAATTCCAGAAAATGTACCCTAGTTTGTAAACGCTATAACTTTTGCGCAAACCGATAAATATACGCTTATTGACATTTTTTTTACTAAAGACATGTGGCTGAATACATTTTGGCCTAAATGTATGACTAAAATTGAGTTTATTCGATTTTTCTTATAACAAAAAGTAGAAAATATCATTTTTTTTCAAAATTTTTGGTCTTTTTCCGTTTATATCGCAAAAAATAAAAATCGCAGAGGCAATCAAATACCATTAAAAGAAAGCTCTATTTGTGGGAAGAAAAGGACGCAAATTTCGTTTGGGTACAACATTGCATGTCCGCACAATTTACAGTTAAAGCAGCGCAGTGCAAAATTCTGAATTCACCTCTGGTCCTCTAGCTACCAAATGGTCCGGGGCTTAAGTGGTTAAGAGAAAAACAGCATGCCCCCCCCCCAATCCATACCAGGCCCTATAGATGTTAAGGTGAACATCACGCCCAAAAAAAAAAAGCGTCTGGCCCCCCCCCCAATCCATACCAGGCCCTTTGGGTCTGGCATAGATTTTAAGGGGAACTCCACGCCAAAAATTTAAAAAAAAATTGGCGTGGGGTTACCCAAAATCCATACCAGACCCTTATCCAAGCAAGCAGCCTGGCAGGCAAAGAAAGGGGGGACGAGCGAGTGCCCCCCTCCAGAACCATACCAGGCCGCTTTCCCTCAACATGGGGATGTTGATGGGGACAAGAGCCTCTTCCTGACAACCCTGGCCATTGGTTGTCGGGGTCTGTAGGCGGGGGGCTTATCAGAATCTGGAAGCCCCCTTTAACAAGGGGGCCTCCAGATCCCACCCCCCCTATGTGAATGGGTATTGGGTACATTGTACCCCTACCTGTTTACCCAAAAAAGTCTCAAAAAGTAAAAAACACAACAGACAGTTTTTGACAATTCCTTCAATAAAAAATAAAAAAAGTGTCCCGCGATGTCCATCCATCTTCAATCACACCAAAAAATAGAAAAAATATTGAAAAAAGCTCTGCCTCAATGGGAGGCCTCCCGACGACTGCTCTCTTGGCTTTGACAGCTGTTATATAGGCAAGGGTGGGGCCATCCGGTGACGTAACTGAGTGACCCCCACCCCCTTCTGACATCATGTGATTCCAGAGGGGGCAGGGTCATCTGGTTACATAAGCAGCTGGCCCCGCCCTTGCCTATATATAAAGCTAGAGCTGTCAATGCGAAAAGACAGCAGTCGTCAGGAGGCATCCAATGGAGGCAGAGTTTTTTCTATCTTCATCTTGATTGAAGATGGATGGACATCGCGGGACCCTTTTTTTTTTCTTTTTTAATAAAGGATGTGTCAAAAACTCTGTTGTGGTTTTTACTTTTTTACACTTTTTTCAGTGATTAGGTAGGAGTACAAAGTACCCGATACCCATTTACATAGGGGGGCGGGATCTGGGGGCCCCTTGTTAAAGGGGGCTTCCAGATTCTGATAAGCCCTCCACCCGCAGACCCCGACAACCAATGGCCAGGGTTGCCGGGAAGAGGCTCTTGTCCCCATCAACATGGGCACAAGGTGCTTGGGGGGGACCCCCAAGCACCCTCCCCCTGGTGAGGGTATGTGGCCTGGTATGGTTCAGGAGGGGGGCGCTCACTCCCCCCCCTTTCCTGACCTCCAGGCTGCATGCTCTGATAAAGGTCTGGTATGGATTTTGGGGGGGACCCCACGCCAATTTTTTTTTTATTTTGCCATGGAGTTCCCCTTAATATCCATACCAGACACAAAGGACCTGGTATGGCCTGGGGGGACCCTACGTTGTTTTTTTCCTAGACTTTTCATCTATATTGCCGGGATCCGGCAATACATTACAGCCGCAAGCAAGTTTAAATTACATTTTTTCCTTTAGAAATGTCAGTATTGCTGTGGCACTGTTCTACACATCGCACAGATGCACCACTTTACAGGCAGACTAAGAGGGCCCCAGGCACGATATTTAAATGAATATTTCATTGTTATTGTTTCACTTTAAGCATTATTAAAATCACTGCTCCTGAAAAAAAATAATTAAAAACGTTTTTTTTTTGCATTGATACATGTCCCCTAGGGCAGTACTCGGGTCCCCATACACTTTTTATGTCAATAACTTACATATAAGCTTTTAAAATTAGCACTTTTGTTTTTCATGTTCATGTCCGATAGACTTTAATAGGGTTTGCAGTGTTCTGGTTCGGCCCATCCCTATTCCCTTTGTATACATCTGTATAATCTAAAAACTGAGAAGACACTTCTATCAATGCTAATTGGAGAGAGGAGGTGTGCACTTTTCAGCTGAAAGATTCCAAGGAGAGGAGATTCCAGCAATCTTTATTTGCACATGTATTGATTAACTTCACTGTACCTGTTTTTTGGGAGGTGAGAAGGGGACATTTTTTTTGATTGTTTTTGATTTCTTGATTTACTTGCACATTTGCACCTTGTGGGGATTGCACTTATTGAACTTTGAACATTATTTGAACTTTGTATTTTACACTTTATTTATGATTGAATGTCCATTCAGCATTTGTTATTGCAGTAGACATATACTGTATATCTTGGGTTATGTATTTTTTGCACACGTTTTAAAGTAATCACTCATTTTATTTTATTTCATTGATTTGGGGCCGCATTTTTACTTTATTTAAATGTAGCGGGGTAGTCCCCTATATTGGGAAGAAACTACATTACCCATAACCCCATTCTTCACATGTTCCACCGCAGAGACTCATGGGAGGGGTTATAAAAGGAGGAGGCGAGGCCGGGCTCGGTCTCTTTGGGACACGAGACTTCACAGACGGATCCTCCTGTGCGGATGTGTCGGAGTGCAAGGCCTGAAGCCTGAGGCCTTGCTCTGCACCAAAGAGCCTTCCACCCCCCTCTGCGAGCCTGGGTGGCATCTGACTTTGTGCGCTACAGCCTTGTCGAATCGGGGGCCCGATCGTTGGAGAGATCGAGTGTGTGTGACACGGCCGGTGGAGGTTTCCCGGACTGGATCCGTAGTCCGGCGGGTGAGAGGGCGTAAGCCCAGCTAAGATACTGTTACTGTATATAGGCCTATAGACTGCCGTGGCCTACAAGTTATTTTCATACCCCTATTGAAGAGCCTTGTCAGAACTGAGCCTGCGGCTTTATTTAACCAAGTTCTATACCCCTTGGATTACAAAGTTATACTCTGTTTAAAGTGCACCACCATTACAGACCTGCTGGTGAAGAAAGAAGGACTAAGTTAAATATTAGAACCAGGCCTGGTGGGGATTCTAGCGTGTTTGATTACTGCGCCATAGGGCACTTAGTTAACGGTCGCCCGTATGGCGCACCTGTAGCGTGTGTTACTATATAGTGTGTTAGAGTGGCAGGACGCTGCCCTTAGGAGTGACTCTCTCGAGCTGTGATTACTGTTACCCCTTTATCCATATTGAGAAAATGAGTAAAACACTTTACCTATTACAATTCATTACTGTGTCCTTGCTTAGTTATTCTATTGCATAGGACATATCATTGATTGTTAGTACTAGCTGTGCCAGAAGGGGGTAGAGCCTATTGCCGGGGGTTGGCGGAACTGCACTCAGGGCCCAAATCTAATTCTGCGGCCTCCTTAGTTGGAGGTATCGCTACACGTGGGGGTTCTCGTCCGGGATCCTGATGCAGCAAGCGAACGCCAGAAGTGCCGGCATGGACCCCATGGATCCAAGAGCGGTAGAAGAGTGGTGCAAAGCCGCTAATACAGACCCAAAACAGTCGATAGCCATTAGCCTCCCTGGGGAGAAATGGTCAAGTGAGACGGTAGAGGAACTAATGAGTTCAGTGTCCCCAGATCACACACCGTGGGTGATAGACATGAAGACAGACCCAAACATCTCATATCAATACGCATTAGTGGAATATTGGGACGGGATGCCAGAGGCTTGTAAGCACAAGTGTCTGCGGACGCCAGACAACAGAACATTTAGGCTGGCGCACGCAATAACTGTAGAAAGGGAACCATCCCCTACGGGATCGCCACAGGCTGCGGCCCGAACTCCACCTGAAAGAGAAGACAGGGCGACACCCCCGGTGGCACCTGCACCGGCCACTGCTATATCACCAGAACTGATAAATGCAATAGGGGATTTGCTAGCCAAATGTCAGAAGACAAGTACGGTGCATGTGGAAACTAGCTACCGGAGACTAAAAATATTCTCAGGGAAACTCCCTGTCCCGGCAGGGGAAGAAGATTTTGATACCTGGGTGGAGCAGGCATTACAGGCGGTGGAGGCATGGGAGGTGCCGGAAGCACAGAAGAGGCAGCGAGTGTTAGAAAGCCTTAAAGGTGCAGCAGCAGAAGCAGTGAAAAGTTTCCGGTTTGGGAATGCAGGGTGCACGGCGCAGGACTGTCTAGCTATGCTGCAGGAAGAGTTTGGTCAATTAGACAAGGTGACAGAGATGGTCTACCAGTTTGAACACACTTTCCAAAAACCGGAGGAGAAACTTTCCGAGTATGTCAGAAGGCTAAACAGGCTGCTGTGCAAGATTGTGTTAAAGAAAGGGATGAAGCCCCAAGATGCCGATGGGGCAAGAATGAAGCAAGTCTTAAAGGGAGCGCTACGCTCCGATCCAGTCTGGCTGCACCTGAAAACCTTGGGAGGAGGAATGTTGCTGACTTATGCTGATTTAATAAAAATCATCAGAGATGAGGAGGCGCTGCAACAGGACCAGCAGAAGGATAAGACAAGTGTTGTACCCGCACAGGTGCTGGTCAATCCAGTAATGACCCCTGAAAGAGAGGCGGAGATAGACACCCTAAAAACTCAGATGTCCAAGGTGTTAGAGATATTGACCTCTCTGATAGCAAAAGACACAGAGTGTCCCAAGAAGAAGGAAAGTCCAAGGAAGGAATTGTTCCCGATTGCCTCAGCACCCGAACCTTTACAAGAATGGGGAGATATAGTCTGCTTCAACTGTGGGGGAGTTGGCCACATTGCATCCACATGTTCTAGTCCGAAGAAGAAGAGACCAGACAACCGCAAGCCGGCGGGAAACTCCAGAGGGCCCCGGTGAAGGAGTCAACCGGGTGCCCATCATCTTCAGTAAACTCCAAGCTGAATGCGAAGAAAAACAAAAAGAGAGATAGAACACCAAAGGGGAAACGCAATACCCCTCAACAAAGCTATACTCCAGGAGAAAGGGGGGAGACCCCTCAGGAGAGGCACAGCACTCCCCAAAGGGGGTGCCCACCCAAGAAAAATAATAGTACCCCTCAGCGGGTTCCTACACCCATTAAAAGGAGGGAAGTCAGTGCATACCAGGCTCAAGAAAGGTTCAAGTCCAAAGGGAATAGGACAAGAGAGAGTCCAAAGGGAAAAGGTCTGAAGAAGGCGGCTCCTGCCGGACCATATCCAGAGAAGCTGGTAGGCCCATCCCCTATAGTGCCCATTCAAGTGGAGGGAGTCTACACCAGGGGCCTCCTGGATACCGGGGCACAAGTGACCCTACTATACCGGGACTTCTACGACAGGCACCTGAGTCATCTGCCTATCCAGAAGATAGAAGAGCTGGAAATATGGGGAATTGGAACCCAGAGTTTCCCTTACGACGGCTACCTTCCCATCAAAATGACCTTTGACCCATCCGTGGCTGGGAAGGCCGAAGTGTTTGACACCCTGGCAGTTGTGTGCCCTAGGCCGCCTGGAGCCAACAAGAATTCCCTTATAATAGGGACAAACACGGACCTGGTCCGAAGACTCCTGACCCCTCTCGTGACAGAAGAAAGACAAGCAGCTACCAAGATCCATCCCATGCTGAAGACAGCCTACCAACGGCTGGTCCAAGAGCGGGAGACCCCTGGAGAGGAGATAGGGAAGGTGTGGAGACTTGGAAGAGAAGGGGTAGTGTTGCAGCCCGGTGAAGTAACCTGTCTCAGGGCCACTGTGAAGCTTACTTGGGAGCAGCCTGGTCCCTTTGTCATGCTGGAGTCAGACCCAAGGGGTGAGTCCTCAGGCCTGGAGGTGATACCGGAAGTGATTCCGCTGAAGGTCCTGAAGAAGGCCCATTATAGAGTTCCAGTGAGTGTTAGGAATACTACCAAAGACCCCATGGAAATCCCAGCCAGAATGTTGCTAGGCCAGGTGAGCCCGGCGGCCCCTGTTACCCTGTCAGAAGTGAAGAGGACAGGTGGAGGAGGGGATGTTTGGGAGAAGCTGACCATGGAAAACCCGAATCTGTCCAGGGCTTGGAAAGAGAGAGCCAAGGCCCAGTTGAATAGATGGGAGAAGATCTTCTCTAAGGATGAGTTTGATGTGGGGTGTGCAAGGAGTGCCACCCATCGGATCCGCCTCCAGGAAGATAAGCCCTTCCGAGAGAGGGTCAGGCGGGTCCCGCTAGCAGATCTGGAGGATCTGAGGGAACAACTTGCAGAACTCAAGAGGACTGGTGTGATACGGGAGTCCAGAAGCCCCTATGCCTCTCCCATAGTGGTGGTCCGAAAGAAGAATGGATCATTGAGGCTCTGTATCGACTACAGGACTCTCAACAGGAGAACCATACCTGACCAATACACCACTCCGAGGATAGAGGATGCCCTACAGAGCTTGTCTGGAGCCAAATGGTTCAGCGTTATGGATCTCAAGAGTGGGTACTATCAGATTCCGATGCACCCAGCAGACAAGGAGAAGACAGCTTTCATAACCCCAGTGGGGTTCTTTGAATTCGACCGGATGCCCCAAGGTCTGTCTGGAGCCCCAGCTACTTTCCAACGCCTCATGGAGAAGACAGTAGGGGACATGAACTTGATCGAAGTCCTTGTATATCTGGACGATGTCATTATGTTTGGGAGAACCTTGGAGGAACATGAAGAGAGGCTGGAAAAAGTGTTGAGAAGACTCAGTGAGGAAGGACTTAAGCTTTCGCCTGAGAAGTGTCGGTTCTACCAGTCTTCTGTGAACTATCTGGGGCACATAGTGTCTGAAGAAGGGGTGGCCACAGACCCTGAGAAATTGGAGGCAGTTACCTCCTGGCCACGGCCCACCACAGTAACAGAACTCAGATCCTTCTTGGGCTTCTGCTCCTACTACAGGAGGTTTGTGGAGGGATTTGCCCGAATTGCTAGACCATTGAATGAGTTGCTCAAGACTGAAGGAGAAGAGGATGGCTCGGGGCCCAGGAGGCCAGGAGAGTCCATCAGAGATCAGTGGAATCAGAAGTGTGAAGAGGCTTTCCAGGAATTGAAGAGGAGCCTGACCACTGCACCAGTCTTGGCCTACGCAGACCCAACCAAACCCTATGAACTGCACGTGGATGCTAGTCATGACGGTCTGGGAGGAGTACTTTACCAAGAACATGAGGGGCAATTGCGGCCTGTTGCCTATGTGAGTAGGAGCCTGACCCCCTCTGAGAAGAACTACCCCACTCACAAGCTGGAGTTCCTGGCCCTCAAGTGGGCGGTAGTAGACAAGCTCAAAGACTACCTGTATGGAGCGGAGTTCACTGTGAAGACCGTCAACAACCCCCTTACCTACCTGTTCACCACGGCCAAGCTGGATGCCACTGGACACAGGTGGCTGGCCGCACTGTCTGGATTCAACTTCAGCCTTAAGTACAGACCAGGAGTGGGGAATCGAGACGCAGACGCTCTGTCCTGGAGATCTCATTCCCCCACCATTGAAATAGAAGATTGGACCCAAGTGGCACCGGACGGGGTGCGGGCCCTTTGTCAAGGAGCTGAATTCCAAGCCCGAGGAGGTTCCAGAGCAGAGGAAATAGGAGTTACCATGGTGGGAGTCCCCAAACACTACTGTGGAGTAGCTCAATTGGAAGAGGACAACCTACCAAGACTGTCCAAGAAGGAATTGAGGTGTGACCAATTGGAAGACCCCATGGGGAGATTGGTCCTGGAGGCCTTGAAAAATCAGGATCCAAACAGACTCATGCGTCAACCTTCAAAAGAAGCTCGCCTGCTGAGGAAGGAGTGGGATAGGTTGCAGTTACATCAGGGAGTGGTCTACCGAAGGGGCCCCTCTGATGACTCAGAAGATAAGTGGCAGCTGTTCCTCCCAGAGAAACATCGGGAGACTGTTCTGATTGCCCTGCATGACAATCATGGCCACCTAGGGGCTGAAAGGACCTTTCAACTTGTCAGAAGTCGGTTCTATTGGCCCTGCATGAGGGCAGAGGTTGAGGAGTACTGCCACTCATGTGCGCGATGCATCCAGAGGAAGACTTTGCCCCATCAAGCTGCCCCAATGGGCCATCTACAGAGCCAAGGGCCCATGGACCTGGTGTGCATTGACTTTCTCTGCCTCGAACCCGACCTGAGTGGACTAGGAAATGTTCTGGTGATAACCGACCATTTCACCCGGTATGCCCAGGCTTTCCCCACCAAAGATCAGAAGGCCTCCACCGTGGCCAAGGTACTTATGGAGAAGTACTTTGTCCATTATGGGCTGCCACAGAGACTCCATTCAGACCAAGGGAGGGACTTCGAGAGTAAGCTGATCCGGAAGCTCTTGGATTCTTTGGGAATTAAGAAGACTCGAACTACACCTTACCATCCTCAGGGAGATGCTCAGCCGGAAAGGTTCAACCGAACCTTGCTCAACATGTTGGGGACTCTGGAAAGCGAGAAAAAGCAACATTGGAGCAAACACATAGCAGCCATAATACATGCTTACAACTGCACCATCAGTGATGCTACAGGCTACTCCCCATATCGACTCATGTTTGGGAGAGAAGCGAGACTACCGGTGGACCTGGCTTTTGGCACCTCACTGGACCATTCCTCAGCCACATCCCACAAAGGATATGTGGACAGGCTCAGACACAGCCTGAAAGTAGCCTATGAACAAGCTCAAGCGGCCTCAGATCAAAGGGGAGCTCGGAATAAAAGAAATTTCGACTTGAAGGTCCGGGTACAAGACCTACAGCCCGGGGATCGAGTACTGTTGCGCAATCTGGGAGTCCCTGGAAAGCACAAACTTGCAGACAGATGGAGATCTGAACCCTATGTCATCTGCAGGAAGTTGCCGGGCCTACCTGTCTACAAGGTGAAGCCAGAGGGAAAGGTAGGCCCACTGAAGACATGGCATCGAAACCACCTGCTCCCACTTGCGGAGGCAGTTAGAATACCTTCCGTGGGAGACTCCCCTGCACCGGCCTCTATCTTGGATACTCCTAGGCCGAACACCCGGTCACAGACCTCCCGAGCTGAAAATGGAGAAGCCTCCCAACTTAGTGGAGATGAAGAGGGAGAGCTTGATTGGCTGTGGTCTTCCCCAACTCCAGGAACTTCTATCATAGATCTTCCAGTCACCCAAGATACCACAGATGAAACACTGAACCCAGAGGCTACAGAGTTCATCCCCTTTAGTCCTTCAGCAGATTACTGGGAAGATGCCCATGATAGTTGCTCCGAGGAAGAGGAGCCTGTGGCGCCAGAGCCAGAGATTCCAGGAGAGCAAAGAGCTCGAAGAGTCATTCGACCTCCTAAGAAGCTGACCTACCCTCAGATGGGGAACAGTTCGGAAGACTCTGTAGTCACTGCTAGGAGAAATGCTGAGATTCCGGATCCCTCCACTGTCCATTTGGTGGAGGGCAACCCCAGCTCACTCTCTGGCACAGTTAGGCAGGCCACCCATGATAATGTGACCTGTGGGCAAGGGAATTCAACCCCTCAGTTATGGTGGGAATCCCCTATCCCAACATCGTTTTCAGAATTGTCCAGTGTTATATATAGTTGTTGTTAAAATTTATCTTTGGGGACCAAAGAGTTTAAGTGGGGGGAGTGTGTAGCGGGGTATTCCCCTATATTGGGAAGAAACTACATTACCCATAACCCCATTCTTCACATGTTCCACCGCAGAGACTCATGGGAGGGGTTATAAAAGGAGGAGGCGAGGCCGGGCTCGGTCTCTTTGGGACACGAGACTTCACAGACGGGTCCTCCTGTGCGGATGTGTCGGAGTGCAAGGCCTGAAGCCTGAGGCCTTGCTCTGCACCAAAGAGCCTTCCACCCCCCTCTGCGAGCCTGGGTGGCATCTGACTTTGTGCGCTACAGCCTTGTCGAATCGGGGGCCCGATCGTTGGAGAGATCGAGTGTGTGTGACACGGCCGGTGGAGGTTTCCCGGACTGGATCCGTAGTCCGGCGGGTGAGAGGGCGTAAGCCCAGCTAAGATACTGTTACTGTACATAGGCCTATAGACTTCCGTGGCCTACAAGTTATTTTCATACCCCTATTGAAGAGCCTTGTCAGAACTGAGCCTGCGGCTTTATTTAACCAAGTTCTATACCCCTTGGATTACAAAGTTATACTCTGTTTAAAGTGCACCACCATTACAGACCTGCCGGTGAAGAAAGAAGGACTAAGTTAAATATTAGAACCAGGCCTGGTGGGGATTCTAGCGTGTTTGATTACTGCGCCATAGGGCACTTAGTTAACGGTCGCCCGTATGGCGCACCTGTAGCGTGTGTTACTATATAGTGTGTTAGAGTGGCAGGACGCTGCCCTTAGGAGTGACTCTCTCGAGCTGTGATTACTGTTACCCCTTTATCCATATTGAGAAAATGAGTAAAACACTTTACCTATTACAATTCATTACTGTGTCCTTGCTTAGTTATTCTATTGCATAGGACATATCATTGATTGTTAGTACTAGCTGTGCCAGAAGGGGGTAGAGCCTATTGCCGGGGGTTGGCGGAGCTGCACTCAGGGCCCAAATCTAATTCTGCGGCCTCCTTAGTTGGAGGTATCGCTACATAAATCTGAAGGCTCCATATTGATTTTTTACACTTTTTTGCACATATTGAGCTTTTTCTTAGCGCAGTCTTTATTAAATTTATACTAATACAACATGCCTTATTAAACTTGAGAGTGGAATTGTCTCCATGATCATTTTGTGCCAATTTGACACATCCATTTTTTCTATCGCTTTTGTCTGCCCAAAGCACAAGAGTGAAAGGACAGGCAGACATGCATTTGGACATTAAAAGGCATTTTCAGACATCCAAAAATCTGAGAATATATATGTTTTTACTTCTAATTAATGCACAGTAATTATAAGTGTAAACAAGGGTCAGAAGGAAAACCATTTGTTCATGTGAATTGCTTCCTGGGGCATTGATTTTTGGAAATTTTACATTTATTTTTTTTAAATGGGATTACGTTTTTGGAAGTTCATCTGTGCATGTGCATGTAAGGTGTATGAAAGATTCCTACCTTTTTTACGTGATTGCAGATAACAAATTGCAGATTAGAAATACATTTAATGAATTAATAAATAATAATTGTATCAGCATGTTCATGTGTAAAAACATGTTTTGATGTATGGTTTATTATTATGATGTATAATATATTATGTATATGGGGGCAGGCTTTTGGTGTAGCAGAAATTATTGCAGAAACACAAGTTGCTATCACAGTCTTCTCACTGTTCTTCCTTATAATCAGGATATAAACTTTCCAAATGTTAGCTTTGCAAGCAAATGCAAAACACAGTAATCTATCTAATAAAATTCACTAGCAGTGTAGCCCTGAATTACACTGAAGTTAGCAACTTAACATGTTTTATATATAAGGCAAAAAAAAAAAACACACAGCAGAGAAACTTGTTTGCAACTAAATGCACTGCACCATGGCCATGTATTGATCTGAATGCCACTGGCTATTCTTCTGAGAGTGAATATAATCTGCTATATAACTATCATTAGTTTCCCTGTCAGGTGCAAAAAAGGACCATGTCACAGTGATCCGTTTATAATTAAATCTACTGGCAACACGGTGACCCTGAATGCTTGTGGATTTTTTTCTCAGAGCAAAAATTATCAGCAGTTTTAATATTGATAAATATCAAGAGAAGTAGACAAAAAAATCACTGTCAGTGTATTCTAAATTATACAGAATATCACTGGCATTTTTTGCTGGCATAAAACTGCAATTTTACAAACCTTGAGGTTGCGACATTTACAAAAAAACATGGTAGTCTGGCCAATTAATCTGTATGCAAAGGCATAAATTCTGAAATGATAAATGTGTGACTAAGACACTATTAGAATTTGTCTCTGAGTGAAAAAAGTCAAAATGTGTCAGCTTCACTGGCAAGTAGAATAAAATAAAGTTATAGCCTGGCAGTCTCAAGAACTAGCAATCTGTGAATTGAACTGGCACTGAGATTATTGGTAAAATTCTGAGTTGTAGAATTGCCTGCTGTTTTTAAAATTGAAGTTACACTGAGAGACATAGAAATTATATTGAGAGTGCACTAGTTTGCTGTTTCCTATTCATACTGAATCATAAGCTAACAGCAAGGAGCAATTTTGCATGCACTCAGATATTCCCCAAAACTAATTTTATTTGGAAAGATGTCAAGCCCTAATAGCCATCAATATTTCCAACTCCACGTAGCTTTTGTTGGATGACCATTTGAGTCAATGGGCCTTTTCATATACAACATTCTTTGGTCCCAGAACACTAGCGATATCTAGGACTGCACCTTATTTTAGGTTTTGTAGCCTATCCAAACGCATCATACATGATTTATTTTGGGACAGATAGGTCTATAATTTGATAGCATTAATCTGGATACATATATTTTTATTTTCTAAACATACCACATACTGCACCAGGTAAGATTAGGCTCCACGCGCCATAGGTAGATCGCATGTGATGATCCAGCTTGTCTCCGCTGAAGTAATTGTACCAGCACCAGGAACACCATACACTGAGAAATAATATTCTTCCTTTTTTTTTTTTAAAAGAGCCAACAGAAGCAAATTCTATTCTGATGAGTTTTGTGCTAGGCACTTTCTCAAGCCTTGTACACACGACCGAGTTTTTCGTCGAAAAACGACAAGAAACTTGCTGGCAGAGCTTTCTTGCCGAGTAAATTGGTCGTGTGTACGCGGCTATCAGGTTTCTCGTCAAGAAAACCGGCAAGAATCTCGACGAGAAAAATAGAGAACCTGCTCTCTATTTTCTCGTCGAGATTCTCGTCAGCCTATTTCTCGACGAGAAAAGTGTGTGTGTGTGTGTACACTTACCTGTCCTCCGGGAAGCCCGTGCATGCTCGAAATGACTTTGACGCATGCGCGGTAGCTTCCTAGGCATAGTTAGGGTGTAGCAAGATGGCGGCGACGGCATCGATTGTGACGAGCGCATGCTCGTCGTAGTCGATGACGTCACCGCGTTCGCTCCATTCAAAGAACCGCGGGTTCTTTGAATCGAGCGTCTGTACACTCGGCCGGGACTACGTGTTTTTTCCTAACGAGATTCTCGGTCGTGTGTACGAGGCTTCAGACAAATCTCTGTGCATAGCAAAAAACACATCTGTATATAACTTGTTCCTGCTGGCTATTTTATAAAGGAATCATGTTATTTTGCATCTCAGTGTGCAGTGTTATTGTTGCTGGTACAATTGATTCAAATTTTCTAATTTTTAATTGGAAAGAACATTTTTAAAAATATTTTTTCAACTCCACTTTTGTCGAGAAAAAAATATCCCCCTCTGGGTGATCTATGTACATTGCAAGGATTATAACAAACGTTGCTGCAGATTCCAACCTTTTGTTATTCTGAAGAAATACCTCTGTGTTTCTCTGTGCTAAGTGGGTCTAATGGGAGTGGTTTCATAATTAACTGTCAGGTGTGCAGCTGCAGAGCTCTAATGATGTAATCTGTTGGGCCTGCATCCCTTTAGACGTGTTCCTATTGAAAGTATCTCTCCAAGTGACATTTTTGTTGCAGGGGATGCCTAAAATCTGACTTGTATCTTAGGCAGACTTCTGGGAAAATTGGTGAGCCAATCACACAAGCAGGAAATTATGTTTCTAGGGAGTGGTCAGCACACTCTCTGTGTACAGAACAACTCTATGTAGCCATATTGCCTTCTCAGAAAATTACAGTGGCTGCAGATTGAAAAGGAAAGGTAATTTTTAATAACATTAAATTACAATATGATTAGTGTCACAATTATATGCGCTATATTATTTTTTTCTTTATTTGCTATTTTTTCCCCTTTTTTCCCCTTTAATGTAATTAGCAAAGTCCCAGATATACTCAAAAATGTGCCCATCATAATTTTCTGATTGTAAGGCTATCCCATTAGTGGGATTTGTACATAATATAAGAAATGGTAAAGCTAAAAATGGCGGCTTGCATTTTACTTGCTTCCTCCAGTGAGACAGTAAATCACAGAGATGGTGCTGTCCTGCTTCTGACCTGTGAATCCAGCTTCTCACCACTGCAAGTGTATTTTTCCTGCATACCTGCTCTCAGTTCCCAGTATTTGCTTCAGGAGAATTAGGGGTCCACAACCTGGGAGTCGCCTGCAAAAAAATCCAAGGAACTCTTGGAAAAATAAGAAAGTACCTTAGACTTTGTGCCTTGGCCCCTTTAAAGGCTCTTACATTCGCTGCACTTTTGGGCATGCTGGGCTTGCCTATCAATACCAATGCCTATTCTCGCTTCTCCAACACTTCTCGCAAGTCTCAGTGTCATCTCAATGACCACCACCACTTCCTAGCCCCAACTGTAATAACGAATTCCTGTATTTACAAAAATCTGTTATGCTTTCACTTTAAATATATATGAAGCAACAAAAATGAAACAACAACCAAAATATACCCTAGTTCAATGTATAATGTTTGAATAAAAATATACTGGTGAACATATCTGTGAATAAAAATGCATTCATATAAAATCACATCCCACAATCACAAACAAATATATTAACCACTTCAATACCAGGTACTTTTGCACTCTCCTGCCCAAGTCAATTTTCAGCTTTCAGTGATGGGCACTGATAGGTGGCACTTATGGGCACTAATAGGTGGCACTGATATGCTGCATTGATGGGCATTGAATTGCGGCACTGATGGGCACTCATATGTGGCACTGTTGGGCACTGCTGGGCACTGATAGGCAACTCTGATGGGCACTGAAAGGCTGCACTGATGCGTATTTATGGGTGGCACTGATGGCTGGCACTGATAGGCTTGACTGATGGCACTGGCAGGCATTGTTAATGGGCACTGATTGGCATCTGCCCTGGAACTGATTGGCATATCCCTGGTCACTGATTGGTATATCCCTGGTGGTCTATTGTGGCATACCTGGTGGGCGTCCTTTATTGCCATCCCTGATGGTCTGAAGTGGGCATCCACAGGGGGCTCAGCTGATGAACAATCAGCGCAGACCCCCTTGTCAGGAGAGCCGCCGATCGGCTCTCCTCTGCTCGCGTCTGTCAGACGCGAGTGAGAAAGAGCCTATAACCGGCTCTTCCTGTTTATATTGTGATCAGCCGTGATTGGACACTGCTGATCACGTGGTAAAGAGCATCCTTCAGAGGCTCTTTACTGAGATTGGTGTAGCGGTGTGTCAGACTGACACGCTGCACCACCGATCACAGCGTGTCGCGCGCACCCACGGCAGTTATCCTGCTGGATGTCATATGACGCCCAGTCAGGATAACAGAACCACCGCCCAGCCATCATTCTGCTATAAGCCGGGCGGGAAGTGGTTAATATAAATGAAAAAACCTCCAAAATAGAAGCAAAGTCCTTCCAGAGATATCAGACCTCTCCTGTTCTCCAAAACCAAGCAAAGCCTCTTACCAGAGATCTCAGACCTCTAACATGAAGGTCATAAACGCATGAGGTCTCTCCAGGATAACTGTCTGATGACCCCACTCAGACAGGCATCACAACTCCTCAAAACTTCAGAAATAGACCATGAAAAAAGAATAGGACAGGCTGTAACGCTTCAGGTAATGTTACTATAAAGTTTGGTGTGGATCACAGCTTCGGAGGTATATATGATATACTTAACAGTTAACTACAAGTAGGCAGAAATCTGATAAGGAGACTCAGATAATTTGGGAATACTAGTGGTTTTATTTAGTTTGGTAGTACACAGTCATAACATGGAGTTCCAGAGGAAACTTAGGTGAAGTAGCAGTACACAGGATAATAGGTTATAGTATACAGAGGAATACTTGCTGTGAGAGGAGTGGTGCTCTGTTCGGCCCAAAAGCTGGAAGTTGAAGGGGCTCTGACCAGCCCAATAGTGAGATGGAAGTCGGGGCTCTATCCGGCCCAATAGGTTCATGCATAGTTGGAGTGGATACTTATTAGTTGGGTTAATGGTTTTACGACTAAGGAAACATTTTTGATGAATTTGCGATAAAAATTTGCGAAACCAAGGAATATTTGAAGTGCCTTCCTATTCAGGGGTCTAGGCCATTTTTGGATACAGTCTATCCTACCAGGATCCATCTGTACGCCATTCTCGGAGATGATGTAACCCAAGAATGCGACGGAGTTGGATTCGAAAGTACACTTCTCTAATTTGACGTATAAATTATGTGTGCGTAACTTAGAGAGAACCCATCTGACATGCTTGCGATGGTCTGTGATGTCTGTGTATATAAGGATGTCATCTAGATATACTACTAGACAAACATCAAGGAGATCCCTGAAAATGTCGTTCACGAGGAACTGGAAAGTGGCAGGAGCGTTGCACAGCCCAAAGGGCATGTTGCAGAGCATGTAAGGCAGACTCCGCGGAGATCTGTTTGCTGGGGTCATCGTATAGAAGATCCATTGCAGCACTGAAATCGGTGAAGGAGTTTAGGATTGGATCGTCTTTCTCTATGAAAGTATTAGCCCAGGCTTGGGGTTCCCCTCTAAGGTAGGAGATGGCGGTGCAAACTTTTGTTCTATCTGTGGCATAAGTGCGTGGCTTCATGTCAAACAATAGTTTACAGGCGTTAATGTATTCCCTGTAGTTTCTCCTATCACCCGAGTTTCCCTGTAGTTTCTCCTGTCTGGTGGGCTTATTTTCGGTTCAGGAGTGTCGGGGTGTGTAACCCGAGTAGGGAGTCTTTCAGTGATATATGACTTGAGATTTTGGTTCTCCGTTAAAAGGTCGGTGACCATCTGCGAAAGTGCGTCAAGTCTCTGATTGAACGCCGCCATGTGGTTAACTACCTCCGATGGATCCATTTTACTCTATTTGGTAGAGTGGTTTGTGCTATCTGTAGCACTTCAGGCAATGTTACTACAAAGTTTGGTGTGGATCACAGCTTCGGAGGTATATATATGATATACTTAACAGTTAATTATATGTAGGCAGAAATCAGATAGGGAGACTCAGATAATTTTGGTATACTAGTGGTTTTATTTAGTTTGGTAGTATACAGTCATAACATGGAGTTCCAGAGGAAACTTAGGTGAAGTAGCAGTACACAGAATAATAGGTTATAGTATACAGAGGAATATTTGCTGTGAGAGGACTGGGGCTCTGTCCGGCCCAAAAGCTGAAATGGTTACATTTTTCTTTTTATCTCTCTAGATTGTTGGAATTGTGGCCAGTCCCAGATATCCTAATCGTCCACTTGGGGGGAAATTATGTGGGTAGAGCTAAAACCTCAGACCTTATGTTTGCGATGAAACGTGATCTACAGACCTTTAAATTGTCTGCCCCAAATACAACTATAATATTTTCAGAGATAGTCCCAAGACTAATATGGCTTCAAAACAGTCAATTTAAAAATATGGAAAAAATCAGGCGTTGGGTAAACAGATCCATGGAAAAATTCATGCCGCTTATCGGTGGTTTTTCATACAGACATAGGGATTTAGAGGGAGGTTATGAAGGCTTATACAGGGCAGATGGAGTTCATCTGTCTGATATAGGTTTAGACATTTTCAATGTGGGATTGCAGAATAGCATTGAATTGGCCGTGGCGGTGGGGTAGGTCGGACTTGATAATTCAAGCCCGGCTTGTGGGGACTTGTTTTTTGATATACGGTATTGCTCGAGTCCTGAAGACAGAGCTGTTTATATTTATTATTTACAAGTGAGAATTTTATGAATTGATAAAATTATTAAATGGATTTAAGTTATTTACAGTTTACACCAATAAACGTGCCTCGGCCAATTATATTCCAAGTACGTCGTGAGTGTATTTATTTATTAAAGGTAAATTGGGTATTGAAGGAGGGATAGGTGCGGCCTACATTTCCATGGACTGAGAGGGCTAAAGAATATGGCCCGAACAGCATGGACATGTGGCTGCCCCCGGACAGCTAAAATATTTATTTATAAAAAAAAAAAGTCATGTCACTTTAAGAAAAATGTACAGTAGGTCAGGCGGGAAAATAGGGTCAAGTAACACTGGAGTATAGGTAGGGAATGTCATTGATCCAACCAGGATGTTTCAAAAGGTCACATGACCAGTTGGAACATTCTGGAAGTGGGGCAAGGCTATATAAAGGGGTCCTCCGCAGAAATCTCCTCACAGCTGGTCAGATTACAGCAACAAGCTCCCCATCCCCCCACCCTTGCTGAAGGCACTTTATGTGGTTTTGTCACCCTTCAAAGTTAAAGGGGGACTTGTTTTTTGATATACGGTATTGCTCGAGTCCTGAAGACTGAGCTGTTTATATTTATTATTTACGAGTGAGAATTTTATGAATTAATAATCTGATTGAATGGATTTAAGTTATTTACAGTTTACCTCAATAAACGTGCCTCGGCCAATTATATTCCAAGTAAGTCGTGAGTGTATTTATTTATTAAAGGTAAATTGGGTATTGAGGGAGGGATAGATGCGGCCTACATTTCCATGCCATTCTGGTAACATGTCCTCTTTTAGGTTTACCGGCATTGAGAGATTGACTCCTATGCCCAGGGATGGTGATAGGAACAGACATCTTTTAGATAGGGAGGCATGGTGGATTTTTTTATTACAAACCAGGGTCCCTCAGGGGTTAAACCACAGATTTATATTAGATTTATATATTTATTATTTATACTAGATTTAAATTTATGTTGATTTCTTTTTTGCATTACCTGCCCCACTGTGCATTCTTTCTTACTTTTTTCATTTTTTTTCTGTTTATTCAGCTTCAGCTTTAGTTTTTGTATTCATGTTTGTATCTCAATTAAATCAATGTGTCTATGTATGGTGTTTCACCTCTCCAAGTAACTCTGATTATCTACTAATTGGCAAATTAATGACATGTGCTGCCAGGAGGGTTTATACACTATATATTGTGGCATTTTTGTAAATGGCATTTGTAGTGAACAAGGCCCGCAAGGCTGAAATGTGTTTACATCTGCTGTCTGTGTCTTTGAGTGCTGGTTCACACTGGGGCGACAAACGCTCCGACATTAGGAGCTCATGTCGCATGACGTGTGAAAATCAATGTTTCCCTATGGGAGCCGTCTTAACTGGTCCGACACATGTCGGTCCGACATTAAAAATTCTCCCTGTACTACTTCTGTCCGACTTTGATCCTACTTCAGCCCATTGACTATCATTGAAGTCGGATCAAAGTCGGATCCTTGTCCTAACCATACGACTTTGGCATCCGACATTGTGATTACAGCAGCAGGGTTCACACTATACGACACGACTTTCATCCTACTTTGCTCTGCGACATCTGTCCGACATTGGTCCGACATTGGTCCGACATTCATGAACAGGATACTACTTAGATCCGACATTGTGCTAGTCTGACTTGTCCTTTGACCAATCAAAACAATCCCAGGGTGAGATAAATTCCTTTTACTGCTGCTGTAATCACATGTCGGATGTCAAATGTCGGATGGTTAGGACAAGGATCCTACTTTGATCCGACATTAATGATATTCAATGGGCTGAAGTCGGATCAAAGTCGGACAGAAGTAGTACAGGGAGCATTTTTAATGTCGGACCGACATGTGTCGGACCAGTTAAGACGGCTCTCATAGGGAAACATTGATTTTCACACGTCATGCGACATGAGCTCCTAATGTCGGAGCGTTTGTCGCCCCAGTGTGAACTGGGCCTTATGGCGAATCAATCAATCAATCAATTTTGAAGATTTTAAAGAGCAAGCAAGGAGCTGCGGACCATCGTTTCTCGTGATTGCTACTGCAGCTGTGCGGTTGCCTTTCCACACCCAGGTAGCTCTAAACAATCTTCTGATCATATTGGGTAGTAGCACCCTACTTCTGCTCTAATTTATGGACTTTATCTCGCTTGGTGTGCTCCCCTGCTTTGAATGCATGTTATTGCTACACATATAATACTGATTTTTTTTCACCAGTATATATTTACTGAGACATTATACATTGAATTTTAGCATATTTTGTTTTTTTATTGCACTTTTGTTGGTTCATATATATTTAAAGGGGAAGCACAACAGGTTTTATGTATACACTCCTCTGTTGCTTTATATTCAGACAATCATTGACCGTTGCTTTCGTATCATTTTATAAGTTCTTTCTTAGGGCAAATTTTTTTTTGTTTTGTTTTCTTACACAGATTAATAACTAATTCCCGATTAACCAGCCCCATGCTTGTGGGAACCAACTCCCACCCATGACACTTTAGGACAGCTTTATTCCCTTTTGATTTGTGAAGGATTTTTTTTTTTATGTGTGTAAATTATTAGAATAACATTCTGATAAGATCAATTCAGGTTGTTGGGGACTCAAATTAGCATGGTAGTGACTTTTTTGCAGGTTTGCTATTGCCTTTTTATAACATTTTTCATGCTTTTTTTTCTTCATGTGGGTCTGGATATGATCAGTAGATACCTGATCTAGACCTCCACCCCCATACAGCTGTACAGCAACAGATCACTTCTAATAGTGATCTGTTGCTGTCTGCAATCAGTCAGCGATAGATCACAATAAGGAAGATGTGCTACTGCAGCTCTGTCTAAGTTTGCATGCAAAAAGTCTCTTGTGACATCACATCACTTCAAATATAAAAGCCCAGGAGCATTGTGTTTGCAGCAATTTATGTTGTACTATGAAGCTCTGTGTACCAAGATCAGAATCCCAAAAGCTGATCATTTCAGCTTTTGGGCTTAAACCCTGTATACACGGTCGAGAATCTCGTCGTAAAAAAAAACATTGTTTTTCTCAACGAGATTCTTTTCAAGCTTGACGGGATTCTTGTCAAGCTTTCCTTGCATACACACTGTCAATTAAAAATCTCGTTGTTGTAAAGCGCGGTGACGTACAACACGTACGACGGCAGTATAAAGGGGAAGTTCGATTCCAATGGCGCCACCCCTTGGGCTGCTTTTACTGATCTTGTGTTACCGCGTGTTAGTAAAAGTTTGGGGAGAGACGATTCACGCTTTTCAGTCTTCGTGCTTTCAGTTCATTTTGTGCGGTTCAGTTTGTGCTTGTGGGTTTGTATCTTGTCTTTCAGGGCGTGTAGTCAGGTCATATCTGTTTTACAGTGCGTTCTTGTCCACTTGTTTCTGATTTTCAGGTCGTTCTTCAAAGGCCTTGCTGTTCTTAAGTGCGTTCTGTTTAGTACGTTCTGATCAGACGACCGTCTTCTAGCCATGTTATGTTCTCATTGTAGAGTTCGTGCTGTGCGGGCGCTTGGTGTTGGTCTGATTGTCTTGGACCAAGACCAGTCCATGAACAGGGTGAGGAGGAGTTCATGAACCAAGAATTGGTTGCTCCAGCGGGACCAATTCTGTCACATGCCTCTGCTGCGGGAGATCCAGGAGAATAATCCTGATGACTACAGGAATTTTCTCTTAATGTCTGACCCCGTTTTTCAGCATCTGTTGGCTTTGGTGTCCCCCTATATCACCAGGCAGGACACTGTAATGCGGGAATCCATCACTGTTGAGCAGAGGCTCATCGCCACATTGCGATATCTGGCGACTGGGAAAAGTCTGCAGGACCTGAAGTTCACGACAGGCATCTCCCCCCAGGCTCTGGGGATCATTATACCAGACACCTGTTCTGCCATCATCCAAGTCCTGCAGAAGGACTATATTAAGGTAAGTTTTCTCCTTTAACATCACATTCTATGTAATTCATGTATGCTAATGTATTGTATTTCTTTCATCATTCCCTAATTACCATGATTGTAATATGCTGTGAATGTCCCCTTTGTCCCCATGCATGCTGTTAGCTTTTAATGCCCATTTTTTGGCCTACATGCATATTTGCCTTCACGAACCTCTCCATCATGCTATCCTGGGCCCAAACACCCTTAGCCTAGTCACTTCCCAATGTATTTTGTCAGCTCCATTGTAGTGCTTTACCCCCACCCCACCCCCCTAAACACCCCATAAAATGTCTACAAATGTATATTTTCACATAAAATTATTTTCTTTTCTTTTTTGGGGTTCCCAAACTCATCTAACCCCCCCTAAATTTTGTACAATGGCCCATCAGAGGGGGTGATGAATCTGATAATTGTGCCTTCTATTTTTGTTTTTAAAAACTCATTAAAATAAAAGTTCTAATGATGTTGGCCAAGAATGTATTTTTGTGTAATCTGCTTGCAATGTTATGTGCAAAAGTACTAATATTTTTTTATCTCGTTTGACTCCACAGCTTCCTTCCATGCCACAGGAATGGCAGAATGTGGCGTCCCATTTTGCCACGCGGTGGGACTTCCCCAACTGCGGAGGGGCAATAGATGGGAAGCACGTCCGCATCGTGCCACCACCCCAGTGAGGGTCATATTTCTACAACTATAAGGGGTTTCATAGCATCGTGCTGATGGCGGTGGTGTCAGCACAGTATGAATTCCTCTATGTGGATGTGGAAAAGAATGGCCGGATGTCCGATGGGGGAGCCTTCACCCAGATGGAGTTTGCCCTCCGTCTACAGAGTGACGACCTTGAATTGCCACTGGATGCAGGGAATGTGGAAGGACTCCCCTTTGTTTTTTTGATTGATGAAGCCTTTGGACTGGGACCGCATCTCATGAGGCCATTCCCCCAGAGGACCCTCACCCTGGAGAGGAGGGTATTCAACTACCGGCTGGCCAGGGCCCGGAGAGTTGTGGAGAATGCCTTTCGGGATAATGGCCAGCCGGTTCCGCCTTTTTATGACATCGATCCACTTGGCAGAGTACAAAATTAACTATATTGTATTTTGTTGCTGCGTTCTGCATAATTATTTGCGCAGAAAAGCCCCAAATTATATGGCCTCAATTGGGCCTGAGGCTGGACTTTTGGGGGACAATATTTTGCCGGGCCTGGCTTGCCCCCCCAAAACGCCTGTGAGGTTCTGCAAAAATATGTCGAGTATTTCACAGGTAAGGGCCATTCCTATGCCAGGCAATGCATAAAACTTTTTTGCAACCAAAAAAAAAAAATCTGCTTTAATCTGATTTTTGGATGTATTGCTTGTGTTTCTTTTAGCTGTCTCCTAGTTTTTCCTAGTGCACTTGTAGTGCCAAGTGTAATTTCCTTTAGTAAATAGCAACCATTTCACTGGTAACACCAAAAATATACACAAAAAAGGTTATAGTGGATTTGATAAAGAAGCTGCACTTTGTTGTTGTTCAAAAATTTTACTCTGTGCACATTCACACATGGTAAATATAACATTTTTGGTGTTATAAAAGATATATATTTTTTTTAATAACATACAAAACTCTCATTAACATACAACAAAATACAACATGGTAAATTTCTAGGCAATATCAGACATTCTAGGTTTTGAAAAATGTCTCTAACTTCCCTTCATAATATGGGGTGTTGTCACCCCTGAACAAGCCTAAATTTGAAGATGCGCACAATTTTTAGGGTTTTTAAAAAGGGGTATTTCCCTCCTGATCCCTATTGTCAACACGTGCTATCTGCCATCATGGGTGATCAATGGACGTGTTTTGGGGGTGCAACCCCTTCTTCCTTTCACCTACTTGAGTAGCGAGTAAGGGGTTGCACCCACAAAACCCGTACATGGATATCCCCTGATGGCAGATAGCACATGTTGACACACTGTGTGCATCTTCAAATTTTGGCTTGATTGTAAAAGTGCAACATTTTAGAATAAAAAAAAAAAAAATTGAAAGGGGGGTTTTGCTTCATTCAATTTGCACCAAAACATCAATGATGTCCTTAAATGTTTGCTTCATGACATTCATCCTTTTCTTCATTATGTCCAGTTCACTACTACACTCCATAACTTGCTGGATGATTCTTTGTGCACTATCACTTGAGAAACGAGGACTTTCTTCCTCAACAACATGTTCATCCCCTAAAAAAAATAAAAAAAGGTATTATAACTACATCTCTTACCTGAAGCTGTGGTGACAGACACTGACCTGTTGTGGTGACAATTTCCGCAACGTCATCCACTTCTCCTTCCTCCACATCCTCGGGTTGGGGTTCTTGGTGAGGTTGGGGTTCTCTCTGTGGTGTGGGGTTCCTGTTCTCCCTGGAGTGGTGTCCGCCCAGTCTTCTCTCCCCTATGAGAATGAAACAAAAGGTATAATTAGCACACAGATATTTTAGGAAAAAATAGGAACATAATACATTGCTTGGAAGTGGGGTACAAGTGTCTGTTTGGGTAGAGTTACAAGCTGAAGACATAATTTATAAAAAAAAAAAATCTTGACTAATCACCTTTTTGGGACATGGAGACACCCCAAGAATACACTGAAGCACCTGTGCGGGGCACCCTAAAAAGGTTGTTCTGGTGGCCCACACTATAGTGCTCCATAGTGCAGATGTGTAAACAGCCAGGGATGGACTGGCCATAGGGACTACCGGGAGTTTCCCGGTGGGCCGATGCCTCAGTGGGGCGTTTAAAAAAAAAAAATTTTGTGGGCCGTTTTTTAATGCAGTTCGGCGGCAGTGGGAGCGTGGCAGCAAACAGCGGTCCTCACAATTTTTTTTTTTTGTGGCCCGTTTTTTTTATGCAGTTCGGCGGCAGCGGGAGCGTGGCAGCAAACAGCGGCGGGGATTCGGGGAAGGTGGCCATCGAGGAGGGCAGTTGGATGTAAAATTCCAAGGGAGAAGAGCTCCACCCCCTCCCTGATCACCGAAGAGGCGGACAGTAGCGAGCGCGGCCACCCCGGCGCTCCCAGAACCTCGATTCCTCCACCTCCTCTCTGCTCCAGGAACCATGCGGCCTGGGCCGGAGGGCAGGCTGACTGGGAGCCCGGAGGAAGAGAACATGCGCCGCTGTAAGGAGCAGAGCAGCGTGAGCACCCCCCGGATCAAGAGGGAGACTCGGCGCTGCCGCTGATGGCCATCAGGTACCTGGCATCCTACACAAACATGCCAGAACACTGAGACAGCGGGGAGGTGAGCAGAAAGGGACAGTGCTATGTGGTCTGTCTCAGCCCTCCCCTCTCTCTCTCTGCCCCCTCTGTCTCTCAGTCCCCCCCTCTGTCTCTCTGTCCCCCCTCTTTCAGCCCCCTCCTCTGTCTCTCAGCCCCCCCCACTATCTCTCAGACCCCTCCTCTGTCTCTCAGACCCCCCTCTGTCTCTCAGACCCCCCCTCTGTCTCTCAGACCCCCCCTTTGTCTCTCAGACCCCTCCTCTATCTCTCAGCTCTCCTCCACTGTCTCTCAGCTCTCCTCCTCCGTCTCTCAGCTCTCCTCCTCCATCCCTCAGCTCTCCTCCTCCGTCTCTCAGCTCTCCTCCTCCGTCTCTCAGCTCTCCTCCTCCGTCTCTCAGCTCTCCTCCTCCGTCTCTCAGCTCTCCCCCTCCGTCTCTCAGCTCTCCCCCTCTGTCTCTCAGCTCTCCCCCTCTGTCTCTCAGCTCTCCCCCTCTGTCTCTCAGCTCTCCCCACTAGCAAAAGAGCTGGAAGAAGATAGTGGAGGGGCCGGCAGAAGGACAACGGAGAGCCGGACGAGACGACGGGGAAGACCGGGCCTCCACTAGCAAAAGAGCTGGAAGAAGGTAGCGGAGGCCCGGCAGAAGAAAGAACCGAAGAGGGAAGAAGGTGACGGAGAAGACCGGGCCCCGCTAGCAAAAGAGCTGGAAGAAGATAGCGGTGGCCCAGCAGAAGGAAGGAAGAACCGGAGAGCGCGGCGACGACACCGAAGACCCCCAAAGTCGGAAGAAGACCCCCGGAGCTGTGCAATAAATTACTTTAAAAAGCTGTGTGTTTTTTTTTATTGCCATTTTTTTCCACCAGGTGAATGGGTAGGGGTATGATGTAGCCCCTCCTCTGTCTCTCAGCTCCCCTCTGTCTCTCAGACCCCCCCCCCCCTCTGTCTCTCAGACAAGTTAATTATTTTTCATTATTGTACCATTCTAAAGAAGATTTAAATGCGAACCATTTAAACTATGCAATAATTTACAGCGTGACGAATTTGCTATCTCCATTACGAACGCTAGTTTTACCAGAAGGAGCGCTCCCATCTCATACATGATTCTGAGCATGCACGGTTTTTTAAGACTCGGAAAAGCATACACACGACCGGTTTTCTCATCGGGAAACAGGCCAACGAGAAACCCGACGAGAAAAATGAGAATCCTGACGAGAAAATAGAAAGCAGGTTCTCTATTTTTCTCATTGAGATTCCCGGCAGTTTTCTTAACAAGAAACTATACACACGAACGGTTTTCTCGGCAAGAAAGCTCTCCCAGCAGTTTTCTTGTCGATCCTTGCCGAGAAAAACGGTCATGTGTACGAGGCCTGAGTGTAGGATGTGGGTTAGCAGGGACTCGCAGGAGCTGCAGTTTACAATTCACTGTTTTAGTGTCATTTTATAACTACTCTAAGGACTAAATAGTTACCTCTGAAATTTACCTTCCAACCCAACTTTGTTCATTTGTGCCGTAGCCTGTCTCCATAAAGATTACCTGTCACCTGTCCAACGCTATTGTGTAGGGAACTTGTTAGTCCCCATGTTAAGTGAATAAAATGCTAAAAAGTTAAAATATAAAATAAATATAATAGGAAAACATTTAAAATCACTCTCATTACTTTTCACACACACACGTGAACACAAATGGCAGTGTAATGTATATGTAAACAATGATATCTTAACTGATAAGCTGCTATGTCATTTTTCTGTTTGCAACTACTGACTTTTTATTCTACAGGGCCCCAGCTTTTATATAATATATATAATATTTGGGGGTGGGTGGTGTTAAGTGATTATCTAGAAAGTTAAAGTGGTTGTAAACCCTCATTTACAACTTTATGCTACAGGTAATCCTACAGTATATTAAGGCTTACCTGTAGCAAACAAGGATATCTCCTAAAACTGCACGGTTTAGGAGATATCCCTGTATTTGCATGTGCCAACGTCATGCGGCACAAGCGCACTTAAGTAGGGTTGAGCGGACCCGAACTGTAAAGTTCGGGTCTGTACCGAACTTTTCGGTTTTGGGGTCCCGGACCCGAATCCGAACAATTGACTGTATGTTGGGGTTCGGGTCCGGTGTTCGGCAATATGCATGTAAAGTCGCGCTTGTTTCCCGTGCTTAGAACTGTCTCTGCACAAAGTGTAATTTTTGAAGGAAAAACAGTAATTTAAAACTCACTCGCGGCTATTAATGAATTGTCGGCTCCCGGCAATACATAGAAAAGTCATTGATAAAAAGAAAAAAAAAAGCGTGGGGGTTCCCCCAAATTCAATTACCAGGCCCTTCAGGTCTGGTATGGATATTAAGGGGAACCCTGCCGCAAAAAAAAAATGCGTGCGGTTCCCCCAAATATCCATACCAGGCCCTTCAGGTCTGGTATGGATTTTAAGGGGAACTCCACCCCAAATAAAAAAAATGGCGTGGAGTACCCCCAAATATCCAGACCAGACCCTTTATCCAAGCACGCAACCTGGCAGGCCACAGGAAAAGAGGGGGGACGAGAGAGCGTCCCCCCTCCTGAACCGTACCAGGCCACATGCCCTCAACATGGGGAGGATGTCCCCATGTTGATGAGGACAAGGGCCTCATCCCCACAACCCTTGCCCGGTGGTTGTGGGGTCTGCGGGCAGGGGGCTTATCGGAATCTGGAAGATCCCTTTAACAAAGGGGACCCCCAGATCCTGCCCCCCCCCCCTATGTGAATTGGTAATGGGGTACATTGTACCCCTACCATTTCACAAAGAAAGTGTAAAAAATTGTAAAAAAAAATACACAGACACCATTGGGAACGTCCTTTATTAAAAAAAACAAAACAAAAAAAAAAACATTCCAGCGATGAAATCCAGTGTCCCGCGGCGATCCCGATGTCCAGCTCTGTCCAGACGAAATGTCATTGGCTGAGCCTGAGCGGACCTGATGGGGAACTTCCTCTGCAGTCTATTTAATTAATAGACCCACCCCCTCTAAAGTTCCCCATCAGGTCCACTCAGCCAATGACGTAGTGTAAGGCTGAGGACCTGATGCGGAACGTGAGAAGGGGCGGGTCTATTCATGTATTATACTGCGGAGGAAGTTCCCCATCAGGTCCGCTCATCCAATGATGTAGGCGGGGTCTGACATATGAGGGGGCAGACCCCCTGTACTCTTCCTGTACAACTGTGAAAAGTTTGTTGTCTGGGGGACCTACGGCCGGGGAGCACCGATTTTTCAAAGCCGGGCATCCCTTCCATAGACTCCCATGTTAAACGGTAAATTTCTCCAGTGATTTTAGGGACCCGGTACCGGCCGGCCCTGAGTCCCCTGGGCCCCAAACTTGGCACACATGTAGCCCCACCCTTCATCAACAAGTGTGCAAAGTTTTTGTCCAGGAGACCTACGGCCGGGGAGAACCAATTTTTCAAAGCCGGACAACCCTTCCATAGACTCCTATGTTAAACATCAGTCTAGTCACACAGCGCCGGAGATCAGGTAGGGAGATTGGGCACAGTGCGGCATGGAAACAGTGAGGCATGGGCACAGTGACAGTGAGGCATGGGCACAGTGAGACATGGGCACAGTGAGACATGGGCACAGTGAGACATGGACACAGTGAGGCATGGACACAGTGAGGCATGGAGACAGTGAGGCATGGGCACAGTAAGGCACAGTGAGGCATGCACATGGACACAGTGAGGCAAAGTGAGGCACAGTGAGGCATGCAGATGGACACCCTAGGCTTAAACTCCAGTCAATAAGTTTTCCCATTTTCTTGTGTTAAAATTAGGTGTCTCGGCTTATATTCGGGTCGGCTTATACTCGAGTATATATGGTATATAGTAAAAGGCTGCTTCTGCGAATATTGACAGCTTTCTTGATGTAATTATCAGTTGTTATCTTAAATAAATATATATATATATATATATATATATATATATATATATATATATATATATAAAGTATCTCACAAAAGTGAGTAAACCCCTCACATTTTTGTAAATATTGTATTATATCTTTTCATGTGACAACACTGAAGAAATGACACTTTGCTACAATGTACAGTAGTGAGTGTACAGCTTGTTTAACAGTGTAAATTTGCTGTCCCCTCAAAATAACTCAGCACACAGCCATTAATGTCTAAACTGCTGGCAACAAAAGTGAGTACACCCTTAAGTGAAAATCCAAATTATGCCCAAGGTGTCAACATTTTGTGTGGCCACCATTATTTTCCAGCACTGCCTTAACCCTCTTGGGCATGGAGTTCATCAGAGCTTCACAGGTACTGTAGCCACTGAAGTCCTCTTCCACTCCTCCATGATGACATCATAGAGCTGGTGGATGTTAGAGACCTTGCGCTCCTCCACCTTCTGTTTGAGGATGCCGCACAGGTGCTCAATAAGGTTTAGGTCTGAAGACATGCTTAACCAGTCCATCACCTTTACCCCCAGCTTCTTGAGCAATGAGGTGGTCGTCTTGGAGGTGTGTTTGGGGTTGTTATCATCTTGGAATACTGCCCTGCAGCCCAGTCTCCTAAGAGAGGGGATCATGCTCTGCTTCAGTATGTTACAGTACATGTTGACATTCGTGGTTCCCTTAATGGACTGTAGCTCCCCAGTACCGGCAGCACTCATGCAGCCCCAGACCATGACACTCCCACCTCCATGCTTGACTGTAGGCAAGACACACTTGTCTTTGTACTCCTCACGTGGTTGCCGCCACACATGCTTGACACCATCTGAACCTAATAAGTTTATCTTGGATTACTTGGACCATGTCCTGTGGTCTGATGAGACCATGTCCTTAGTCTGCTTGTCTCAGCAAACTGTTTGCGGGCTTTCTTGTGCATCATCTTTAGAAGAGGCTTCCTTCTGGGACGACAGCCATGCAGACCAATTTGATGCATTGTGCGGCGTATGGTCTGAGCACTGACAGGCTGACCCTCCACCCCTTCAACCTCTGCAGCAATGATGGCAGCACTCATACGTTTATTTCCCAAAGACAACCTCTGGATATAACACTGAGCACATGCACTCAACTTCTTTGGTCGACCATTGCGAGGCCTGTTATGAGTGGAACCTGTCCTGTTAAACTGCTGTATGGTCTTGGCCACCATGCTGCAGCTCAGTTTCAGGGTCTTGGCAATCTTCTTATAGCCTATGCCAAAGATCTCCAAACTATGGCCCTCCAGCTGTTGCGGAACTACACGTCCCATGAGGCATTGTAAAACTCTGGCATTCACAGACATGACTAGGCATAATGGGAATTGTCATTCCTGAACAACTGGAGGGCCATGGTTTGGAGACCCCTGGCCTAGGCCATCTTTATGTAGAGCACCAAATCCTTTTTTCAGCTCCTCAGAGTGTTCTTTGCCATGAGGTGCCATGTTGAACATCCAGTGACCAGTATGAGAGAGTGAGAGCGATAACACCAAATTTAAGATACCTGCTCTCCATTCACACCTGAGACCTTGTAACACTAACGAGTCACATGACACCGGGGAGGCAAAATGGCTAATTGGGTCCAATTTGAACATTTTAACTTAGGGGTGTACTCACTTATTTTGAGGAGACAGCAAATTTACACTGTTATACAAGCTGTACACTCACTACTTTACATTGTAGCAAAGTGTCATTTCTTCAGTGTTGTCACCTGAAAAGATATAATAAAATATTTACAAAAAATGTGAGGAGGGGTGTACTCACTTTTGTGAGATACTGTGTGTGTGTGTGTATGTGTGTGTGTATATATATATATATATATATATATATATATATATATATATACATACAGTAGGTGTGTGTGTGTGTGTGTGTGTTTTATATCCAGTAATAAGTAGGACTTACATTTTATACATTCTAATATCCTAAATCTCAAACAACTTCTTATCAAAATTGAATTAGGAAAAATAAGACATTTCATTTATCCCTACAGGTTCTTCTCACCATGGCACAATACGTTTACTGACTAAGATAAATTCTTTAGAAATAAATATTTTGATAAATCCCATACATTATAGTACAACGTAATAATGATATTCAGTCAAAAAGAACCTGTATAAATATTTTAGTTTTCCAATTCAAGGTCTTCTGGGAAATAAAGAAAAAACTTTTTTTTTTTTTTTTTCATACACAAAAATAAATGAATTAAAGAAATGATTTCCTAGTCACAAGCTTATTAACCCGCCTAGCGGTATTCCCGAGTCTGGCTTGGGGTAAGATTTCAGTACCTAAAGCGGTAACCCCTAGCCAGACTCGGGATCGCATTGCAGGATACAGGGAAAGTTACTTACCTTGTTCCCTGGATCCTGCGATGTGTCCCAGCTGTGTGAGCGAGCTGTCATCTCGCTTGATTCACACCGTCGAGTGCCAAGCTCCGTTCCTGAGCGTTGCGACGCCAAATTCAAAAAGTGAAACACAACTGTTCTTTCTGCCTGGAAACTGGAGATTGTCCATAGCAACCAAAAAGTGTCCCTTTACATCAGAAGTGGTTTTAGACCAGCTATAAAACAGCGATAATAAATTAGAATCACTTGCAGAATTGAGCAATAGTCATCAAACACTGAAAAACACTTTTATTATTATTATATTATTATTTGTTATAAATTATTTTATAGTTATTTATTATATTATAATTGATTATTTAGTTTTTTGAACTTTATCATACCCGGGATGTCTACTAGACTCTTGTTTGGACAGATTTAAGTGAGTTATTCCTAAGAATTGCAGGCCTACAATATAAAACGCCACATTTCCATGCAAAATAATGGTACCGCTTTCAGCACCTAAAATCTGAAATAATCATACCGCCAGGGAGGTAAAGCCTATAATACTACAGGGATCAAATTATTTACGTGGATGTTGCTAAAAAAAAAAAAGTTTGAAAACAAAGCAAAGTTCAGTCTTATAAAAAATTTAAAATAAAAAATGTTGGAATGGGTTTAGTCTTCAAAGGAACTGGATGAAAACGAACACGACTTAGATCTTTAATGCATGAAATACAGGAGCAGAGAATGAAAACAAGATACACACAGAAGCCAGACTTGACAGACCTGCTGTCAATTTTAAAACCATAATGAACGTTAAATATTACATGGGTATTTCTTTTTTTGTAGTGCCAGAAATTGATTTTATTAGCTTGGGGAGTCTTTGCCACTAACCCACACTTCATTGTTTTTATTTGTAAACTCAATCAATACTGCAACAGTAGTTAATTTAAACGTAAACATTCTTTCTATGTTAAGTCTGGTAACTGTTTTGACATACCTAACAAGAATTATAAAACTCAAAGTTCTTTGAACTTCTTTCAACCCTGAGAGAAAATCTTAATTTACTTTAAATAAGTGAGCTGTCATCAGATTGGTAATACAAACACAGAATGGTAACACATACTGTATGTTCAGTTAACTCGTAGGAGAACCAGACCACTGTATTATGGTTAAAGACATATCCCCATTGCTCTATCATTGGATTGGCAGCCTCACAGATAAATAGGCCAAAGGGACAATCTCCCAGCTAAAGTAACTATTGGCAGTAATAGAGCATTCACATATTAATAGCTCCAAGGACATTCTAGGAAACAACGTATACCATGTGTAGTACCCTCTGTAAGAACATGCACATTTTAAATATACAAAGGGAATCACTCACCAATCTGAAAACACTAGGGCATGAAGAAATGCACCAGTAAGAGATGGTAACAAGTGTTTTTTTTTTTTTTTTGCAAGAGTCAGAGATTTAAACAAAAGCACTGAAAAGTATATTACTTTGCTGCAAAGTTCACTTCCTTATGACATATTTACACACAGTAGTTACATAGTAGGTGAGGTTGAAAAAAGACACAAGTCAATCAAGTCCAAACTATGTGTGTGATTATATGTCAGTATTACATTGTATATCCCTGTATGTTGTGGTCGTTCAGGTGCTTATCTAATAGTTTCTTGAAACTATCGATGCTCCCCGCTGAGACCACCGCCTGTGGAAGGGAATTCCCCATCCTTACCGCTCTTACAGTAAAGAACCCTTTATGTAGTTTAAGGTTAAACCTCTTTTTTTTCTTTTTTATTCTAATTTTAATGAGTGGGCACGTGTCTTGTTAAACTCCCTTCCACGAAAAAGTTTTATCTCTGTTGTGGGGTCACCAGTACGGTACTTGTAAATTGAAATCGTATCCCCTCTCAAGTGTCTTTTCTCCAGAGAGAATAAGTTCAGTGCTCACAACCTTTCCTCATAACTAATATCCTCCAGACCTTTTATTAGCTTTGTTGCCCTTCTTTGTACTCGCTCCATTTCCAGTACATCCTTCCTGAGGACTGATGACCAGAACTGGACAGCAGACTCTAGGTGCGGCCGGACCAGAGTCTTGTAGCGTGGGAGAATTATCGATTTATCTCTGGAGTTAATCCCCTTTTTAATGCATGCCAATATTCTGTTTGCATTGTTAGCAGCAGCTTGGCATTGCATGACATTGCTGAGCCATGCACAGCTGCACCAGAGATTGCACTCTTCAGTTTTAGTAAATCAACCCCTAGGTTACATTACAATATATATGAACCCAGTGTCTTCTTGAAGAATTAGGGTGCCTGTGGATTCTGCCAAATCAGCGAGTGGCTACATTTTCTACACAGATAGGGTCTAACAGGCATGTCATTGCATTGGCATATAAAACAGAACTAAATATCTTCCGATTTAACCCAGCTAGAGAGGTCAGGGATGGCTTGTTTAACCCCACTTCCCATCTATTTTCCCTCTATAAACGGTGAGGGGGGGGGGGTTGAAGTGGTTATGCCAGAATATACCTGATATGTAATTTTCAACTGGCTATTCTCTTTCTAGTAAAAGTGGCCCTGGGGGCTATACAGCCACTGGATCACTTTTACAGGCGGCAGAAGGAGGTTCCCAGTAAGGATGTGACTTAAGGCATCAATTTCCAGGCACACGGTTAAAGGAACTGGTGGTGTTCTTCCCATTATATGATATCAGAAAGCAGAGCCAATTACATTTTTGTCACTTCTGATGTAAACAAGCCATTACTTGACTTGTGAAAGCATCTGATCAAAATAATATAAGTTTGATCAGATTCTTTGAAGGACAGAGGAGAGATGTGGAATTTAATAGACCTCAGATCTCTCCATAAATAAGACCTGTTATAGCCCATGCTATCACAAGGGATGTGGTTTCTCCCTTGTGATAGCAATAATGTTGATAGAAAAAAAAGTAAAGGTACAGTGTAAAACATTTCTAAAAATAAATAATACAAATTTAAAACTTTTTTAAAGTACCCCCATCCCCCTGTGCTCACGTGCAAATGCAAACACGCGCGTAGGCCCCGCAAGCATATGTAAACTTTAATTGCACGCACCAGACATATGAGATATTGCCACAAATGTCAGAGTGAGAGCAATAATTCTAGCACCAGACCTCCTCTGTAACTCTAAACTGGTAAACTGTAAAGGCTATTAAGACAGAAGAGGGTCGGGACTTTGTATGAAGCATGCAGATTGAGAGCCAAACAGAGCTAGTAAATCAAATAATATAACATTTATTAAATATTATACGGTAAAATACAGAAGACATCATGGTACATATTCCATCATCCAACATGATTAGTTAGTTCATTAGCATTAATTCGTAAGTGAAATGAGTAAAACAATAAAAACATGAGGTATAACTGCATGATAAATACTATTTGGCATCTGAAGCTCGACGCGTTTCGCGGCTATCATGCCGCTCATCAGGAGCTGATTATTAATGGATGTCTACAATACAAGAACATAGTATCAATTGATAGGTTAGGCTTATATAGAGGGGGGAGAGAAATATGCACTTTAATCTACAGCCCATACTCACAGGTCGGGTGATGGCATGGGCGCGGCAGGGGGCATGTAGGCGGCCGGGGACACAGTCTGGCACGGGAGCTGAGGCGGCATGACAGGTGGAGGAGCAAGGAGGAAGTCATCCTTGTGTAAACTGAGTATGTGATCTTCACCAGGGTCAAGGGGCACATGCAGAGAGACTCCTGGACCATCTGAAAATGAAAGTGAAGTGCAAAGAAAATGGTGTGTTAAATTGCTGAGGGGTGATGAGCCCTACGTTCAGCAGTGAAAAGATGAAAAAATAGATGTGAATGAGCAGGGATAATAATGAACAGAATAGCATAGCTGAAATATATGATGGTGTAGCTATGTTGAAAGCAATAGAGTGCTCCAACGTTGAGAACACTATCAATGAAAAGTGAGAGGGATGAAACATGAAAGAAGGGTAAATGTATGACGGTGAGCTTGTTGAGGGCAATGAGGATGCTCCAACATAGAAACACCGTCGTGAGGGGATTAAGAGAAAGGGGGGGGAAACAGAAAGAAAAGAAGAGAAGGAGAGGGCAAAGAAAAAGGAAAGAAAGAAGGGAAAGGAAAGGAAAGGCACCGCCTGGGGTGTATGATAGTGAAGCTGTGCTGGAGACATGGAAAAAAAACTCCAACATGTGTACGCTATCATTGATATGTGATAGTGAAGCTGTGTTGCAAACAATAAAAAAATGCTCCAACGAAAGGGACACTGTCATAGTGAATAGAGGGGACTGAGTGCTAACAAGAATGTGTGTGGAAGGAAATGAGAAGGGAGAAGGACAGAAAAGAATGTGTGGTAATGAATTTACCTGAATGGAAGGAGTTGAGGGTGCATTTTGCCTAATGCGAGATGTTGCTGGTTCCTCAACCCCTGACTATGTGTGTTGGTGCCTGTGTCAGGGGAGAGATACCTGCCTCGCCGCGAACATCCTGTTGCCGCCAATGTCACGCTGGCGAGTATGGGGGAGGAAAGGCACCATCTCCCAGGCAGCAAGCGGCCGGCAAGTGGCGCCAAAAAACTCACTTCCCCCTATTGACCGCCAGGTGGAGAACTCGGCGCTCATGTGATGACGTCAACCTAGGTGGACTCCAGACATGACGCGCCGGATGCGTGGCGCCGATGCGCAGCTGGGCGACCGCCCCGTCCCCCATGGGAAGGGGAGAAGGGGAGGGGCCCCCGCTGCGCATCGCAGCTCCCAATGTCAGAAAGGGCCCCAACTCACACCACTGGGCCCACCACGTCACGCCCCAAACAACACTGGACCCGTGAGCTGGGGTGTCTACATAGATCATATTTTGTTTAAAGAATATCAAAACAAAGAAACATTATCTTCACTTTGCCTACAGTATGGTAGGGGAAGAAAACTATTTCTGACACTGGGGTGTTGTGTCAGAATGCTCAGAGAAACCCATCCAAAGCTATCCCGCAGTATGGCAGGGGTAGGAGGAAAGGGAAACACAGCTGGCACATTGGGTCTTGTGTCAGCTGGATGCTATTCAAAAACGCATGCTTCCATCCCTAATTGGATTCAATGGAAAAGAGAAAAGGTTTGGGACTTTAAATGAGACCTGAGACAATGAAGTCACTAGGTCTCCATCCCTATCAGTACGAAGACAGAAGAGGGTCGGGACTTTGTATGAAGCATGCGGATTGAGAGCCAAACAGAGCTAGTAAATCAAATAATATAACATTTTGTAAATATTATACGGTAAAATACAGAAGACATCATGGTACATATTCCATCATCCAACATGATTAGTTAGTTCATTAGCATTAATTCGTAAGTGAAATGAGTAAAACAATAAAAACATGAGGTATAACTGCATGCTAAATATTATTTGGCATCTGAAGCTCGACGCGTTTCGCGGCTATCATGCCGCTCATCAGGAGCTGATTATTAATGGATGTCTACAATACAAGAACATAGTATCAATTGATAGGTTAGGCTTATATAGAGGGGGAGAGAAATATGCACTTTAATCTACAGCCCATACTCACAGGTCGGGTGATGGCATGGGCGCGGCAGGGGGCATGTAGGCGGCCGGGGACACAGTCTGGCACGGGAGCTGAGGCGGCATGACAGGTGGCGCAGCAAGGAGGAAGTCATCCTTGTATAAACTGAGTATGTGAACTCCACCAGGGTCAAGGGGCACATGCAGAGAGACTCCTGGACCATCTGAAAATGAAAGTGAAGTGCAAAGAAAATGGTGTGTTAAATTGCTGAGGGGTGATGAGCCCTACGTTCAGCAGTGAAAAGATGAAAAAAATAGATGTGAATGAGCAGGGATAATAATGAACAGAATAGCATAGCTGAAATATATGATGGTGTAGCTATGTTAAAAGCAATAGAGTGCTCCAACGTTGAGAACGCTATCAATGAAAAGTGAGAGGGATGAAACATGAAAGAAGGGTAAATGTATGACGGTGAGCTTGTTGAGGGCAATGAGGATGCTCCAACATAGAAACACCGTCGTGAGGGGATTAAGAGAAAGGGGGGGAAAACAGAAAGAAAAGAAGAGAAGGAGAGGGCAAAGAAAAAGGAAAGAAAGAAGGGAAAGGAAAGGAAAGGCACCGCCTGGGGTGTATGATAGTGAAGCTGTGCTGGAGACATGGAAAAAAACTCCAACATGTGTACGCTATCATTGATATGTGATAGTGAAGCTGTGTTGCAAACAATAAAAAAAATGCTCCAACGAAAGGGACACTGTCATAGTGAATAGAGGGGACTGAGTGCCAACAAGAATGTGCGTGGAAGGAAATGAGAAGGGAGAAGGACAGAAAAGAGTGTGTGGTAATGAATTTACCTGAATGGAAGGAGTTGAGGGTGCATTTTGCCTAATGCGAGATGTTGCTGGTTCCTCAACCCCTGACTATGTGTGTTGGTGCCTGTGTCAGGGGAGAGATACCTGCCTCGCCGCGAACATCCTGTTGCCGCCAACGTCACGCTGGTGAGTATGGGGGAGGAAAGGCGCCATCTCCCAGGCAGCAAGCGGCCGGCAAGTGGCGCAAAAAAAACTCACTTCCCCCTATTGACCGCCAGGTGGAGAATTCGGCGCTCATGTGATGACGTCAACCTAGGTGGACGCCAGACATGACGCGCCGGATGCGTGGCGCCGATGCGCAGCTGAGCGACCGCCCCATCCCCCATGGGAAGGGCAGAAGGGGAGGGGCCCCCGCTGCGCATCGCAGCTCCCAATGTCAGAAAGCGCCCCAACTCACACCACTGGGCCCACCACGTCACGCCCCAAACAACACTGGACCCGTGAGCTGGGGTGTCTACATAGATCATATTTTGTTTAAAGAATATCAAAACAAAGAAACATTATCTTCACTTTGCCTACAGTAAGGTAGGGGAAGAAAACTATTTCTGACACTGGGGTAAAGGCTATTAAAGCATTGCCTATAGAGATTTTTAGGTACCATAATTTGGCACCATTCCACAGGCATATGCATGACATGTTATTTAGATATATATATATATATATATAATATATATATATATATATATATGTTTGGGGGTTGCAAGTAATTTTTTTGATGTCGCATTGGCCTGGACTGGAAGTTTTTGAAGCATATGTGCATAGTTTAAAGTGTTTCCCACTGGCTGACAGATTGGAGCTGAATCAAGTAACCAGACTGGAGCAAACTTAAAATAGTATTAAGCTGGAATTCCACTTTAAAGTGTTACTAAACTCAGGACCCTGCATTCACTGTACGTGGTCTCCCACAGTACACAGAACATGCAAACGCAATTATTTTTGTAAATATAAACTGCTAAATACCTTTACTCATCAGCAGTATATAGCAATCTTATGACTTCTTTCAGTGTCTGCTTAAAGCTTGTAGGAGGAGTTTTCATTCTACTTTGACTGTCCTATGAGACTGCAGGACCCCTGACCCTCTGTCTGGACAGTGCTGATTGACCCCGTGCCAAACACATGCACCCTCCCAAGAAAAAAAATAAAACTTTCTAACAATGCGCACCAAACTGAGAATGTGCAGAGTGACTCCAAAAGGCTCTGTCTTATCAGGAGATGGGTAGGGGACAGTGGAAAAAGGGGAGAATCAGAGAAGATAGAATCAAACAGCCTTTTTACACAATGCAGAGGATTACCCCCTACAGGCTGATTTTACTGTTGTGGGTTTAGTAACATTCAGTGGGGGAATGCTAAAACCTCTGTCAGATTTTTATTGCTGTTTCCCTGTTGACAATTTTCCCTTACTTCCTGTCTGATAAAATGTTGCCCTTAAACAGATAGTAAGAAGATATCAATCTAACTCCACTTTTGATGAGAAAAAAACATTCCCCTCTTGGTGATTGATGTACATTGCAAGGATTATAACAGCCTGCAGATTCCTACCATTTGTTATTCTGAAGAAATCCCTGTGCGTTTGTCTGTGCTGAGTGAGTCTAATGGGAGTGGTTTCATAATTAACTGTCAGGTGTGAAGCTGCAGAGCACTAATGAGGAAATCTGCTGAGCCTGCATACCTTTAGACGTGTTCCTATTGAAAGTATCCCACCAAAAATGAAATTTTTGTTGCAAGGGATGCCTGAAATCTGACTTGTATCTTAGGCAGACTTCTGGGAAAATTGGTGAGCCAATCACACAAGCAGGAAATAATGTTTCTGGGGGGTGGACAGTAGGGATGAGCCAAACATCCCCCTGTTCGGTTCGCACCAGAACCTGCGAACAGATAGAAAGTTTGCGCGAAATTTAGAACCCTATTAAATACAATGGACTCGAACGTTCGAAATTAAAAGTGCTAATTATAAAGGCTAATATGCAAGTTATTGTCATAAAAAGTGTTTGGGGACCCGGGTCCTGCCCCAGGGGACATGTATCAATGCAAAAAAAAGTTTTAAAAACTGTCCCTGCACAAAGTGTAATTTCTGAAGGAAAAAAAGTAATTTAAAACTCATTCGCAAATATAATGAATTGTCAGCTCCCGGCAATACATAGAAAAGTCATTGATAAAAAAAAAAAAAAAAAATGCGTGGGGGTTCCCCCAAATTCAATTACCAGGCCTTCAGGTCTGGTATGGATATTAAGGGGAACTCCAACCCAAATTTAAAAAAAAATGGCGTGGAGTTCCCCCCAAAAATCCAGACCAGACCCTTTATCCGAGCACGCAACCTGGCAGGCCGCAGGAAAAGAAGGGGGACGAGAGAGCACCCCCCCTGAACCGTACCAGGCCACATGCCCTCAACATGGGGAGGATGTCCCCATGTGGATGGGGACAAGGGCCTCATCCCCACAACCCTTGACCGGTGGTTGTGGGGGTCTGCGGGCAGGGGGCTTATCGGAATCTGGAAGACCCCTCTAACAAAGGGGACCCCCAGATCCCGCACCCCCATGTGAATTGGTAATGGGGTACATTGTACCCATACCATTTCAAAAAGAAAGTGTAAAGAATTGTAAAAAAAATACACAGACACCGTTGGGAAAGTCCTTTATTATAAATAAAAAATAAAAAAAAAACATTCCAGCGATAAAATCCAGTGTCCCACAGCGATCCGATGTCCAGCGCTGTCCACACGAAACGTCATTGGCTGAGCCTGAGCGGACCTGATGGGGAACTTCCTCCGCAGTTTAATAAATGAATAGACCCGCCCCTTCTAAAGTTCCCCATCAGGTCCGCTCAGCCAATGACGTAGGTGTTATGCCCCATACACACGATCGTTTTTCATGCCGTTAAAACTGCCATTTTAAAAAATGGCCCTGAAAAATGATCGTGTGTATGCTCCAGAGCATTTCTAATGACGTGAAAAAAGGCCATTAAAAATTCCGGACATGCTCTTTTTTTTCACGTCGTTTTTCATGTCGTTTTTTTTAACGACGTGAAAAACGATAGTGTGTATGCTTTAACGACGTGAAAAAAACGCGCATGCTTAGAATCAAGTATGAGACGGGAGCGCTCGTTCTGGTAAAACTAGCGTTCGTAATGGAGATAGCACATTCATTACACAGTAACGGACTGAAAAGCGCGAATCGTCGCCCAACAAACTTTACTAACATGAAGGGTGGCGCCATTCGAACGGAACTTCCCCTTTATAGTGCCGTCGTACGTGTTGAACGTCACTGCGCTTTGCTTGATCGTTTTTTTTTAATGATGGTGTGTACGCAAGGAAGGCTTGAGAGGAAACATGAAAAAAAACGAGGAGAAAAATGTCGGTTTAAAAAATGACATTAAAAACGATCGTGTGTACGGGGCATAAGGCTGAGGACCTGATGGGGAACTTTAGAAGGGGCGGGTCTATTCATTTATTACACTGCGGAGGAAGTTCCCCATCAGGTCCGCTCAGGCTCAGCCAATGACGTCTCGTGTGGACAGCGCTGGACATCGGATCGCCGTGGGACACTGGATTTCATCGCTGGAATGTTTTTTTTTTTTAATAAAGAACTTTCCCAACGATGTCTGTTTTTTTTTACAATTTTTTACACTTTCTTTGTGAAATGGTAGGGGTACAATGTACCCCATTACCAATTCACATGGGGGGGCGGGATATGGGGGTCTTCCAGATGCCCTCCCATGTTGAGGGCATGTGGCCTGGTACGGTTCAGGAGGGGGGGCCCTCTCTTGTCCCCCCCTCTTTTCCTGCGCCTGCCAGGTTGCGTGCTCGGATAAAGGGTCTGGTCTGGATTTTTGGGGGAACTCCACGCCATTTTTTTTTTACATTTGGGGTGGAGTTCCCCTTAAAATCCATACCAGACCTGAAGGGCCTGGTATGGATATTTGGGGGAACCGCACGCATTTTTTTTTTTATTTGCGGCAGGGTTCCCCTTAATATCCATACCAGACCTGAAGGGCCTGGTAATTGAATTTGGGGGAACCCCCACGCATTTTTTTATTTTTTATTAATGACTTTTCTATGTATTGCCGGGAGCCGACAATTCATTATAGCCGCGAGTGAGTTTTAAATGACTTTTTTTCCTTCAGAAATGACACTTTGTGCAGGGACAGTTCTAAGCACGGGAAACAAGCGCTGCTTTACAGGCATACTATACACACACCCTAGGTACGATTTTTTTTTTTGCATTGATACATGTCCCCTGGGGCAGGACCCGGGTCCCCAAACACTTTTTATCACAATAACTTGCATATAAGCCTTTAAAATTAGCACTTTAGATTTCTCCCATAGACTTTTCGAATTTGCCGCAAACACCCCAAATTGTTCGCTGTACGAATGGGCGAACAGGCAATGTTCGAGTAGAACTCGAAGCTCATCCCTAGTGGTCAGTACACACCCTGTGTACAGTACAACTCCAGGTAGCCATATTACATTGCATTCTCAGAAAATACAGTGGCTGCAGATTGAAAAGGAAAGATAATTTTTAATAACATTCCATTACAATATGATTAGTGTCATAATTATATGTGCTATATAATGTTTTCTATATTTGCAATTTTTTTTCCCTATGAAAGTGCAGTTACCCTTTAAATAAAATGCTGTCAATTTGTGCAGTACATTCACATCAGCCTACTATACCACATTCTGACATAGTTACATAGTTATATAGTTACATAGTAGGTGAGGTTGAAAAAAAGACACAAGTCCATCAAGTCCAACCCATGTGTGTGATTATATGTCAGTATTACCTTGTATATCCCTGTATGTTATGGTCGTTCAGGTGCTTATCTAATAGTTTCTTAAAACCATTGATGCCCCCCGCTGAGACCACCGCCTGTAGAAGGGAAATCCACATCCTTTCCGCTCTTACAGTAAAGAACCATCTACGTAGTTTAAGGTTAAACCTCTTTTACCTCTACTATACATGATTTGGTATAGTAAAGTAAATTGTGTCAGTGACCAAAGATTGTCAAAAACACCTTGTTTTAAAACAGAAAACTTTTTACTATGGGTGATGTTTAGCCAAAATAAGAAAAACAACTAGAACTGTGGACAACTTTACTAAAGACGCCACCACAGAATAAAGATCTGTATTATAAACACAAGATGGAGAGTTATCCATTGGAAGCACCTGCCAACAGCACCAATTCACCTTAACCTCCTTAGCAGTATTCCCGAATGTTGCACGGGTGAATTTTCAGTACCACAAGTGGCAGGGCCGCCATCAGGGCTGCCATCAGGAATTTTGGGGCCCCTTACACAGCTTCAGGCATGGGCCCCCTGGAGCAGAGAACCAGGGGGGGGGGGTTAAAAAAATAAAAAAAAGGGGGGTTGCCATCTGGGCCCCCCTGGGGACCTCCGGGCCCCTTACAGGTGTACTGCCTGTATCCCCCTGATGGCGGCCCTGACAAGCGGTAACCCCGAGCCACACTCGGGATTGCCTCGCAGGATCCATGTACAGGTTACTTACCTTGTCCCCAAGATCCTGCGATGTCTCCCCGCTGTGTGTGCGAGCCGTGTCTCTGCTCGATTCACAGTGCCGAGCTCCGTTCCCTGCGAGCGACGCCATGCACGGGGACGGAGCACGGCGCCAAATTCAAAAAGTGAAATACACAATATATACAGTCACTGTAATCTTACAGATTACATTACTGTATCAAATAGTTTCACATCCCTTTTGTCCCTAGTGGTTTGTCCAGTGCCCTGCATGCAGCTTTATATTATATACAGGTATACTGTTCATTCTGCCTGGAAACTGGAGATTGTCCATAGCAACCAAAAAGTGTTCCTTTACGTCAAAAATGCTTTTAGACCAGCTAGAAAACAGTGATAATAAATTAGAATCACTTGCAGAATTGAGCGATAGTGATTTGTGGGGAAATTCGTCATCAAACACTAAATGACAGCGACAATTCTGCAACTGAGCAAATTTCAGTGTTTATTAATTTGATTACATTATTGAATAATTTTTATTATTATTATATTATTATTTGTTATAATTATTTATAGTTATTTATTATATTATAATTTACGATTTTGTGTTTCAAACTTTATCATACCCGGGATGTCTACTAGACTCTTGTTTGGACAGATTTAAGTGAGTTATTTTTAAGAATTACAGGCCTACAATGTAAAACGCCAAATTTCCTTGCAAAACATTGCACCGCTTTCAGCATCAAAAATCTGACATAATCATACCGCCGGGGAGGTTAAAGTATCTGGATCTTATCTTACAAAATGGTATAGCACAATAAAATAATAGTATGAATAATATTAATAAAACAGTTGTAAGGAATTGTGGCATAGGTATTTGTTTTATCATACTTAAACACATTTTAATACCTTTTGTATATTTTGTCCTGTCCTCAGATTTTTATTTTAAAAAAAAGTATTTTGCTTTAAAAAAAACTTTGTTGTTTATAGCACTGAGCTTTGAAGAAGATATGAAGGACATACATTACTTATCTTTAATTCCCTCAAGCAAACAAACTTTAAAAAAACAAAGTTCAGTGTGCAGTCAGGTTCCAGGCCTGAATGTGTAAGAAGGATAGCAAAGATGGGCTCACATCAGGGGTGCACAAGCTAATCAATCCTGCTGACAAGACAGTTTTTCTGTTCAGTTAAGATTACACTTTTTTCTTGTTCATACATCACGGGACACAGAGCAGCATAGTCATTACTATGTGGGTTATATAGAATTACCTTCAGGTGCTGGCACTGGCAACTTCCAAAACAGGAAGTACCCTCCCCTATATAAGCCCCTCCCATCCGGGAGTACCTCAGTTTTTTGCCAGTGTCTAAGGTGTTGGCCAAGGTTAACATGTATTCATCTGGGCTTGTGTACAGGTTCTCTGGGCCTTAGCAAGCTATTCCGGATCCGACCAAAAAAGCTTCATAGCTAAACGGTCGGTACCCGGGCCTTGCAGAGAAGAGCAGGGTTTTGCCTGTAATGCCTCTCTTAGGAGGGCTGGACCCTGGGATCCAGAGCTCTGGTCATACCCAAAACCAAGAGGCTATCTGTGCAGGGTGCTATACAGGTCCAGGGGAGTGGAATCCTTGGGAACCCGGTCCCTGAAGGTCTAGTACAATGCCTGCCGTGAGAGGTGAAGTTTGGGCTTCTGTGGACCAAACAAAGTCCTGCGGCGGGGAAAAGGTAAGTGGGGGCCCCTCAGGAACTTGGTTCTATTGAGGGGACCCCCAAGCCTAATATGTCTTTCTGCCTGTTACCTAAAGGTATTCCCGCTAATAGCTGTATATGCCTAAGAAATCCTGGAAATGTCTTTTCATAAAGGAAGTTTTAAAAACTGTAAACCTGGAAATGTTTTTCATAAAGGAGGTTTTAAAAAAAAAAAAAGACAAAAGTGCGGTACCTGTGTTTGTCCACTAGAGGCCGCTGTGGAACGTCTTTTTTTCTTGGGACTATTCCTTCCATGGTGAAAGTCCAGGCAGATGAGTGAGCTCTCTATCAGGGAAGCTGCATTCCTCTGTCATGCTGCCAAGTAGTTTCCTTCCATCCCCGAGTCCTGGTGAAACAGGGACCCTGGCTCCTCTCCCTACAGGGCACCAAGAACGCACACGTGCACGCGCGCGCGCGCACACACGCTTTCTTTTATAGATTTAGCTTCAAAAAAGTGGGCGGAGCCTGGCGGATGACGCGCTCTGTGCGCCCAGCACTTCTGCGCATGTGCGGGCGTCCCAGCAAGATAAAAGGACTCAGTCCACGCTGCTTGCTATGGACACAGAGCATGAAAAGGAGCTGGTAGCATGGTATAGGGGCTTACAGCGGGCGGTTGATACAGGCATCCCCAGAAAGACGCATTAGTAGACACCCACTGATGTACATAGCAGCAAATTGCATTAGACTATTTCAGTAAAGGGGTGTATTGCGGCTGGAATACCTCAGCTTTGAACTAAGGAGTATGCCGCCTAAAATACTCCGAGATATACCTCTCAGGAAGTGTAGGGGGTCTCCATCGGGCTCTGAGGATCTGGAGCAGTCATCTGCACCCTCCTCCCCTGAGAAATCAGAGGTTAATACCCATAAGGAACCCCCGGGAGTGCCAGGTACTGCGGCTGTCCTCAGTCCACCTGCTCCTGCATATATAACAGAGGAGGTTTTTGCCTCAACTCTGGAGGGATTGGAGCAGAGATTGGCAGCATTGATCGCTTCTTCTCTGCAGGAAAGAAAGCGCGCCAGATCTCCATCACCTCCATTAGAGTGCCTGTTGGCAGAGCAACAGACCCAGGAAGGGACCGACCTACCTGAAGGGGATCAGGAGGAGGTTAACTCTGTTTTTGAGGAATCGACAGTAGATGAACCATTTTCAGCATCACAGACTGAAAGATTGTGGGTCCAGACCCTAACTGACATGGTTCGATCTGCATTTAAAATGCCTCTTGTTGAACCATCAACTACTGCTGTCTCCTCATTGGCGTCGCTAAAAGCTCCCCAGGTTAATTGCTCCTTTCCAATACATCCATTATTGGAAGGACTTATATACCAGGACTGGGAACATCCTGATAAACTATTTGTTCCGCCTAAGAAATTTCCGGTGATCTATCCCATGGAGGAAAAGTTCACCCAGAGATGGAATGTTCCTACGGTGGATGCAGCCATCTCTTCTGTGAACAAATCACTGACATGCCCAGTAGATAATGTTCAAATGTTCAAAGATCCAGTGGATAAAAAATTGGAATCTTTATTAAAATCTGCTTTTTCCACAGCAGGGGCTGTTACACAGCCAGCAGTGGCAGCTATTGGGGTCTGCCAAACTTTAAAGGATCAGATGAAAATGGTCCTGAGGGATTTGCCAGACCAGCAGGCCCAGGCTCTGGCTGATCTGCCTAGAGCATTATGCTTTGCGGTTGACGCCATCAAGGATTCTATCCATCAGGCCTCCCGCCTCACGCTGTCTTTGGTACATATGCGTAGGCTTCTGTGGCTCAAAAACTGGTCTGCTGAAGCTCCCTGTAAGAAGCTCTTAGTTAGCTTCCCATTTCATGGGGAATGCCTTTTTGGCGAGGACCTGGATAAGTATATCCAGAAGATTTCCAGTGGTAAAAGTACTCTCTTACCGAGTAAGAAGAGGTCTAGGGGTCCATCTTTTAAGAGGACTACCTCTCCTATCCCTGCGACGTCTGCTACTAAGCAGTTCCGACGCCTCCTCGGTCAAACTCAGGGGGTAAAAATCAGGGACAGTCACAGGGTAATAAGAAACCCTGGATCCAAAGGGGTACTAAACCAGCCTCCAAGTCAAGCCTATGAAGGGCTGCCCCCACTCAGACGGGTGGGGGGAAGACTTCAGTTGTTCGCAGAGACCTGGCGGGAGACGATCAAAGACAGATGGGTGCTCTCCGCAGTAACTCTGGGATACAAGTTGGAGTTAAAAGAGTCTCCTCCTTCCCATTTTATGTGGTCAGGCATGCCAAGAGACCCTCTGAAAAGAGGGTCTCTCCTATTGGCGTTAGAACAACTATTGCTCCAAGGAGTCATTATGGAGGTTCCTATGGAAGAGTGGGGGTTGGGTTTCTACTCAAACCTTTTCACAGTCCCGAAGCCAAACGGGGACATAAGACCCATATTGGACCTAAAGAGTCTAAACAAATTTCTAAACGTCCGGTCTTTCCGGATGGAGTCGATCCGATCGGTCACCGCTGCCCTACAGGGGGAGGAATGGTTAGCCTCGATCGACATCAAAGATGCTTACTTGCATGTTCCCATCTTTCCAGGTCATCAAAAATTTCTACGCTTTGCAGTAGAAGGGCGCCATTTTCAGTTCAGAGCCTTACCATTCGGTCTGGCCACAGCACCACGAGTGTTCACAAAAATTCTGGCCCCACTGTTGGCCGATCTAAGAACACGAGGTGTAACGATAATGGCATACCTAGACGACCTGTTGTTGATGGACCACTCAGTTGCCAAGCTAGAAGTGGTAATTGTCGATACAATCAAGTATCTAGAATCTCACGGTTGGGTCATCAACCTGGACAAGTCAGCCCTACAGCCAGTGAAAAACCTGGTATATCTAGGGCTACGGCTGGATTCAGACCAGAGGAAGATCTTCTTACCTCTAGACAAGGTATCCTCTTTGAGGGGCTTGGTCCGTCTGCTTTGTGCAAAAAGACAGCCGTCCATACGCCTGTGCATGAGGCTGCTAGGAAAGATGGTAGCATCATTCGAAGCTGTGCCATACGCCCAATTCCACTCAAGGAATTTACAGAGGGCCATATTGTCAGCCTGGAACGGAAAAATTCAGGCTCTAGACTTCCCGATGGCTTTGTCCCCTTCCGTTCGGTAGAGTCTCTGCTGGTGGTTGATCCCCCAGAATCTCCAGAAGGGAAAACCCTTCAGTCCGATATCCTGGAAGGTGGTCACTACAGATGCCAGCCTTATAGGCTGGGGGGCAGTACTGGAGCAATGGTCTCTCCAGGGCAGATGGTCAAATGTAGTAAAAACCCTGCCCATCAATCTCTTAGAGATACGAGCAGCCCGGTATGCCCTAGTAGCCTGGACATCCAGACTCCAAGGGTCCCCTGTCAGAATTCAATCAGACAATGCCACAGCAGTGGCATATATCAATCATCAGGGAGGCACCAGGAGTCGTGCAGCCCAGAGGGAAGTAAGTCACATCCTGGAATGGGCAGAAAAGCATGTCCCATGTATATCAGCTGTCTTCATTCCAGGGGTGGAGAATTGGAAGGCGGACTTTCTGAGTCGCCGACAGTTATGCCCAGGGGAATGGTCCCTTCATCCCGAGGCCTTCCAAGCAATATGTCAGCGGTGGGGAACACCGGATGTAGATCTGCTAGCATCCAGATTCAACGCAAAGGTGGACAGATTTGTCTCCCGGACAAGGGATCCCCTCGCTTGCGGCTCGGATGCTCTGGTGTTCCCTTGGGATCAGTTCAGACTGATATATGCTTTCCCTCCGCTACAATTGTTGCCTCGACTCCTTCGCAGAGTCAGGTTGGAAAAGAAGCCGGTGATCCTGGTGGCTCCAGCGTGGCCCCGAAGGGCCTGGTACGCGGAGATCATCAAAATGTCTGTGGGGAGTCCTTGGACCCTTCCACGTCGTCCGGACCTGCTTTCGCAAGGACCGATATACCACCCTTCCTTACTAACTCTAAGTTTAACGGCCTGGCTATTGAATCCCACATCCTAAAGAAGAGAGGTCTCTCTAACTCTGTGGTATCAACTATAATCAATGCCAGGAAGCCTGTATCCAGGCAGATCTACTATAGAGTTTGGAAGGCGTACATCACTTGGTGCGAGGCCAGAAAATGGCATCCACGTAAGTACGTTATAGGCAGAATTCTGGACTTCCTGCAGTGGGCTGTAGACAGGAAGTTTGCCTTAAGTACTATCAAGGGCCAGGTTTCGGCCTTATCAATACTGTTTCAAAGGCCCCTGGCAATGCATTCACTTGTCAAATCCTTTATGCAAGGGGTGACTCGTATTATTCCACCGATTAAAGCTCCCATATGCCCATGGGATCTAAATTTGGTTCTGTTGGTTCTGCAGAAGCAGCCGTTTGAACCTTTGCGGCACATTTCCTTGGTTCTACTCACCAGAAAATTGATATTTTTAGTAGCCATATGCTCGGCTAGAAGAGTGTCGGAATTAGCCGCCATGTCCTGTAAGGAGCCATATCTGGTTATTCATAAGGACAGAGTAGTATTACGTCCTCATCCAGCCTTTCTTCCTAAGGTGGTATCGAGGTTTCACTTGAACCAGGATGTGGTTCTTCCTTCTTTTTTCCCAAACCAAGCTCGGTAGAGGAAAAGTTATTGCATTCTTTGGATGTAGTAAGAGCAGTTAAAGCTTATCTAAAAGCCACTGCTCAGATTCGTAGAACGGATTCTTTGTTTGTTCTGCCGGAAGGCCCCAGAAAGGGTCAGGCAGCATCAAAATCTACTTTAGCCAAGTGGATTCGACAGGTCATAATACAAGCCTATGGCTTGAGAAGTAGACCGCCTCCGTTCAAAGTTAGGGCGCACTCCACGAGAGCAGTTGGAGCTTCAGGGGCAGTGCATCACCAGGCCTCCCTGGCTCAAATTTGTAAGGCCGCAACATGGTCTTCAGTACACACGTTTACTAGGTTCTACCAGGTGGACGTTAGAAGTCAGGAGGATGTCGCCTTTGGGCGCAGTGTGTTGCAGGCCGCAAAAGATCCTCATGCCTGATGGCGCCCAGCTTATGTATGGTGTATCCCCCCCCTCATTTGGCATTGCTTTGGGACGTCCCACATAGTAATGACTATGCTGCTCTGTGTCCCGTGATGTATGAACAAGAAAGTAGGATTTTTAAAACAGCTTACCTCTAAAATCCTTTTCTTGGAGTACATCACGGGACACAGAGCTCCCACCCCTCTTTTGGGGACACGTATTGCTTTGCTACAAAACTGAGGTACTCCCGGATGGGAGGGGCTTATATAGGGGAGGGTACTTCCTGTTTTGGAAGTTGCCAGTGCCAGCACCTGAAGGTAATTCTATATAACCCACATAGTAATGACTATGCTGCTCTGTGTCCCATGATGAACTCCAAGAAAAGGATTTTACAGGTAAGCTGTTTTAAAAATCCTACTATTATTTTGGGGCGAGACTCATCATTTTCTTACAATCTTTCACAGGGATAAAAGTAGTGATGTTTATGGGGCAAGGATAAAGATTGCAAACTTAATAATATAATATATGGAGTAAACAAATGAATATACACCTGCGTGGGTTACATATTTTTAAAGATCGTAAGATCGTTCTCAGAATTTTTTAGAAACTGATGTAACAATCAGGGATGAGCCGAACACCAGAACCTGCGAACAGACAGAATGTTCGTGTGAACTTTAGAACCCTATTAAATACAATGGACTCGAACGTTCGAAATCTAAAGTGCTAATTATAAAGGCTAATATGCAATTTATTGTCCTAAAAAGTGTTTGGGGACCCGGGTCCTGCCCCAGGGGACATGTATCAATGCAAAAAAAGGTTTAAAAAATAGACGTTTTTACGGGAGCCGTGATTTTAATAATGCTTAAAATGAAAAAATAAAAGTGAAATATTCCTTTAAATTTCGTACCTGGGGGGTGTGTATGATATGCATGTAAAGTGGCACATGTTTCCCGTGCTTAGAACTGTCCCTGCACAAAGTGTCATTTTTGAAGGAAAAAAAGTCATTTAAAACTCACTTGCGGCTATAATGAATTGTCGGCTTTTATCAATACATAGAAAAGTCACTGATAAAAAAAAAAAAAAAGCGTGGGGGTTCCCACAAATTCAATTACCAGGCCCTTTAGGTCTGGAATGGATATTAAGGGGAACCCCGCCGCAAATAAAAAAAAATGGCGTGGGGTTCCCCCTAAATCTCCATACCAGGCCCTTGAGATCTGGCATGGATTTTAAGGGGAACTCCACCCCAAATTTTAAAAAAAATGGCGTGGAGTCCCCCCAAAAATCCATACCAGACCCTTATCCGAGCACGCAATCTGGCCGGCCGCAGGGGAAGAGGGGGGGGACGAGAGAGCGGCACCCCTCCCTCCTGAACCGTACCAGGCCACATGCCCTCAACATAGGGAGGATGTCCCCATGTTGATGGGGACAAGGGCCTCATCCCCACAACCCTTGCCCGGTAGTTGTGGGGGGTCTGCGGGCGGAGGGCTTATCGGAATCTGGAAGACCCCTTTAACAAAGGGGACCCCCAGATCCCGGCCCCCCCTATGTGAATTGGTAAGGGGTACATTGTACCCCTACCATTTCACAAAGAAAGTGTAAAAAGTAAATAAAAACACACAAAGACCTTGGAAAAGTCCTTTATTAAAAAAAAAAACATTCCAGCGATGAAATCCAGTGTCCCGCGGCGATCCCGATGTCCAGCGCTGTCCGTCATTGGTTGTGCCTGTGCGGACCTGATGGGGAACTTCCTCCGCTGTGTTTTAAATGTATAGACCTGCCCCTTCTAAAGTTCCCCATCAGGTCCGCTCAGCGGACCAGATGCGGAACGCGAGAAGGGGCGGGTCTATTAATGTATTACACAGCGAACGAAGTTCCCCATCAGGTCCGCCCCCTCGGTATGTCCGACCCCACCTACGTCATTGGCCTGAGCGGGGTACTTCCTTAACTGTGTAATTTAATTTAAAAAATCACTGCTCCTAAAAATACTGCAGTTTTTAAAACTTTTTTCTGCATTGATACATGTCCCCTGGGGCAGGACCCAGGTCCCCAAACACTTTTTAGGACAATAACTTGCATATAAGCCTTTATAATTAGCACTTTAGATTTCTCCCATAGACTTTTCGAATTTGCCACGAACACCCCAAATTGTTCGTTGTTCGGCGAACGGGCGAACAGGCAATGTTCGAGTCGAACATGAGTTCGACTCGAACTCGAAGCTCATCCCTAGTAACAATGAGTTGGAGATTTACACAGACTCTGGTGCAGCTGGGCAGAGCAACCAATCAGCTTCTAGGTTTTATTGTCTGTGCCTAATTGAACAAGCTGAAGTTAGAAGCCGATTGGTTACTATGCACAGCTGCACCAGATTCTGTGTGCACCAGTTTTAGTAAATCCCCCCCATTGTGTTATTGGCACCTTAATATAATATATATAGAAACAAATTACATAAATATACAAGTACACATACACGTAAACACAGGTTTCAATGCAGGAACTAAAATTAACGCTGGAAAAATAACTACTGTATACCTCTAGTTTACAATTTTGTTTTTGGTGCAGTAACCACAAGATTAAATGCTCTGCAAAGTTTTGGGTTCTTCTCCATTATGGCCCACACACCTGCACGTTATGGCAAATGCTCCCTCCGCCTCTGGCATCATTTTTGCTTTAAGGCAAGTTCACACCATGCCCACACATGAAATGCGCAGGAACAAACTGTGCATTCTTGTGCGGTTCACATATGGTTCTGTGCGATATGATTTCAGCCTATTAATTTTGAATAGGCATAAATCGCACTGCACTAAAAGTAGTGCATGCACTACTTTTTAAAATGCACTGTAACCGGATCGCATGGCACAAAAGTATTATGCAATGCGGTGCGGGTATGTGGGGGCAGCCGCACTGCATTTGCCACCCTGCATTTGGAGTGTCATTAACTTTGTATTGACAGCCGCTGCACACCTCAAATGGAGTGCGTTTTGCATGTGATGTGAATCGCACAGGAATACACAGCGTGCTCCTATGTCGGCATGGTGTGATCTGCCCCTTAAAGCTGGATTCACCCCTATGCATTTTTAGTGCTTTTTGCATTTTGCAGATTCGCACTACAGAACGTGTTCCATAGGAAACTATGTTAAATGGACTTAGTGCAAATCTGCAAAATGCAAAAAGCACTAAAAATTCATAGGTGTGAATCCAGCCTAAAGCCTTGTACACAGAATACGATTGTTGGCAGGGAATTGTCTGTTGTTCTAAAATCTTACCGTTAGTACGCTCCTTTTGACAATTGTTGTCCAACTTTCGGCCAACAAATGTTGGATGACAGGCTAGTAAATATTTGGCGGACAACGGTTTGACATCTTATTTTCGTATGGTCAGTACACAAATCTGTCACACAAAAAGTCGAAAATACAAACACGCATGCTCAGAATCAATGCTCACCAAACACGAAATAAGCAGAAGGGGCCCAAAGAGGGGCGCTCAAGAGCTGAAATTCCTCGTAGTACGTCATTACGTTCGTGTTTGTGGCACGACAATTGTGTACCGTTAGTATGCAAGATAAGATCCTTGCACACGCCCTTTTGACAAAAATCGGAGGCTCGGTTGGCCAACAATCGTACCGTGTGTACAAGGCTTTAGAGTGTGACTATATTGATTAACACACCAGCTTATGGTATGCATGTTAAAAAAATTGTCTGCATTTCCTTTCATTTGTTTGGGTAATTCTTGCCAAGTTATATTTCACCACAATTAATCACTAAGCTCTTGGGAAAATTCCCTTTCAAAATGCAGCTTCCCTTGCAAAGTAAAAAACCTATTGGAAAATGGAAACACACATGAGAGAGATGTAAGCGCTGCAAACCCCGGTATATATAAAAATGGACGTTTTCCCCAATGGGGCTTTGGACAGCAATATAAATGTGATCAAAAAGTTGTATGTCGTATTGATAGTATAAAACATATTTATTTGAAAGTTGTCAAAAGACACATTTGGGTTACAATAAATAAAACACGTAAAGCGGTCTGGCCAGATAAATTTCTGCATATTCCAATATTACCATACATGCAAAATGTGAAACAAGATTGCATAACAAATGTATGTGGGTGTAAATCTCCGACGCGTTTTGACCATTCGGTGGTCATCTTCAGGGGGATCGTTGACTATAAGAGTCATATAAAATAACTTTAAATATTGGAAAAATAAATAATCATACATCACATCACAGTACAAGTATGGTATGGCGATATAGTTACCGCTTAAAAATGGAGTAGACAGTTGCATGGCCAGAAATGTCAGGAAACCGTGGAGCAATCCGGAGGGTCATGTAGTCGCCCGCCCCCCCCCCCCCCCCCATCAGATCCGTCCAGCAAGCAGCAGGTCACAGCAGCATCTTGCCATCTTCCCTGCGGCCATCAGATCTCGTCCACGGTCCAGCAAGCAACACGCCTTGTCAGCAGGTCAGTTTCAAAATCCGAATCAAATCATCAATGCCAATGATGCCATTGTCTGCTGTCCCCAGGGACAGACCCGATCCAGAGATCGCCATACAGTGAGATCTCTGGATCGGATCTGTCCCTGAAGACAGCAGATAATGCAAAGTATGGGCCATATTTTGTATTGTCAGCTGTCTTCCCATCTCACTCTGATGTCTCGCTGATGGCAGCTCCAGTCCAGCTCTCCACTTCCCTGACCATGGCACTATCTGTCCAAAAATGTGGGATCTGCTTAGTGACTGACACCTCTGTCCTTTCCCATCTATTGTCACTGGCTGCCATTGAAGAACAGCATCGGCTGTTATTACAAGGAGTGCAAGGGGACATCCCCATCCCCCCACAGCTCCGCCCAGGTCTCCCATCACACCCAGGGACCTGAGCCACCAGCCGGCTGGCCAGAGACCCGAACAAAGCCGTATTTGCCTTTGATCGGGTCTGAGATGTGGAAACCCGGAAGCAACAGCACAGTGTCACTTCCGGTTTACGCGGCAGCCAACAGCGCCATTTAAAAATAATTAAAAAACGCTGATCTTGGCAGAGGAGGGTGTTTTTTTGTGGGTGTTTTTACAGTTGGGGGGTGCCAGATATAGGTGCGCCCCTGGCTTAAATCACCCTTACAAACTGAAAACAATAATCTATCAGAGCACTAAATGGTTATTTAAGACCAGTATTCAATTTTACCTCAGTAGCAAATGAATTGTCAGCTTAGGCTCTAAAATTTGCCCTTTATTCACTTAAAGAGGAAGTAAACTTCCCTGTATTGTTTGTACCTATAGGTAATCCTATAATAAGGCTTGCCTATCGGTACCGTTAATATCTCCTAAACTTGCACCGTTTAGGAGATATGCACTGTATACGCCGCTGATTACGTCATCGGCTTATGCACTCTGAAAGAAATGGCTGCCCATGCGCAGGAGTGACATCACGCGGCTTCGGCCAGTCACACAGCTGGAGTTCTTGGATCTGGAAGACGGGCGAAGATGGATGCAGCCTCCAGTGGTGACAACGAGGGCTTTGTTTGTAGGTAAGTTTCACATAATGTGCTAGTATACAATGCATACTAGCACATTATGCCTTTACTTTGCAGGTAGGTGAAAAAAAAAAAAAACAACCGCACTTTACTTCCCCTTTAATCTTGGTCAGCCTCCACCAAGGGGAGGAAGGCCGTACAATCCTAACTGCAAAAGTGAGCCTTCTCCTTGAGTTAACAGAAGAAGAGTAGAAAAGGGCAAGAAAGTCAAGAGGAAGTAGATAAAAAAAGAAAAAAAAGGGGGATGTAAGGAATCCACGCTCTGGCTCTCACTTTTCAGAGAATTTCCTAAGCTGGTATGGTCTGAGGATCACAAGTCAAATATTTAATGGATGGGTCCCATGTTTTTTCAAACAATTTTATTTTATCGTTTAATATGGCTGATAGATGCTCATTTATCATGAGCCATGAACATTTGACATTAAGCTGCTCAAAAGATACATTATTAAAGGAGCACTATACCTTTTTTTTTTTTTGCTTAAAAATAACAAACATGTTATACTTACCTCCACTGTGCAGCTCGTTTTGCACACAGTGGCCCCGATCCTGGTCTTCTGGGGTCCCTCGGCGGCTGTCTTGGCTCCTCCCCGCAAGGACTCCACACCTTAATGCGAGTGAGCTCGCATGGTGTGGAGTGATTGCGGGCGCGCTCCCGTGATACAGCGGCGGCCATAGCCGCCAACTGTATCACTCGGCCCCGCCCCCCGGCGTGTCGCGTCATTGGATGTGATTGACAGCAGCGCCAGCCAATGGCTGCGCTGCTTTCAATCTATCCAGTGTAGCCAATCGGCGGCCAGGCAGAAAAACGAAGAGGATGACGGGGACGAGCATGGGACTTTCGAGGGGCCAGGTAAGAAAAACGGGGGCTCGGGGGGGGGGCGGTATTGTCGAATGTTTTTTCACCTTAATGCATAGGATGCATTAAGGTGAAAAAACATGTAACTTTACTACTCTTTTAAGGTGTACATATACTTTAATAGAAAAGAAGAGAAAAAGAAAACCTGGTATTATTTATCATGGGTTGGACAGAAAATCAAGGGCATTTAGACCATTTTGAGAGATATATCTGCAGCAAGGAACATGCACTTCAATTCCTTTTACAAGACATATAACGATAATGCGAATCCAAAAGCAGACACTATTTGCAAGACAACAATTCTGTGAGAATTGTATGTAACATTGTATTATGTTGGTGCCACCTTTCTCAACTGGGATGCCATCTGTGTTGGTCATGGAAGTGGGCTTTCTCGTGTGACCCTGCAAATATGCGCCATATGCTTGTGCTGCTATCAATATTCCCATTGCACCTGTTCCTGGAAAAGACTTATGCCGCTTAAACCCGGTCGGAATGTCAAAAGTCCGATATGAGCTTTTGGTCGGAAATTCCGACCGTGTGTATGCTCCATCGGACTTTTGCTGTCGGAATTTCCACCAGCAAAAGATTGAGAGCAGGTTCTCAATTTTTCCGATTGGAAATTCCGATCGTCTGTAGCAATTCCGACGCGCAAAATTCCGACGCATGCTCGGAAACAATTTGACACATGCTCGGAAGCATTGAACTTAATTTTCTCGGCTCATCGTAGTGTTGTACGTCACCGCGTTCTTGGCGGTCAAAACTTTTGTGTGACTGTGTGTATGCGAGCCAAGCTTCAGCAGAATTCCGTCGGAAAAACCATCCAAGGTTTTTCCAATGGAATTTGCGCTTGTGTGTACGGGGCATAAGGTGTAACGGGTGCTGCAGCAACAGCCAGCTGGAGACTGGTAACTTCACAGATCAATGTACATATTTGCCAGCACACCATGGATCTTCAAATAACATCCAAAGACTTGTATTCAAAGTGATCACATCACAACATAAGAGTACACTCTTCCTCTGTGATCACTTTGAATAAAAGCCTTTGGATGTTATTTGAAGATCCTTGGTGTGCTGGCAAATATGTACTGTACATTGATGTGTTTGTGCTGGGAGAGTGTTTGATTGTGTACCACTAGCACAGAGACTGAGCTGTCATTGACAGTGACAGAATTTTTTGGGGAAATAAAATAGTGCAATTAGGGCATGATCTAGGTTAGTGTTAAAGGATAGGTTCAAGTTTAAGAAAATAATTATAAATGCACATCTTTTTGCAGGTTAAAAAATGTGCATTTAATTTTTTTTGCTAGGAGTCTGCAAAGCATCAATTAGGGCAATGCATGGCTCTTGCAGACTGTCAGTGTAAATTGTCTGCTCATGTTCATAAGAACAGGCAGTTGTACACTGACAGAAAGCATCAATGAACTACCAAGAGTGCTCACCAGCGCCCTGCTAGTTCATTAGGAACTACAAGCCAACAGCCACAAAGGCACATAACTCACCTCTGCCCAGTCGGCTGTGTCATTCATTCACAGAGTTCTAAATTGTGACTGCAAGTGCAAGGAGAAGATCCTCCACTCGCTGTCACAATGGGGAATTGGGGAGAATCGGGGGGCAACAGTAACTCTGAACTTAACCTTTAATGTCTGTGTTAGTGTCAGTGTGTTTTAGGTAGGAAAATGTTTTATATTTAGTGTCAATCTCAGTATGATTGTTAGTGTCAGTGTGTTTAGGGTCGGAAAAAAAGCAAAATGTACACTATTGTCTCTTGGCCCTACTAAATAATGCACACATATGTTGTAACCTCATGCATGTCATTAGAAAGGACACTTTATTTGGATTTTTTGGTGCAAGGTCATGGTAATGGCATAAAAATATACAGCTAGAGTTTAAATTTTTTTTTTTTACTATATTGGGACAGTTTTCCTTTAACCAGTTCCCGACCGGCTCACGTATATTTACTGTGGCACAATGGCACCGCTGCGTGAAACCCCGTATGGATACGGGGTTCCCTTTAAGAGCCGCCAGAGGGCGCACGTGCCGCCAGATGTGCACGGGTGCACGTGTTGCACAGCGGGGGACCCGATCGCCTGCATGAGAGCCAGCACGGGGATTTGTGTGTGTGTAATTACACAAATTCCTTTTCTGTTAGGGGAGACGGGACATTTAGTTTGTTCCTACTAAGTAGAAACAACGATATGTCTCCTCCCCCAGTCAGTCCTATCCCCATACAGTTAGAACACACTGAGGGAACACACATTTAACCCCTTGATTGCCCCCTAGTGTTAACCCCTTCCAAAATGTAATGGATATTTCCCTGGTCCAATTCCAGGATACTATTTTCTATTCTGCCGCTTATCTAAATCTATGATGATGTGAATGCATGCATGCAAAAGAATCACACTGGGACACACTGGTTCAGTGCAAGCTCTTCCTCATCTCTGAGGTTTATTCAAGGTCTCAGCCCCTTATATAAACTAAGTGACATAAGCAAACATCATCACAAATGTGTGTATATGATTGGCTCATCCATACATAGTCCTTCTCTTGTGACGTCTGTTTCTTCCACGTGTCTGCATTCCAGAGGAGCTCATCGCCATTTAAGCTTAGACGATGGGAGGGGGCAAAATGAAGGAGTGGAGTGAAGGTGACATCTGTTCCTCGTTTAAGAAGTGAATACCTCTGTCATATTTTTAGTCAAGGAGAATACTTCTTAGCTTGTTACATGAATACCAAAACACACACATGAAAATACTTTCTGGTTCCCAATATGAGCATCAATACGTTTCTTATTGTATAAATATATCTTAGTGTGTGTGTGTGTGCTGCTCAAAACTGACTATATAAGCCTTTTTTCAAAGGAGTTCTCTATCGTTCCTTGCGAATATATCACTCACAAGGGTGGGGGCTATTTACTCTAAAATTCCTAAGGATGGGGCTGTGAACTATGTGAGTAGCTGAAATAAGAATCATTTAACTCAAGCCAAAACTCTGAACCAATATACCAAAACATAAAGAAGGAAATAAAATTTCAATATTTGATTGGTTAAAGAGAGAGATAACATAGTCAATTTATTAGCTCCATCACACTACCAGTGACATTTACACAGTAATCAGTGCATATTTATCGCACTGATCGCTATATAAATGTCAATGGTCCCAAAAATGTGTCAAAAGTGTCCGATCTGTCCGTCGCAATACCACTAAAAATCACAGATACCCGCCATTACTAGTACAAAAAATTATAAAAATGCCATAAATCTTTCCCATAGTTTGTAGACGCTTTAACGTTTGCGCAAACCAATCAATCTACGCTTATTGTGGTTTTTTTTTTGTTTTTTTTTACAAAAAATATGTAGAAGAATATTTATTGGCCTAAACTAATGAAGTAATTTTTTTTTTTTTTCATTGGGGGATATTTATTATAGCAAAAAGTAAAAAATATTGGGTTATTTTCAAAATTGTCACTCTTTTTTTTTGTTTATAGCAGCAAAAAATTAAAACCGCAGATGTGATCAAATACCACCAAAAGAAAGGTCTATAAAATTCTGCTCAGGAAGGGGGTAAAATCTTCCGAGGCTGAAGTGGTCAAAGAAAAAAAAAAAAGACAATCAATCAATATTTACCACTAAATGAAGGTTGGATTTGTCCTGAAAAAAACTATTTAGGAATGGCATCATGGGTGCCTTGAGATCTTGCATACTTTTAAATAGTCCCACTACTGAAAAAAAGGTTGATAAATGCAGTGTTAGTTAATCAATGTAAAAATGTTGTTTATTCAATTGAAAGTGATAAAAGTATTAAAATTTCTTTATTTCAAAAATCAAACAGGGGAAAGCTTTTATTAAAATGTGGGGCATTTGGGTTTTAATTAACGCTCAACAAAGAGTAGACATGTGCGATTAGTTTCGTACGAATCTAAAATTCGTACGAATTTCCGGAAATTCGTACATTCGTACGAAACCGAAATACGAATTTTTATGCATACAAATTCTGTACGAAATACGAAATTTTGTTTACGAATTTCGGATCCAAAAGTGAAAAATTCCTTTAAATTTCGTACCTGGGGGGTGTGTATGATATGCATGTAAAGTCGTGCATGTTTCCCGTGCTTAGAACTGTCCCTGCACAAAATTTTATTTTTGACGGAAAAAAAGTCATTTAAAACTCACTCGCGGCTATTAATGAATTGTCGGCTTTTATCAATACATAGAAAAGTAATTGATAAAAAAAAAAAAAAAAAGCGTGGGGGTTCCCCCAAGTTCAATTACCAGGCCCTTCAGGTCTGGAATGGATATTAAGGGGAACCCCGCCGCAAATAAAAAAAAAATGGCGTGCGGTTCCCCCTAAATATCCATACCAGGCCCTTCAGATCTGGCATGGATTTTAAGGGAAACTCGACCCCAAATTTAAAAAAAAATGGCGTGGAGTCCCCCCAAAAATCCATACCAGACCCTTATCCGAGCACGCAACCTGGCCGGCCGCAGGAAAAGAGGGGGGACAAGAGAGCGCCCCCCCTCCTGAACCGTACCAGGCCACATGCCCTCAACATGGGGAGGATGTCCCCATGTTGATGGGGACAAGGGCCTCATCCCAACAACCCTTGCCCGGTGGTTGTGGGGGTCTGCGGGCAGGGGGCTTATCGGAATCTGGAAGACCCCTTTAACAAAGGGGACCCCCAGATCCTGCCCCCCCTATGTGAATTGGTAAGGGGTACATTGTACCCCTACCATTTCACAGAGAAAGTGTAAAAAAATGTAAATAAAAACACACAAACACCTTGGAAAAGTCCTGTACTTGTAACCTGATGACAACCTGAAGGGGTATATGTGAACAGGTGCACAGGGAGATAGGCCTTCAATACCTTTAACACATGTATTGAATACCTTCCCACTGAGGCCTCAGCACACAGACCAATACACAAAGAGAATGCACAATCTTTGAATACAGTTACACAATGCAAGTTCTAACTATATCTCACTAAATGTCTCCCCCTAGGTTGCATTTCAGAGCAGGACTCCAATGTAGTACAATAAAGCTTTGTAGAAGAATAAAGTTGTAAATGTTCCTTAATTTCCGGATGCCTTCAGCTAGCCTTATATTATACTGCAGTGTTGACTTGTATATTTACTTGTAATCCAAAAGAAACAAAAGGGCAATAACTCTAGAACAAGATGCTATTGATTGCTCAGCTGAAGAACTGTTCCCATTTGTAAATTCCTTCTTATATGTGTGAGTAATACAGTACTGACCTTACAGCACAGGGGAGAAAAGCAAGGTCCCAAAGTCTGGTTGTAAGATGCTCAGGTGCAGCAGATCCACAGCCGTGGAACTACAAGTCTCACCAGCAGTCTGTAGGAAAGAAACTCACTCAGCAATACTGCAGTCACTACTTGGATGGGCAGGTGCCCGCTCACCACAATGGACTCCAGATGGATGAAGGGCCCCAGCCGGGATCCTCTGCCTCTATGTCTCTGCTCTGTATACTGTGTCTTTGCTCTGTATAATGACGGCCGACCAGTCCCCTCACGCTAGATCGGTTCACCATTGGCAGAGATGCACCTCGATATTCACCTGGGATCCCCCTCTCTCAGGTGGGACGTCCCAACTCGCGGCGGAGGCCTAAATCGTGCAGGGAAATTATCTAAGAGCCAGCACCTCTCCCTCAGATCTGGTCTCTTTACTCCCTCAAGGCTGACTCAACTTTTCCCTCAGGTCTGTAGAATCTCTTCCATTGGCTGTTGTAACTCTGCTCCTAATTGGTTTTCCTCTTCCGGACATTAGGAGCACAATAGAGGCCACTGAATCCAGAGCTGTGTGTGTGTCAGCTCATATTACACTAACTCAGTCAGTGAAAACAGGAAGGAGGAGGGGGGATGGAAAAAGCCCAGACATGACAGGCAGCTTTCTCCCCAACTGAAACTGGAAAGCCTGTGTACATTGTTCTGGCCAAATTTGCGGGTTATATAGTGAGACAGCCGCTACACACTCCCCCCACCAAAGAACCTTTGGTCCCCAAAGGAAGTAACAGTCCTTGACCTGGTACATGCTGTTAGAATATGCGCAGAGAAAAACAGGTTAACGTACACAGGAAAACAAACAATTCACATTTGCATAAGAAACTGGCAGAGGAACCTCCCACCAATGAACATAGGAAGGAAGGTTGTCCTTCCTACACGCCACCTTAATTGAAATGTCCCTACCAGTTGTGCCAAGGGGTGAGTCAGGGTTGCCCTTCACCAAAGCAGTGGTGAACAGGTCAGGCATGTCAAGAGTCCCTTCAGGGGAGAGGACAGTTTCTTGGAGCTCTCACCCAATGTGTCACAGGTCAGTCTCTTTAATTGGGAAATGACTCTTTCATTTCCTCTGCTTCACTGGTTCTGACACAATAGGCTCACTGGCCACTTTCTCCTGTTTAACCGCTTTTGCCTCCTGTAGATCCTTCTCCATCCACTATGGAAGAGGGGGACACCTCTGGCCCTCCTGCTGGCAGGGAAGTTAAGGAATCACATCTGGGGACAACAGGGGCTAACAGCCGCTTCACCAGATCTGTGTTGGTCCCAACGATCAGTGAACTTCTTGTGGACCCTGGCAGTCAAGGGCAGACAATGGCCAGTGTCTCAAAGTTCTGAGGCTTCCCAGCCCTCAATGGATCACACGACCACTTGATCCACAGATATCCATCACAAGGGTAATCTTCCGCTTGAATACCCTGAATCTCTATATCTTCCAACTTTTTGCAGGGGCATGTATGACAAATACCTCTTGTAAAACCCTCTGGTAAGCAAGGTAACCTGGGCACCGGAATCAAGAATGGCTCTGGTATAAATCCCTTCAACCAGAGCAGGCACTACAGGCAGAGGGCCTACCAACTGTGCAGGAGGCCTTTTGGAAGCATCTGGAACAGTAGGTTGGCGTGACTGGACTTGTGCTTCCTTCAGCGACCGGCATTGGGTATGTAGTTTCTGGTGTCGTTTTGGAGGCTGATAAGCATTGTTCACTGAGACGGCATAAACTGCAGGTGTTCTCCATTGTTCTCTTGCAGGTTCAGGGAAAGTTCTTCTTGAAGGCCCAGATCTTTTCTCCATCCTTGGGTCGCTTCTCTGAGGTTTACACCAGTCTTCTGTCCTCCTCGGTGGACTAGGACATTCTCGCTGGTAGTGACCTACACCTCCACAGTTTAAACAGACGCCTTGGTTTGTTGGCCTCTGGCAATGTGCAGCAGGCGAGACCGGGGGTACATTCTGCCCCGTAGCACCATTGTCGGACAGCTCAGTATGTTTTGCTGTCAGCCGGTTAATCACCTCCAACATCTGGGATACCTGTATCTTCAGTGCAGCTATCTCAGACCTGACATTAAATGACCCGGTCACCATTCCCATTATCTTGGACATCTGAGTCTTCAGAACCCCGATCTCTGGATCTCTATCAGCTGTGCTGGCCACTCTGGCTCCGACAACATATTCCAACCCCTGGCTCTTTCCTTTGTCCTCCAGCATTGCTTCTTCCTCTCTCACTAATTTAATGAGCTTAGGATACTTCATGGACATGGTATCAGCTGAAGTCTGCAGCCGAATCCAAACTGGATCAGAGCGTGAAGCACCTCTCAGGATCTGCTGCATTCTAGCTTGATCTACGGCAGAAGGTAGCATCCCCTTCTTTAATATGATCTGATGCAACATCTTATTCAAGCATCTGAGGTATTCGGACAGGCATTCACCTTGGCATTGGAGAGTATGCTCAAATTGGTAGACTAAGTCTGCTGCTGTCTCCATTGACCCAAACTCCTCCTGCAGGATATTCAGGTAGTCTTGAGCCACACAATCTTTCTTACTGAACTTCAGATTGCGGATGGCTTCTGAGGCGGGGCCCCTTAGACTCTCGGTAATCCTCTGCTTCTTGAGAGTCTCAGGGATATCCCATTCATCCAAGGCTTGTGTGGCCTGGTCCAGCCACTCTTCAAAGTTTTCCTCCCCTGTAGGCACTGGATGTCTTCCAGAAAAGGCCTGGAGTTTCTGGTATCCACTTCCAGAGCACAGTGGAGTATCCCTCTGATACTTTGACATGAAATCTCCCATAGCAGTGAAAAATTCTGGCCCAATTATGGCTGAGGGTGTCGTGGATGGGACTTCTTCCTTCATGGCCTTACCTCGGCTGGTTCTTGCCAGACACCTGTCTGGTGTGTGTGACTGGATTAAACGAAACTCTGCCTGGTTGGCCAACTGCACACTGGATCCTCGGAAATGGTCAGGAATCCCTTGCTTACATTCCAGTAGCACATGTGTGCAGGAGGCCTCACGATCAGGTCTAACATCGATCACCCATGTTTTCATGCCTAAGGACAATGTCTGCACTACCTGACCAACCTGCTCATCAGCCCAGGCCTCCCCAGGGAGTTCAATCACTACGCTTGATTCTGGGCTGGCGCCTTCTTCGCGATACCACTGTGTTGCAGCAACGGGGTCCATCTTGGCACTCTTAAGGGTGTTATCTTGAAGAGTTGATTGCAGAGTAGCAGAAAATCCCAGACGAGCCTCCACGTGTAGATCTACCCCCAGGGGAGACGCTTAATGTATGTTTGGTTCTGTACTCTGCCTCTCAACCCCAAGAAAGGTCTCAATCCCTCTGGCACACCTACCTGATAATATTAGTGCAGAACCCTCGAGGCTGACTTAACTTTTCCCTCAGGTCTGTACAATCTCTTCCATTGGCTGTTGTAACTCTGCTCCTAATTGTTTTTCCTCTTCCAGCCATTAGGAGCACAATAGAGGCCACTGAATCCAGAGCTGTGTGTGTGTCAGCTCATATTACACTAGCTCAGTCATTGAAAACAGGAAGGAGGAGGGGGGGTGGAAAAAGCCCAGACATGACAGGCAACTTTCTCCCTAACTGAAACTGGAAAGCCTGTGTACATTGTTCTGGCCAGATTTGCAGGTTATAGAGTGAGACACCCGCTACACACAAATCAAAATATATCATTAAAAACAAAAACAGACGAGCAATCATCTAAAAAAAATATATATACACCATATTTTCCCTTAAATCATTTTGAAAAATGATTTGGCATTAAAATATCACCACAAAGTATTTGATCCCTTAATTTGGAGATAAAATTACTCCACCAGCATAAAATATTTATTGCATTTTACCAACTGAGACAGTAAGCTCTTCCAGGGCTTTAGTCAGTAAGTTGTCTGTCTTTTTCTTTGCCTTTACATCTTCTGCTCAATAAAGTGGTTGTAAACGCTCTTAAAAAAAAACAACAGCCTGCAAGACAAAGGCATAATGAGGCAGTATACTAGCTCATTATGAAATACTTACCTTAGAACAAAGCTGTTGCAGTGGTCTCCGTACGCCGATGTGCCCGGCGACATGTCTTCCTGACTTATTTCTGGGTTTGTGGGCTCCGGCGCTGTGATTGGCTGAAGCCGCAATGACGTCACTCCCACACATGTGCGTGGGTGCTGCCGGTCATGGGACAGCTACTGAAGAAATGGCACGAGCGAGCCGTTTCTTTAGTGCACTTGTGCCAATGGTGTCGGAACATGCGCACACAGTGAATATCTCCTAAACGGTGCAGGTTTAGGAGATATTCACGGTACCTACAGCTAAGCCTTATTATAGGCTTACCTGTAGGTAAAAGTGGTAGTAAAGGGTTTACAAATATTCTAACCAGTGTTTATCTGCGAGGACACTATTGTGCCATTGTTCATACGATCAGAAAACTGTAGAACTGCAATGACTGCAACTTTGGTATTGATATATGTAAAGTGAAGTTTGTAGGGTGCGGGTGGGTCAGTAGGATTGCAGGACACTAGATTTTTTTTTCCCATTAAAAAACTTTATTGTACCCATCACAATATACAATATAAAAGAAAATTCCACAAATGGGACAAAGCTCTTAACTGCTTCCCGACCTCCGCACGCCAATATAAGTTGGCATAATGGCACGGGCAGGCAAATGAGCGTACCTGTATGTCCCTTTGAATTTTCCGTCAAGCAGGCATGCCGACTCGCAGGTCCCACAAACTCGATGTTCGCCGGCGGCCTGCAATTGCGGTGTGGAAAGGCAGAACGGGGAGATGTCTATGTAAACAAGGCATTTTCCTGTTCTTCCAAGTGACATGTCAGGGATCTACTGCGCAAAAAATTAAAACCGCAGAGGTGATCAAATACCACCAAAAGAAAGCTCTATTTGTGGGGGAAAAAGGGCGTCAATTTTGTTGGGGTACAGCGTCGCACGCCATGTAATTGTCAGTTAAAGCGATGCAGTGCCGTATCGCAAAAAATGGCCTGGTCATTGGGCAGCCAAATCTTCTGGGGCTGAAGTGGTTAAACACAATTGAAATATACAATGAATAAAGTCAAAGCACCACAGTCTAATAAAACTCAGTATCAATGGCCTGTATGTCAGGCAGGTATAAAACTACAATACGTGGGAAAAGCTAAACCAAATGACAAGGCTAAGGCAAATATCAATTACAGGCAATATGCATAGGTGGTTGCCAACTTTGAGGTTATGCTGAATTGCTTATTTTAAATGCATAGCAAGTATCCTCTATGGAGACATGGAGAAACAGAAGGGTCACTATTTCCAAAGCATATAGCAACCCATGGCAGGGAAATAAAAGGGGGGGGGGGGGGCTGAAAAGGACACTAGATTAGATAACATAATGCCAAAAGCAAGCAAAACATGCTTCAGCCTGAAAACTTCAGCAGGGCAGAGAACAAATGGCATGGTACCACAGGGCGCAGACAGAAGTGGAGTTACCTGGCAGTTTTACAAAATTCAAAAAGGAACAGCCACATTCTCATCACTCTTAACAACCCCGTTCAATTCCTACCTCCATCTTATCAGCCCCCTCCTTCCTCAACCCTTGCTGTGTCTCTTTAACCACTTCAGCTCCGGAAGGTTTACCCCCTTCCTGACCAGGCTATTATTTCCGATACGGCACTGCGTTGCTTTAATAGACAATTGTGCGGTTGTGCGATGCTGTACCCAGATTAAATTATTTGATCAAAGATTGTATGGCTCAGAACAGTGGGAAACAAATTCTTACTTTGGAAGTTTGCAGTCAGGGTGTCCAAGCTGAGGTGTCCTCCCACACACCAATAGACAAACGGTCATCGAGTAAACGAAGCAGCCGGCAACTCCATAACATCAAGTGTATTTATTGTGAAGCCCTCACAATGAGTACAGTCTGCTGCTGACTGTACTCACTGTGAGGGCTTCACAATAAATACGCTTGATGTTATGAAGTTGTCGGCTGCTTCTTTTACTCGATGACCCAAATTAAATTGTTGACCTTTTTTTCCCACAAATAGAGCTTTATTTTGGTGGTATTTAATCAACTCTACGGTTTTTATTTTTTGCGCTACAAACAAAAAAAGACTGACGATTTAAAAAAAAAACAATCTTTTTTTACATTCGGCTATAAAACAAGTCCAATAAAAAAAAAAGTAAAAAATCTAATTTCTTCGTCAATTTAGGCCAATATGTATTCTGCTACATGTTTTTGGTAAAAAAAAAAGCAATAATCGTATATTGATTGACTTGTGCAAAAGATATAGCGTCTACAAACTATGGATATATTTATGTCATTTTTATTTTTTACTGGCAATGGCGGTGATCAGCGATTTTTAGTGTGACTGTGACATTGCGGCAGACAAATCTGACACTAAATGACACTTTTTGAGGACCAGTGACAGCAATACAGTGATCAGTGCTAGGGATGAGCCGAACACCCCCCTGTTCAGTTCGCACCAGAACCTGCGAACAGACAGAAAGTTTGCGCAAACTTTAGAACCCTATTAAATACAATGGACTCGAACATTCAAAATCTAAAGTGCTAATTATAAAAGCTAATATGCAAGTTATTGTCCTAAAAAGTGTCTGGGGACCCGGGTCCTGCCCCAGGGGACATGTATCAATGCAAAAAAAAGTTTCGGGAGCAGTGATTTTAATAATGCTTAAAGTGAAACAATAAAAGTGAAATATTCCTTTAAATTTCGTACCTAGGGTGTGTGTATAGTATGCCTGTAAAGTCGCGCTTGTTTCCTGTGCTTAGAATTGTCTCTGCACAAAGTGTCATTTCTGAAAGAAAAAAAGTCATTTAAAACTCACTCACAATCTATAATGAATTGTCGGCTCCCGGCAATACATAGAAAAGTTATTGGTAAAAAAAAAAAAAATGCGTAGGGGTCCCCCCAAATTCAACTACCAGGCCCTTCAGGTCTGGTATGGATATTAAGGGGAACCCTGCCGCAATGTTTTTAAAAAAATGCGTGGGGTTCCCCCAAAATATCCATACCAGGCCCTTCAGGTTTAGTTTGGATTTTAAGGGGAACTCCACCCCAAATTTAAAAAGAAAATGGCGTGGAGTTCCCCCAAAAATCCATACCAGACCCTTTATCTGAGCACACAAGCTGGCAGGCCGCAGGAAAAGAGGGGGGGACGAGAGAGCGCCCCCCCTCCTGAACCGTACCAGGCCACATGCCCTCAACATGGGGAGGATGTCCCCATGTTGATGGGGACAAGGGCCTCATCCCCACAACCCTTGCCCGGTGGTTGTGGGGGTCTGCGGGCAGGGGGCTTATCAGAATCTGGAAGATCCCTTTAACAAAGGGGACCCACAGATCCTGCCCCCCCTATGTGAATTGGTAATGGGGTACATTGTACCCCTACCATTTCACAAAGAAAGTGTAACAAATTGTAAAAAAAAAACACAGACACCGTTGGGAAAGTCCTTTATTAAAAAAAAAAAAAAAAACATTCCAGCAATGAAATCCGATGCCCAGCGCTGTCCACACGAAACGTCATTGGCTGAGCCTGAGCGGACCTGATGGGGAACTTCCTCCATAGTGTAATAAATGAATAGACCCGCCCCTTCTAAAGTTCCGCATCAGGTACACTCAGCCAATGACGTAGGTGTAAGGCTAAGCGGACCTGATGCGGAACGTGAGAAGGGGCGCGTCTATTCATTTATTACACTGCGGAGGAAGTTCCCCATCAGGTCCACTCAGCCAATGACGTAGGTGTAAGGCTAAGCGGACCTGATGCGGAACGTGAGAAGGGGCGCGTCTATTCATTTATTACACTGCGGAGGAAGTTCCCCATCAGGTCCGCCTCCTCGTATGTCAGACCCCGCTTACGTCATTGGCTGAGCGGACCTGATGGGGAACTTCCTCCGCAGTGTAATAAATGAATAGACCCGCCCCTTCTCACGTTCCGCATCTGGTCCGCTTAGCCTTACACCTACGTCATTGGCTGAGCGGACCTGATGAGGAACTTTAGAAGGGGCGGGTCTATTCATTTAATACACTGCGGCACACTGGATTTCATAGCTGGAATGCTTTTTTTATTTTTTATTTTCTTATTTTTAATAAAGGACTTTCCCAACGGTGTCTGTGTTTTTTTTTACAATTTGTTACACTTTCTTTGTGAAATGGTAGGTGTACAATGTACCCTATTACCAATTCAGATAGGGGGGGCGGGATCTGCGGGTCCCCTTTATTAAAGGGGTCTTCCAGATTCCGATAAGCCCCCCGCCCACAGACCCCCACAACCACTGGGAAAGGGTTGTGGGGATGAGGCCCTTGTCCCCATCAACATGGGGACATCCTCCCCATGTTGAGGGCATGTGGCCTGGTATGATTCAGGAGGGGGGCGCTCTTTCGTCCCCCCCTCTTTTCCTGCGGCCTGCCAGGTTGCGTGCTTGGATAAAGGGTCTGGTATGGATTTTTGGGGGAACTCCATGCCATTTTTTTTTTAAATTTGGGGTGGAGTTCCCCTTAAAATCCATACCAGACCTGAAGGGCCTGGTATGGATATTTGGGGGGAACCCCACGCATTTTTTTTTAAACATGCAGCAGGGTTCCCCTTAATATCCATACCAGACGTGAAGGGCCTGGTAATTGGATTTGAGGGGAACCCCACGCATTTTTTTTTTTTTTATCAATGACTTTTCTCTATATTGCCAGGAGCCGACAATTCATTATAGCCGCGAGTGAGTTTTAAATAACTTTTTTTCCTTCAGAAATGACGCTTTGTGCAGGGACAGTTCTAAGCACGGGAAACAAGCGCGACTTTACAGGCATACTATACACACACCCTAGGTACGAAATTTAAAGGAATATTTCATTTTTATTGTTTCACATTAAGCATTATTAAAATCAATGCTCCCGAAAAAACGGTAGTTTTTAAAACTTTTTTTTGCATTGATACATGTCCCCTGGGGCAGGACCCAGGTCCCCAAACACTTTTTATGACAATAACTTGCATATAAGCCTTTAAAATTAGCACTTTAGATTTCTCCCATAGACTTTTCGAATTTGCCACGAACACCCCAAATTGTTCTCTGTTCGGCGAACGGGCGAACAGGCAATGTTCGAGTCGAACATGGGCTCATCCCTAATCAGTGCTAAAAAAATGCATTGTCACTGTACTAATGACACTGGCAGTGAAGGGGTTACCATCAGGGGCAATTGAAGGGTTAAATGTGTTCCCTGGGGGTGCTTTCTTGCTGTGTGGGGGATAGTTTAACTTTAAGACAGAGATCCATGTTCCTGTTTAGCAGAAGCACAAGATCGCTGTCTTCCTTACTGGCAGAACGGCGATCTGCCTTGTTTACATAGGCAGACCGCCATTCTGCCTCTCTCGGAACGATCGCCGGGTTCCCGGTGGACATCAGGTCCACCGGACCTGATGAGAAAGTTACCGCTCAAAAGAAGCTGTTATACTGCTCACTAGATCCTCAGCATAGGGTGCAGGCAATTGCATATAGCAATGCAGAGACTGAAGGAAAAGCTTGGACAGCCGCACTCCAAAAATTGGTTGTTTTTATTAAAAAAAAAGGAAAAGATCACATCAACACAAAATCACAGCAAAACACAGCAATGGAACTGATGCGTTTCACACTACAGATCAGTGCTTATTCATAGCTTGATTGATGATTGGCTCCCGCTGTGTCCAATCACAGCGGGAGCGGATTGCTGACAGCGCACGCGTGCCCCAGACTCAAAGAAAAAAATCATGTACAGGTACATGATTTTGCACTTAAGGGCCACCCTGCCACAGTATATGTATGTGGGGCAGTCCTTAAAGCGGAGGTCCACCTAAAAAAAAATATTAAAAGCCAGCAGCTACAAATATTGCAGCTGCTGAATTTTAATTAATGGACACTTACCTGTCCAGGGCGCCCGCGATGTCGGCAGCAGAAGACGAGCAATCGCTCGTCTCTCGGCTGCCCCCGCCGCCATCCTCGATGAGGGAATCAGGAAGTCCGTTTTTTCTGGAGCAGTGATTTTAATGATGCTTAAAGTGAAAAAAAGGAAGTGAAATATTCCTTTAAATATCGCACCTGGGGGGTGTCTATAGTATGCCTGTGAAGTGGCACATGTTTCCTGTGTTTAGAACTGTCCCCGCACAAATGAAATTTCTAAAGGAAAAAAAGTCATTTATAACTGCTGACATTAATGTAATGTCTGGTCCCGGCAATACGGATTAAAATCATTGAGAAAAATGGCATGGCTACCCCCAGCCCATTACCAGCCCCTTTGGGTCTTGTATGGATATTAAGGGGAACCCCGCACCCAAATTAAAAAAAGTAAAGGTGTGGGGCCCCCAGGCCCTATATACTCTAAACAGCAGAATATAGGCGGTGCAAACAAGACAGGGACTGTAGGTTTGTCGTTAAGTAGAATCTGTTTATAATTTTGAACTGGTACATTTTTAAAGTGTAACTCCAGCCAAAAAAATCTATTTTTAAGCTTTTTGGAAAACATAGGGAAGGGTTATCACCCCTGTAACATTTGTTTTGCTGTCTGTGCACCTGTTCAGAACATTTCACCTCACTTTCTGTCCCAATGACAAATGTATTTAGAAAATTTGGGGTTTTTAGTGAAACAAGGATTGGTGATAAAGCATCAGTGGAGAGGAGACACCCTTTTCCCATATTAACTCTTACAGGAGAGAATTTGCCTTCCTAGTGGTAGATTTCCTCTGACTTCCTGTTGTCTCCTTCCGTTTGGAAGTAGGAGTCGTTTGTAAGTTGGATGATTGAAAGTAGGGGCCTGCCGTATATACTCTGCAGAAATTTGGCCCTTAGGTGTTAGTGTTGCCACAACGTTACTCTTGGTGGGCGCTGGAACTGGCCCTGCTGTGAACTATTATATCAAGAATTGTAATTATATGCCATTGTTGAACAGTGGTAGAAAAATTGGGCCTTTGGTGGTGGTGATGGTGTTGCCACAACACTGTAAGCCCTCACAGTTACTCTTGGTGGACGCAGGAATGGGCCCTGCTGTGAAATATTAGATCAAGAATTGTAATTACATGCCATTGTTGAACAGTGGTAGAAAAATTGGGCCTTTGGTGGTGGTGATGGTGTTGCCACAACACTGTAAGCCCTCACAGTTACTCTTGGTGGACGCAGAAATGGGCCCTGCTGTGAAATATTAGATCAAGAATTGTAATTACATGCCCCTGTTGAACAGGGGCAGAAAAATTGGGCCTTAGGCATTGGTGCCACAGCACTGCAACACCTCACAGATACTCTAGTTGGAGCGCAGGAATGAGCCCTGCTGCAAAGTATTGCATCAAAAATTTTAATTACACGTCCCTGTTAAACAGGGGCTGAAAAATTGGGCCTTAGCCACTGGTGCTGGTGCCACAACACTGCAACCCCTCACAGATACTCTAGTTGGAGCGCAGGAATGAGTCCTGCTGCAAAGTATTGCATCAAAAATTGTAATTACACGCCCCTGTTTAACAGGGGCTGAAAAATTGGGCCTTACAAGCTATCAGCATGAACATTGAGGAGGAAGAGGATAGTCACTCAGCATAACAGGATAGTCACTCAGCATCAGCATAGGCAGTCTTGAAGGGATCTGACATTTCCAAAAAAATTACTCGGTTACATCAGCATCAGGTGCTTGGTAGCTGGTGGTGATCCAAGACTGATTCATTTTTATGAAGGTCAGTCGATTGACCGAGTCGGTGGACAAGCGCACCCTGTGATCGGTTACAAAGCCTCCTGCAGCACTGAATGTGCGTTCCGAAAAAATGCTGGATGCAGGACAGGCCAGTACTTCAATTGCATACTGTGCAAGCTCTGGCCAGTGATCCATCCTCAAGACCCAGTAACCCAGAGGATTTTCGGTCGGAAAGGTGTCCAAGTTTGATCTTGCCCCTAGGTATTCCTGAACCATGTAAAACAGACGCTGGCGATGGTTGCTGGAACCGATCATACCTTGGGGCTGCGGACTAAAAAATTGTCTGAACACATCGGTCAGACGGCCACCTTCTCCACCGCTCCTTCTTTGACTGACCGAAGCCTCAGCAACACGTTGTCCAGGACCAGGAATTTATAACCTCCCAGTCTCTGTGGACGCGTTGCACAGACCTTTATGCAAGGCCTCCCGAAGATGTTTCATCCTCTGCTCCCTCTGCGACTCCAAGATAAGGTCCGCAACCTTACACTTGTAACGAGGGTCAAGGAAGGTTGCCAGCCAGTAATGATCCCTCTCCTTGATAGGATCCTCAGGCTTTGCAGGATCAGGGAGGCCATGCAGCGTAGGTTTGCTGAGGCATTCGGTCCGGAGTCCTCTGGGTCACTCAGGACGACATGATCCGCAGTCACCTCCTCCCAGCCACGTACAAGTCCATGGGTTTCTTGAGACTGTAATTGATCCCTTGAAGACTGCTGCTGATGCTGAGATCTAGGCTCCACCTCCATGCTGACATAATCCTCCTCCTCCTCCTCCTCCTCATCCTCTTCCTGTGTGATAGGGGGACCAGCAAGAACACTGTCTGGATAAAGGGGGCCTTGAGAGGTAAGGAAGTCCTCCTCTTCCTCCCTCTGTTCTGCCTCAAGTGCCCTGTCCATTATTCCACGCAGCGTGTGCTCCAACAGGTGGACAAGATGGACAGTGTCACTGATGCATGCACTGTCACTGCTCACCATCCTCGTGGCCTCCTTAAAGGGTGACAGGACAGGGCATGCATCCCTGATCATGGCCCACTGGCGTGTGGAAAAAAAACAAGCTCCCCTGACCCTGCCCTGGTGCCATATTGCAACAGATACTCATTGATGGCCCTCTGCTGTTTGTGCAGCCACTGCAGCATGGCCAACGTAAAGTTCCACCTGGTGGGCATATCACAGATAAGGCGGTTCTTGGGCAGGTTGTATTCCTTTTGGAGGTCAGCCAGCCGAGCACTGGCATTATAAGACCGGCGGAAATGCACAGGACATCCTGTAAGCCCGGGTACCTGCCCAAGAACCGCTGCACCACCAAGTTAAGGACGTGAGCCAAACAGGGCACATGGGTCAGTTTTCCCTGTCGGAGGGCGGAGAGGAGGTTGGTGCCATTGTCGCAAACCACCTTTCCTGGCTTTATCTGGCGTGGCGTCAAGCACCTCTGAGCCTGCCCCTGCAGAGCTGACATAATCTTTTCCTGGGTTTGGCTCCTGTCTCCCAAGCACACCAGCTCAAGCACCGCATGGCATCTTTTGGCCTGCGAACTTGCGTAGCCCATTGAACGCCTACGGAGCACCACTGGTTCCGAGGACAAAGCACAGGAAGAGGCCATGGTGGAAGAAGAAGAGGAGGGGGTGGAGGAGAGAGGTGTGTCAGAATCACCAGTAGTAGCATTTTGGAGGCGTGGTGGCGGAACAACTTCCAACACTACTGCACCTTGTCCTGCATCCTTCCCAGCTGCCATCAGAGTCACCCAATGCGCCGTGAAAGATAGGTAACGTCCCTGTCCATGCCTGCTGGACCATGAGTCAGCGGTAATATGCACCTTACCGCTGACCGCCCTGTCCAGCGAGGCCAAGACATTGCCTTCCACATGCCGGTAGAGAGCCGGAATCGCCTTCCATGAGAAAAAGTGGCGTTTGGTAACCTGCCACTGAGGAACCGCACATTCCACAAACTCACGGAATGGGGCAGATTCTACCAACTGAAAAGGCAGCAGTTGATTTAGCCAAGCTAGCATTCGACCGCTGGGCATGTGGATGGCTGGGAGCAATTTTCTTTCGGCGGTGCAGCAGCTGGGGCAGGGAAATTTGCCTGGTACAATCTGACATTGATGTACCGTTAGCAGATTGGCCGCAAGTAATTGGCTGTGACACACCTAATTCTACACCTTCATTCCTCTCAGTGAAGGTTTCAGAGAGGACTGAAGGTATAGTGGGGTTGGAGATCCCAGCTGATGAGGAGCAAGGAGAGGTCCGCTTTGTTCTTTGGTGTGGGTCTTTTAGGTAGGCTTGCCAATGAACTGCATGGCAGGTCGACATGTGTCTGGTCAAGCATGTGGTGCCCAAGCGGGTGATGTTTTGGCCATGTGAGATACGCTTGAGACATACAGTTGGTGCCGCCGATTTTGTGTCAATCTTGCCTCTTCTAGCGGCGAGATTGACACCCTACGAGCCCCGTCGTGAGAGCCAGCGCCGAGCTGTCTCGTCATTCCTGAAAGGAAAAATGTAGTTTTTCCTTTCGCAATGAGCGACACGCATTGCTGACATTGAGGCCGGTGGACTGAGATCCGACGTGGATTCCTGCCAATACCAGGCACTGTGTTTGGTATGAATCCTGAGCGGGAACTCCACGCCAAATTTTAAATAAAAAACCGGCATGGGTTCCCCTCCAGGAGTATACCAGGCCCTTCGGTCTGGTATGGATTTTAAGGGGAACCCCCTAAGTTGAAAAAACGGCGTGGGGGTCCCCCTCAAAATCCAAACCAGACCCTTATCCAAGCACGCAACCTGGCAGGCTGCAGGAAAATAGGGGGGCGAGAGAGCGCCCCCCTCCCTCCTGAACCGTAACAGGCCGCATGCCCTCAACATGGGGGGTTTGGTGCTTTGGGGCAGGGGGAGACCTGCGGCCCCCCACCCCAAAGCACCCTGCACCCATGTTGATGGGGACAAGGGCCTCTTCCCGACAACCCTGGCCATTGGTTGTCGGTGTCTGCGGGCGGGAGGGTTTATCAGAATCCAGGAGCCCCTTTAATAAGGGGGCCCCCAGATCCCGACCCCCCACCCTATGTGAATGAGTATGGGGTACATCGTACCCCTACCCATTCACATGATCGAAAAAAATGTCAATAAAAAAACACTACAAAGGTTTTTAAAGTAATTTATTACACAGCTCCGGGGGTCTTCTTCCGACTCCGGGGGTCTCTTCCGACTTCGGGGGTCTCTTCTTCTGCTCTCCGGTTCTTTCTGCCTTCTGAGAAGTCTGAAGAAGACCCCTGAAGTCGGAAGAGATCCCCGGAGTCTGTGTAATAAATTACTTTAAAAACCTGTGTAGTGTTTTTTTATTGATATTTTTTTCCACCAGGTGAATGGGTAGGGGTACGATGTACCCCATACTCATTCACATAGGGTGGGGGGCCGGGATCTGGGGGCCCCCTTATTAAAGAGGGCTCCCGGATTCCGATAAGCCCCCCCGCCCGCAGACCCCGACAACCAACGGCCAGGGTTGTTGGGAAGAGGCCCTTGTCCCCATCAACATGGGGGCAGGGTGCTTTGGGGTGGGGGGGCCGCAGGTCGCCCCCTTGCCCCAAAGCACCAAACCCCCCATGTTGAGGGCATGCGGCCTGGTACAGTTCAGGAGGGAGGGGGGCGCTCTCTCGCCCCCCTCTTTTCCTGCGGCCTGCCAGGTTGCGTGCTCGGATAAGGGTCTGGTTTGGATTTTGAGGGGGACCTCCACGCCGTTTTTCCGGCTTATGGAGTTGCCCTTAAAATCCATACCAGACCGAAGGGCCTGGTATGCTCCTGGAGGGGAACCCATGCCGGTTTTTTATTTAAAATTTGACGTGGAGTTCCCGCTCAGGATTCATAACAAACACAGTGCCTGGTATTGGTGGGAATCCACGTCGGATCCCCGTTTTATACAGTGTCGCGTCGCCTTCTCGCTATTGCAGTGAGCGCGAGATGTCGGCACCCTGTCACCGAGATGTCGGCACCCTGTCGCCGAGAATCTGCGTGATGGGATCGCGATGAATATACAATGTCGGCGGCACCTACTGTATGTTGCAAATAGCAGCGGTGCGATCTGATGCACTCGTCTCAAAAAAGGCCAACAACAAAAATTTTTGGAATAACGCGCAGAGACAGCAGCGCCCTGAACATACAGAGCACTGCGGTGTGATGCAGTCGGTTGGCTGCCCTTAAGCTGGCCCCTGGAGGGCATCCTGCCTTGTTGGAGATGTGCCTCCTCCTCCTCCTCCTCTTCCTCTCTCCTATCAGGCACCCACGTGGAGTCAGTGACCTCATCATCCCCTCCATCCTCATCACTGGAGCAAACCTGGCATTATGCTGCAGCTGGGGAAACATGACTGCCAGATTGCTGTCCTTGTTGGGCACCCCCTCTCTCTGGGCTCACGTTACTACCCCCTCTCTCTGGGCTCACGTTACTGCCTTCCTCTAGCTGGGTTCCATCACCGGAGCCTTCAAAACGCTGGGCATCCTCCTTGAGCATGTACCCAACACTGTGGTCAAAACAGTTTGGGGGACTCCTCAGGAGGACAAGGTGGGGCTAGGGAAGGAGTGACTGATGCCATTAACCCGAGGTAAGAGGCCGCGTTGGCAGCTGCTTTGCCAGACAAAGTACCCTGAGCCTGGGTGAGAGAGGATGAGGAGGATGAGGACAGCTTTGTCATTCACTCTACCAAGTCTTCGGCATGTTGCGGCTCAACAGGGCCAGCTCTCGAAAAGAAGGACAAGCGTGTCCCACGGCCACGTGCTGATGAGGATGCACCGTGTCCACGACCAGCACTGTTGCCTCTAGACACAGAGCCTGCTTGCCCTTGTTTATTGGCTCGTGACTGTCTGCCTCTCCTTGTTTGCCTTCCAGACATACTAATGGCCTGCAGTGAAATGTAGCTGCACAAAGGTGGGATGTGTATATATATATATATATATATATATATATATATATATATATCTATACTGATTATACTGCAGCTAGCAGAATCAACTGCCTGCTGTGGTATTAGTATGAGAACACCAGCAATTGTCTTCAGTTAGTTTTAGGTGCACACTGTGCAGAGGACACAGTACACTAACTGAAAATACTTGCAGCTCCCTGCCTGTGGTATTAGTATGAGAACACCACCAATTGTATTCAGGTACCTTTAGGTGCACGCTGTGCAAAGGACACAGTACACTAAATTAAAATAATGCAGCTCCCTGCCTGTGGTATTAGTATGAGAACACCACCAATTGTATTCAGGTACATTTAGGTGCACGCTGTGCAAAGGACACAGTACACTAAATTAAATTAATGCCGCTCCCTGCCTGTGGTATTAGTATGAGAACACGACCAATCGCATTCAGGTACCTTTAGGTGAACGCTGTGCAAAGGACACAGTACACTAAATTAAAATAATGCAGCTCCCTGCCTGTGGTATTAATATGATAACACTACCAATTGTATTCAGGTACCTTTAGGTGCATGCTGTGCAAAGGACACAGTAAACTAAGTGAAAATAATGCAGCTCCCTGCCTGTGGTATTAGTATGAGAACACCACCAATTGTATTCAGGTACCTTTAGGTGCACACTGTGCAAAGGACACAGTACACTAAGTGAAAATAATGCAGCTCCCTGCCTGTGGTATTAGTATGAGAACACCACAAATTGTATTCAGGTACCTTAAGGTGCACCCTATGCAAAGGACACAGTACACTAAGTGAAAATACTTGCAGCTCCCTGCCTGTGGTATTAGTATGAGAACACCACCAATTGTATTCAGGTACCTTAAGGTGCACCCTGTACAAAGGACACAGTACACTAAGTGAAAATACTTGCAGCTCCCTGCCTGTGGTATTAATATGAGAACACCAACAATTGTATTCAGGTACCTTTAGGTGCACGCTGTGCAAAGGACACAGTACACTAAGTGAAAATAATGCAGCTCCCTGCCTGTGGTATTAGTATGAGAACACCACCAATTGTATTCAAGTACATTTAGGTGCACGCTGTGCAAAGGACACAGTACACTAAGTGAAAATAATGCAGCTCCATGCCTGTGGTATTAGTATGAGAACACCACCAATTCTATTCAAGTACATTTAGGTGCACGCTGTGCAAAGGACACAGTACACTAAATGAAATGAATGCCGCTCCCTGCCTGTGGTATTAGTATGAAAACACCACCAATTGTATTCAGGTACCTTTAGGTGCACGCTGCGCAAAGGACACAGTACACTAAATGAAAATAATGCAGCTCCCTGCCTGTGGTATTAGTATAAGAACACTACCAATTGTATTCAGGTACCTTTAGGTGCACGCTGTGCAAAGGACACAGTTCACTAAGTGAAAATACTTGCAGCTCCTTGCCTGTGGTATTAGTATGAGAACACCACCAATTGTATTCAGGTACCTTTAGGTGCACGCTGTGCAAAGGACACAGTACACTAAGTGAAAATAATGCAGCTCCCTGCCTGTGGTATTAGTATGAGAACACCACCAATTGCATTCAAGTACATTTAGGTGCACACTGTGCAAAGGACACAGTACACTAAATGAAATTAATGCCGCTCCCTGCCTGTGGTATTAGTATGAGAACACCACCAATTGTATTCAGGTACCTTAAGGTGCACCCTGTGCAAAGGACACAGTACACTAAGTGAAAATACTTGCAGCTCCCTGCCTGTGGTATTAGTATGAGAACACCACCAATTGTATTCAGGAAAATACCAAGGCCTTGGTATTTTCCTGGAGCCCAGGCTCTGATGAAGAGGAATCCCCCCGAAATGCGTTAGCATTTATTCAACCTATACCCTTGCATGGGTTCTAATGTTTCCTACTGCTGAGAGTTGCTGATCTCCTGGTCAAAGAGACGCTGCTTGCCCCATACCCCTGGCTGGGGAATTGCCACAGGTTTTCTTTGATCCCCTGTGACAAGGGATCCATCTTTTTCGGTAAGAGGCAGTAATTTCATTGGTGGAGGCTGTCCTATCTTACACTTGTTCTGGGTGTAATTCATTGGATCACAATCAGCACGGTGGAGGAGCATCCCTAATATATGTGCATATGAACTTCATCGTTTGGACTTTATGTGACAATTTTAGTGGTTTATGGTTTATGTATCACTCACATGTAGTGATTCCGCATCACATGTTTGTATCACTCATCTTTAACAATTTGTGTTATTTATTTACTGTGTGAGCCGTTGGCTCATATTTACATTTTTACCAGTTGTTGTACTGGTGATATTTTCAATAATAATTTTTCATTTATATGTCACTCACTTTTTAGCGCAACTTTTTCCTTTTCTATTACCTGTTTTGTGTAGTATAACACTTATGGTTGCAGCTTTGATTTTATTTTTTTATTCACTAGCGCAGTTTTTTTCTTTTCACCTTTAGGTGCACGCTGTGCAAAGGACACAGTACACTAAGTGAAAATACTTGCTAGCGCTCATTAAATAGGCGCTTGTCCTCACTCATGTTGCACGCTGATGGAAATATCACACTGACTTGCGGCGCCAGTAAGTGACGTCACATGTACGCGTGAGCTTGTGCGTGTGACGTCATTGCGCAGCTAGTGCGAGCCCTTGTTCCCAGAATCAATGAGATCGGGGGAGTAGAGGGATAGCTGCGGTGCGTGTCGCACTGCCGGGAGTGAATGAAAAACCACCCCAAACAGATGTCCTCACAAAAAATAAAACAGAAAAAAGGCTAACCCAAAAAAAAGGCATCTACCTAAGCTGGCACTAGATATATGTCCACAGACAATACTGGGGTAAATAAAATAGGCAATGTGTGTTTCCATCCCTGGTCAGTTGTGACATAAAAATTGTTGGGACTTTGTATGAGGCCATGATTAACAAGTACATTGGTCTCCATTCCTAATGGTAGATAAAAACAGGGAAAAGGGGAAATAGGAAATGTTGGGACTTTGTATGAAAAACAACACTTGGGTAGATTGAATCATTCAGAGATAGCAATAGTAATATTTATTAAAAAACGCAATTGAGCACAGTGCAATACATGGCAACAGTGGTAAATGAATGTATAATACAAACGCCTATTTAATGAGCGCTAGCCGCTCGGACATGGTCGACCCCCTCTCCTTGCACACTAGCGTGACGTTCGTGGGGCTTTGCTGGCGGGCGGGCCGCCTTTCATTACAACATCACTTGTGAATATCCACCCTGCTCTTTCACACCCAGCTTGGCTCATTCAGCCATCACTTCCTGACATCACGCTTCACCAGAAGCTCCAGGTATATTCATTGCCATGGTTTCCTTCTGTGGCTCTACAGTGGTTTGATATCTTACTTTGTACACTTGTTGCACCACTTTTCCATTTTCTTTTTCCCTTTTAGCACACTTGGGGTCCCTTTATTACTCACTTCACCTTCCACTTTAACACTTTAATCTCCATTTCAGTTCTTATTAGAAAATCTCCGTTTGATCACCACACTAATCTTATCCTTATTTTTTGTTTCAGTAGCCTTATTGGTCCCACTTATAACCCAACCTTGGAAGAGTGATTCCCTCATATGAGAAGTTCATTCACCTATCACTTTGGCCCTCCTGCCATTACATCGCCATCACCTCAACTGCCGGGGGGGATGCTCCTCACCCTTGGCTGCCTCTCAGTATCATTACCATGATCTACATTCTTCTTTTTAATTATACCCATAGGTAAGAGTGTTAGGACTAAAGTTCTTTTGTCCCCTCTTTCCCTATTATAATCAATTACCATTGATAACGAATTTATATCCATTATAGGTACCCTATTTCATAGCCGCTCCTGATGAGTGGAAACAGTCCACGAAACACGTCAAGCCTTTCTTATTTGATGCTATGCCACAGCAATCATGTGTCCACTATGGATTTGACTCGCTTGAATCATCAATGAATTATTTATACTACCTATTATGTTTTTTAAGAACATCCTTTTGAGTATACTGCTGGCTTATCACCAATCATGTGCAACAATGTTTATTATGTTCTTAATTTTATGTGATGTACTAATCATGTTTATAAGTTTGTATTATACATTGATTTACCACTGTTGCCATGTATTGCACTGTGCTCAATTGTGTTTTTTAATAAATATTACGATTGCTATCTCTGAATGATTCAATCTACCCAAATGTTGTGTTTCATACAAAGTGTCAACATTTCCTATTTCCCCTTTATGTTCCAATAATGTGTCTTGTAGGCTTGTGCAATTCGTTTCGTAACGAATCAAAATTCGCCCGAATTTAGCAACTTTCGGACATTCGGAAGCATTCGAATTTCCGAACAGAGCAATTACGAATAAAACCGAATCCGAAATAAATTATACCGCAAAATAGCGAATGCCCGAAGGTCTTCGGCATAATTCGTTATGAAAAAAGTTACGAATGTACGAATCCATTCGAAGCACAATAACACTCACTCTGCTCTCTGCTTCTCCCTCACCGTGCTGAACTCCCTCTCAAAATGGTGTACAGGGGCGGAGGCTATAGCCGCATGAAAAAACGAAAGTAAAATACGAGATTTCAAATCCATTCGAAGCACAATAACACTCACTCTGCTCTGCTCTCTGCTTCTCCCTCACCGTGCTGAACCCTCTCAAAATGGTGTACAGGGGCGGAGCCTATAGCCGCATGTAAAAAACGAAAGTAAAATACGAGATTTCGAATCGTTACAAATAACCGCTATGTATTTAGAAAAGTACAAATCCATTCGAAGCACATTAGGCATAATAGGCAGCGTCGTTGTGAGAGAGACACGGAAAATTACGAATCAACGAACCCAAAAAAAGTTACGAAAGTAGGAGTTGTGTCCAGAATCAACGAAAAACAACGTACTCTACCGAAAGTACGAATTATAAAGCAACAAAAAATTCAACGAAAAATGTCGCTTGCAAAAATACGAATGAGTCCGAACACGAAAAATCCCGTCTAGCAAAATTACGAATGATTACGAATCAACAGGACCGGAAAGAAACGAACCGAAACGGAACGAATTTTTCCGTTGTGCACAAGTCTAGTGTCTTGTTCTATTCTCATCTTGTCATACTCAATCTTCAGGTGGTCATATTTCTGTTTTAGCTGAGAAAACGGTATCCAGGTCTTGGACTTTTTATTATTATTATTTTGGTCAGCTCTGTTCATATTAACCACTTGCTTACTGGGCACATATACCCCCTTCCTGCCCAGCTTTCAGCACTGTCACGCTTTGAATGACAATTGCGCGGTGGTGCGACGCGGCTCTCAAACAAAATTGACGTCCAAATAGAGCTTTCTTTTGGTGGTATTTGATCATCCCTTCGGTTTTTATTTTTTGCGCTATAAGCAAAAAAAGACTGACAATTTTGAAAAAAAACACAATATTTTTTAACTTTTGCTATAATAAATAACCCATTTTTTTTTTAAAACATTTATTTTTTCAGCTTAGGCCGATATGTATTCTTCTACGTATTTTTGGTAAAAAAATTGCAATAAGCATATAGTGATTGGTTTGTACAAAAGTTATAGCGCCTACAAAATAGGGGATAGATTTATGAAATTTTTTTTTATACATTTTTTTTTTTACTAGTAATGGTGGTTATCTGCGATTTTTGTCAGGACTGCGATATTGCGGCGGACAGATCGGACACTTTTAGCACTATTTTGGGACCATTCACAGTTATACAGCGATTAGTGCTATAAATACGCACTGATTACTGTATAAATGTAACTGGCAGGGAAGGGGTTAACACTGGGGGGCGATCAAGGGGTTAAATGTGTTCCCTGGGAGTAATTCTTACTGTGGGGGGGAGCGGACTGACTGAGGGAGGAGACCAATTTGTGTCCCTATGTACAAGGGACACACCATCGGTCTCCTCTCCCTGACAGGATGTGGATCTCTGTGTTTACACACAGAGATCCACGTCCCTGGCTCTGTGACTGCCGATTGCGGGTACCCGGCGGACATCGCAGCCGCCAGGCAGTGCATCGGCACCCGCGCGACACGGCGGGCACAGCTTTTCCCCGATGCATGGGGATCAAGTAAACAGGAGGACGTCCATGGCGCCCCGCTGTAGACGTCTTTTGTCTATAGCGCGGGCGCCAAGTGGTTAATATCACCTATGTTTGACCCGGTGTCTCCTCTCTGGGTGTTATCATCAGATATTATCTTTTGATCTTTATGTTCAGTATTTGTCCTAAACAATGTGCCTACATCAATTTTTACAGCTTGCTCATTTGACTTTCTCCATAAATGGTCTGCTCTCAACAATATGTCTTTTAAATCATGAGGATTTGGGGTAACTAATAAAATATTTTGTTTGATATCTTCATGCAAAGCATCTAGAACCATACTCATATGTATCAAGCCCCCACACTCAAATGCAAGATTATTACCGACTAGGGATGAGCTTCGTGTTCGAGTCGAACATACGTTCGACTCGAACATTGGCTGTTCGATCGTTCGACGAAGATCGAACGATTTGGGCCGTTCGCGCCAAATTCGAGTGACGCGAACGGCCCACAATGCACTACGCCATCGCAGTGTCATCCAGGCGCTGTGATTGGCCAAGCATGCACTGTGACCCCGCATGCTTGGCCAATCACAGCGCCGGCAGCGAGGAGAGCAATGATTGGCCACAGGCAGGATGCCTGTGGCCAATTATTGCTGAGGGTGTTTAGTACACGCCCCACACTATTGTAGTGTGTTCCGGAGCAGGGATAGAGTAGCATAGGCAGGGACAGTGACTGTTATTTCTTTCTTGCTTAACCTGGATTCCTTTAGTTTAGGGAAAGAGAAGGATAGGTAGGGAGAGTGTCAGTGTGTTTTGTGCTTCTGCTATAGTGTGCTTAAAAAAAAACATTTATTCTAGGGACAGAAAACTCTAGGTAGGGACAGTGTCAGTTTCTTTCACTCTGCAAGTCCTTGTTTCCAGGGACCTGTAAGGACAGTGAGTTAATTGTCCTTGTGTTATATTGTGCTTAAAAAAAACATTTATTCTAGGGACAGAAAACTCTAGGTAGGGACAGTGTCAGTTTCTTTCACTCTGCAAGTCCTTGTTTCCAGGGACCTGTAAGGACAGTGAGTTAATTGTCCTTGTGCTATATTGTGATTAAAAAAAACATTTATTCTAGGGACAGAAAACTCTAGGTAGGGACAGTGTCAGTTTCTTTCACTCTGCAAGTCCTTGTTTCCAGGGACCTGTAAGGACAGTGAGTTAATTTTCCTTGTGCTATATTGTGATTAAAAAAAACATTTATTCTAGGGACAGAAAACTCTAGGTAGGGACAGTGTCAGTTTCTTTCACTCTGCAAGTCCTTGTTTCCAGGGACCTGTAAGGACAGTGAGTTAATTGTCCTTGTGCTATATTGTGCTTAAAAAAAACATTTATTCTAGGGACAGAAAACTCTAGGTAGGGACAGTGTCAGTTTCTTTCACTCTGCAAGTCCTTGTTTCCAGGGACCTGTAAGGACAGTGAGTTAATTGTCCTTGTGCTATATTGTGATTAAAAAAAACATTTATTCTAGGGACAGAAAACTCTAGGTAGGGACAGTGTCAGTTTCTTTCACTCTGCAAGTCCTTGTTTCCAGGGACCTGTAAGGACAGTGAGTTAATTTTCCTTGTGCTATATTGTGATTAAAAAAAACATTTATTCTAGGGACAGAAAACTCTAGGTAGGGACAGTGTCAGTTTCTTTCACTCTGCAAGGCCTTGTTTCCAGGGACCTGTAAGGACAGTGAGTTAATTGTCCTTGTGCTATATTGTGCTTAAAAAAAACATTTATTCTAGGGACAGAAAACTCTAGGTAGGGACAGTGTCAGTTTCTTTCACTCTGCAAGTCCTTGTTTCCAGGGACCTGTAAGGACAGTGAGTTAATTTTCCTTGTGCTATATTGTGATTAAAAAAAACATTTATTCTAGGGACAGAAAACTCTAGGTAGGGACAGTGTCAGTTTCTTTCACTCTGCAAGTCCTTGTTTCCAGGGACCTGTAAGGACAGTGAGTTAATTTTCCTTGTGCTATATTGTGATTAAAAAAAACATTTTTTCTAGGGACAGAAAACTGTAGGTAGGGAGAGTGTTTTTTTTCTTTCACTCTGCAAGTCCTTGTTTCCAGGGACCTGTAAGGACAGTGAGTTAATTGTCCTTGTGCTATATTGTGCTTAAAAAAAACATTTATTCTAGGGACAGAAAACTCTAGGTAGGGACAGTGTCAGTTTCTTTCACTCTGCAAGTCCTTGTTTCCAGGGACCTGTAAGGACAGTGAGTTAATTTTCCTTGTGCTATATTGTGATTAAAAAAAACATTTCTTCTAGGGACAGAAAACTCTAGGTAGGGACAGTGTCAGTTTCTTTCACTCTGCAAGTCCTTGTTTCCAGGGACCTGTAAGGACAGTGAGTTAATTTTCCTTGTGCTATATTGTGATTAAAAAAAACATTTTTTCTAGGGACAGAAAACTGTAGGTAGGGAGAGTGTTTTTTTTCTTTCACTCTGCAAGTCCTTGTTTCCAGGGACCTGTAAGGACAGTGAGTTAATTTTCCTTGTGCTATATTGTGATTAAAAAAAACATTTTTTCTAGGGACAGAAAACTGTAGGTAGGGAGAGTGTTTTTTTTCTTTCACTCTGCAAGTCCTTGTTTCCAGGGACCTGTAAGGACAGTGAGTTAATTGTCCTTGTGCTATATTGTGCTTAAAAAAAACATTTATTCTAGGGACAGAAAACTCTAGGTAGGGACAGTGTCAGTTTCTTTCACTCTGCAAGTCCTTGTTTCCAGGGACCTGGAGAGACATTGAGTGAATTGTCCTTGTGCTATATTGTGATTAAAAAAAACATTTATTCTAGGGACAGAAAACTCTAGGTAGGGACAGTGTCAGTTTCTTTCACTCTGCAAGTCCTTGTTTCCAGGGACCTGTAAGGACAGTGAGTTAATTTTCCTTGTGCTATATTGTGATTAAAAAAAACATTTTTTCTAGGGACAGAAAACTGTAGGTAGGGAGAGTGTTTTTTTTCTTTCACTCTGCAAGTCCTTGTTTCCAGGGACCTGTAAGGACAGTGAGTTAATTTTCCTTGTGCTATATTGTGATTAAAAAAAACATTTATTCTAGGGACAGAAAACTCTAGGTAGGGACAGTGTCAGTTTCTTTCACTCTGCAAGTCCTTGTTTCCAGGGACCTGTAAGGACAGTGAGTTAATTTTCCTTGTGCTATATTGTGATTAAAAAAAACATTTTTTCTAGGGACAGAAAACTGTAGGTAGGGAGAGTGTTTTTTTTCTTTCACTCTGCAAGTCCTTGTTTCCAGGGACCTGTAAGGACAGTGAGTTAATTGTCCTTGTGCTATATTGTGCTTAAAAAAAACATTTATTCTAGGGACAGAAAACTCTAGGTAGGGACAGTGTCAGTTTCTTTCACTCTGCAAGTCCTTGTTTCCAGGGACCTGTAAGGACAGTGAGTTAATTTTCCTTGTGCTATATTGTGATTAAAAAAAACATTTATTCTAGGGACAGAAAACTCTAGGTAGGGACAGTGTCAGTTTCTTTCACTCTGCAAGTCCTTGTTTCCAGGGACCTGTAAGGACAGTGAGTTAATTTTCCTTGTGCTATATTGTGATTAAAAAAAACATTTTTTCTAGGGACAGAAAACTCTAGGTAGGGACAGTGTCAGTTTCTTTCACTCTGCAAGTCCTTGTTTCCAGGGACCTGTAAGGACAGTGAGTTAATTTTCCTTGTGCTATATTGTGATTAAAAAAAACATTTTTTCTAGGGACAGAAAACTGTAGGTAGGGAGAGTGTTTTTTTTCTTTCACTCTGCAAGTCCTTGTTTCCAGGGACCTGTAAGGACAGTGAGTTAATTGTCCTTGTGCTATATTGTGCTTAAAAAAAACATTTATTCTAGGGACAGAAAACTCTAGGTAGGGACAGTGTCAGTTTCTTTCACTCTGCAAGTCCTTGTTTCCAGGGACCTGTAAGGACAGTGAGTTAATTTTCCTTGTGCTATATTGTGATTAAAAAAAACATTTATTCTAGGGACAGAAAACTCTAGGTAGGGACAGTGTCAGTTTCTTTCACTCTGCAAGTCCTTGTTTCCAGGGACCTGTAAGGACAGTGAGTTAATTTTCCTTGTGCTATATTGTGATTAAAAAAAACATTTTTTCTAGGGACAGAAAACTGTAGGTAGGGAGAGTGTTTTTTTTCTTTCACTCTGCAAGTCCTTGTTTCCAGGGACCTGTAAGGACAGTGAGTTAATTTTCCTTGTGCTATATTGTGATTAAAAAAAACATTTTTTCTAGGGACAGAAAACTGTAGGTAGGGAGAGTGTTTTTTTTCTTTCACTCTGCAAGTCCTTGTTTCCAGGGACCTGTAAGGACAGTGAGTTAATTGTCCTTGTGCTATATTGTGCTTAAAAAAAACATTTATTCTAGGGACAGAAAACTCTAGGTAGGGACAGTGTCAGTTTCTTTCACTCTGCAAGTCCTTGTTTCCAGGGACCTGGAGAGACATTGAGTGAATTGTCCTTGTGCTATATTGTGATTAAAAAAAACATTTATTCTAGGGACAGAAAACTCTAGGTAGGGACAGTGTCAGTTTCTTTCACTCTGCAAGTCCTTGTTTCCAGGGACCTGTAAGGACAGTGAGTTAATTTTCCTTGTGCTATATTGTGATTAAAAAAAACATTTTTTCTAGGGACAGAAAACTGTAGGTAGGGAGAGTGTTTTTTTTCTTTCACTCTGCAAGTCCTTGTTTCCAGGGACCTGTAAGGACAGTGAGTTAATTTTCCTTGTGCTATATTGTGATTAAAAAAAACATTTATTCTAGGGACAGAAAACTCTAGGTAGGGACAGTGTCAGTTTCTTTCACTCTGCAAGTCCTTGTTTCCAGGGACCTGTAAGGACAGTGAGTTAATTTTCCTTGTGCTATATTGTGATTAAAAAAACATTTTTTCTAGGGACAGAAAACTGTAGGTAGGGAGAGTGTTTTTTTTCTTTCACTCTGCAAGTCCTTGTTTCCAGGGACCTGGAGAGACATTGAGTGAATTGTCCTTGTGCTATATTGTGATTAAAAAAAACATTTATTCTAGGGACAGAAAACTCTAGGTAGGGACAGTGTCAGTTTCTTTCACTCTGCAAGTCCTTGTTTCCAGGGACCTGTAAGGACAGTGAGTTAATTTTCCTTGTGCTATATTGTGATTAAAAAAAACATTTTTTCTAGGGACAGAAAACTGTAGGTAGGGAGAGTGTTTTTTTTCTTTCACTCTGCAAGTCCTTGTTTCCAGGGACCTGTAAGGACAGTGAGTTAATTGTCCTTGTGCTATATTGTGCTTAAAAAAAACATTTATTCTAGGGACAGAAAACTCTAGGTAGGGACAGTGTCAGTTTCTTTCACTCTGCAAGTCCTTGTTTCCAGGGACCTGGAGAGACATTGAGTGAATTGTCCTTGTGCTATATTGTGCTTAAAAAAAACATTTATTCTAGGGACAGAAAACTCTAGGTAGGGACAGTGTCAGTTTCTTTCACTCTGCAAGTCCTTGTTTCCAGGGACCTGTAAGGACAGTGAGTTAATTGTCCTTGTGCTATATTGTGATTAAAAAAAACATTTATTCTAGGGACAGAAAACTCTAGGTAGGGACAGTGTCAGTTTCTTTCACTCTGCAAGTCCTTGTTTCCAGGGACCTGTAAGGACAGTGAGTTAATTTTCCTTGTGCTATATTGTGATTAAAAAAAACATTTTTTCTAGGGACAGAAAACTGTAGGTAGGGAGAGTGTTTTTTTTCTTTCACTCTGCAAGTCCTTGTTTCCAGGGACCTGTAAGGACAGTGAGTTAATTTTCCTTGTGCTATATTGTGATTAAAAAAAACATTTATTCTAGGGACAGAAAACTCTAGGTAGGGACAGTGTCAGTTTCTTTCACTCTGCAAGTCCTTGTTTCCAGGGACCTGTAAGGACAGTGAGTTAATTTTCCTTGTGCTATATTGTGATTAAAAAAAACATTTTTTCTAGGGACAGAAAACTGTAGGTAGGGAGAGTGTTTTTTTTCTTTCACTCTGCAAGTCCTTGTTTCCAGGGACCTGTAAGGACAGTGAGTTAATTGTCCTTGTGCTATATTGTGCTTAAAAAAAACATTTATTCTAGGGACAGAAAACTCTAGGTAGGGACAGTGTCAGTTTCTTTCACTCTGCAAGTCCTTGTTTCCAGGGACCTGTAAGGACAGTGAGTTAATTTTCCTTGTGCTATATTGTGATTAAAAAAAACATTTATTCTAGGGACAGAAAACTCTAGGTAGGGACAGTGTCAGTTTCTTTCACTCTGCAAGTCCTTGTTTCCAGGGACCTGTAAGGACAGTGAGTTAATTTTCCTTGTGCTATATTGTGATTAAAAAAAACATTTTTTCTAGGGACAGAAAACTCTAGGTAGGGACAGTGTCAGTTTCTTTCACTCTGCAAGTCCTTGTTTCCAGGGACCTGTAAGGACAGTGAGTTAATTTTCCTTGTGCTATATTGTGATTAAAAAAAACATTTTTTCTAGGGACAGAAAACTGTAGGTAGGGAGAGTGTTTTTTTTCTTTCACTCTGCAAGTCCTTGTTTCCAGGGACCTGTAAGGACAGTGAGTTAATTGTCCTTGTGCTATATTGTGCTTAAAAAAAACATTTATTCTAGGGACAGAAAACTCTAGGTAGGGACAGTGTCAGTTTCTTTCACTCTGCAAGTCCTTGTTTCCAGGGACCTGTAAGGACAGTGAGTTAATTTTCCTTGTGCTATATTGTGATTAAAAAAAACATTTATTCTAGGGACAGAAAACTCTAGGTAGGGACAGTGTCAGTTTCTTTCACTCTGCAAGTCCTTGTTTCCAGGGACCTGTAAGGACAGTGAGTTAATTTTCCTTGTGCTATATTGTGATTAAAAAAAACATTTTTTCTAGGGACAGAAAACTGTAGGTAGGGAGAGTGTTTTTTTTCTTTCACTCTGCAAGTCCTTGTTTCCAGGGACCTGTAAGGACAGTGAGTTAATTTTCCTTGTGCTATATTGTGATTAAAAAAAACATTTTTTCTAGGGACAGAAAACTGTAGGTAGGGAGAGTGTTTTTTTTCTTTCACTCTGCAAGTCCTTGTTTCCAGGGACCTGTAAGGACAGTGAGTTAATTGTCCTTGTGCTATATTGTGCTTAAAAAAAACATTTATTCTAGGGACAGAAAACTCTAGGTAGGGACAGTGTCAGTTTCTTTCACTCTGCAAGTCCTTGTTTCCAGGGACCTGGAGAGACATTGAGTGAATTGTCCTTGTGCTATATTGTGATTAAAAAAAACATTTATTCTAGGGACAGAAAACTCTAGGTAGGGACAGTGTCAGTTTCTTTCACTCTGCAAGTCCTTGTTTCCAGGGACCTGTAAGGACAGTGAGTTAATTTTCCTTGTGCTATATTGTGATTAAAAAAAACATTTTTTCTAGGGACAGAAAACTGTAGGTAGGGAGAGTGTTTTTTTTCTTTCACTCTGCAAGTCCTTGTTTCCAGGGACCTGTAAGGACAGTGAGTTAATTTTCCTTGTGCTATATTGTGATTAAAAAAAACATTTATTCTAGGGACAGAAAACTCTAGGTAGGGACAGTGTCAGTTTCTTTCACTCTGCAAGTCCTTGTTTCCAGGGACCTGTAAGGACAGTGAGTTAATTTTCCTTGTGCTATATTGTGATTAAAAAAAACATTTTTTCTAGGGACAGAAAACTGTAGGTAGGGAGAGTGTTTTTTTTCTTTCACTCTGCAAGTCCTTGTTTCCAGGGACCTGGAGAGACATTGAGTGAATTGTCCTTGTGCTATATTGTGATTAAAAAAAACATTTATTCTAGGGACAGAAAACTTTAGGTAGGGACAGTGTCAGTTTCTTTCACTCTGCAAGTCCTTGTTTCCAGGGACCTGTAAGGACAGTGAGTTAATTTTCCTTGTGCTATATTGTGATTAAAAAAAACATTTTTTCTAGGGACAGAAAACTGTAGGTAGGGAGAGTGTTTTTTTTCTTTCACTCTGCAAGTCCTTGTTTCCAGGGACCTGTAAGGACAGTGAGTTAATTGTCCTTGTGCTATATTGTGCTTAAAAAAAACATTTATTCTAGGGACAGAAAACTCTAGGTAGGGACAGTGTCAGTTTCTTTCACTCTGCAAGTCCTTGTTTCCAGGGACCTGGAGAGACATTGAGTGAATTGTCCTTGTGCTATATTGTGCTTAAAAAAAACATTTATTCTAGGGACAGAAAACTCTAGGTAGGGACAGTGTCAGTTTCTTTCACTCTGCAAGTCCTTGTTTCCAGGGACCTGTAAGGACAGTGAGTTAATTGTCCTTGTGCTATATTGTGATTAAAAAAAACATTTATTCTAGGGACAGAAAACTCTAGGTAGGGACAGTGTCAGTTTCTTTCACTCTGCAAGTCCTTGTTTCCAGGGACCTGTAAGGACAGTGAGTTAATTTTCCTTGTGCTATATTGTGATTAAAAAAAACATTTTTTCTAGGGACAGAAAACTGTAGGTAGGGAGAGTGTTTTTTTTCTTTCACTCTGCAAGTCCTTGTTTCCAGGGACCTGTAAGGACAGTGAGTTAATTGTCCTTGTGCTATATTGTGCTTAAAAAAAACATTTTTTCTAGGGACAGAAAACTGTAGGTAGGGAGAGTGTTTTTTTTCTTTCACTCTGCAAGTCCTTGTTTCCAGGGACCTGTAAGGACAGTGAGTTAATTTTCCTTGTGCTATATTGTGATTAAAAAAAACATTTTTTCTAGGGACAGAAAACTGTAGGTAGGGAGAGTGTTTTTTTTCTTTCACTCTGCAAGTCCTTGTTTCCAGGGACCTGTAAGGACAGTGAGTTAATTGTCCTTGTGCTATATTGTGCTTAAAAAAAACATTTATTCTAGGGACAGAAAACTCTAGGTAGGGACAGTGTCAGTTTCTTTCACTCTGCAAGTCCTTGTTTCCAGGGACCTGGAGAGACATTGAGTGAATTGTCCTTGTGCTATATTGTGATTAAAAAAAACATTTATTCTAGGGACAGAAAACTGTAGGTAGGGAGAGTGTTTTTTTTCTTTCACTCTGCAAGTCCTTGTTTCCAGGGACCTGTAAGGACAGTGAGTTAATTTTCCTTGTGCTATATTGTGATTAAAAAAAACATTTTTTCTAGGGACAGAAAACTGTAGGTAGGGAGAGTGTTTTTTTTCTTTCACTCTGCAAGTCCTTGTTTCCAGGGACCTGTAAGGACAGTGAGTTAATTTTCCTTGTGCTATATTGTGATTAAAAAAAACATTTTTTCTAGGGACAGAAAACTGTAGGTAGGGAGAGTGTTTTTTTTCTTTCACTCTGCAAGTCCTTGTTTCCAGGGACCTGTAAGGACAGTGACTTAATTGTCCTTGTGCTATATTGTGCTTAAAAAAAACATTTATTCTAGGGACAGAAAACTCTAGGTAGGGACAGTGTCAGTTTCTTTCACTCTGCAAGTCCTTGTTTCCAGGGACCTGGAGAGACATTGAGTGAATTGTCCTTGTGCTATATTGTGATTAAAAAAAACATTTATTCTAGGGACAGAAAACTCTAGGTAGGGACAGTGTCAGTTTCTTTCACTCTGCAAGTCCTTGTTTCCAGGGACCTGTAAGGACAGTGAGTTAATTTTCCTTGTGCTATATTGTGATTAAAAAAAACATTTTTTCTAGGGACAGAAAACTGTAGGTAGGGAGAGTGTTTTTTTTCTTTCACTCTGCAAGTCCTTGTTTCCAGGGACCTGTAAGGACAGTGAGATAATTGTCCTTGTGCTATATTGTGCTTAAAAAAAACATTTATTCTAGGGACAGAAAACTCTAGGTAGGGACAGTGTCAGTTTCTTTCACTCTGCAAGTCCTTGTTTCCAGGGACCTGGAGAGACATTGAGTGAATTGTCCTTGTGCTATATTGTGATTAAAAAAAACATTTATTCTAGGGACAGAAAACTCTAGGTAGGGACAGTGTCAGTTTCTTTCACTGTGAAAGTCCTTGTTTCAAGGGACAGAGAAGGACACCTGAAGGTAGCCCTTATTGCTTTTTTCCCATCTCCCTGCAGGCCATCTATTAGAATGTCTGGAAGGCAAACAAGGAGAGGCAGACAGTCAGGAGGCAATAAAAGAGGGCAAGCAGGCTCTGTGTCTGGGGGCAACAGTGCTGGTCGTGGACGCGGTGCATTGTCATCAGCACATGGCCATGGGACACGCTTGTCCTTCTTTTCGGCAGCTGGACATGTTGAGCCACATCATGCCGAAGACTTGGTAGAGTGGATGACCAAGCCCTCCTCCTCCTCCTCATCCTCTCTCACCCAGGCTCAGGGTACTGGAAAAGCAGCTGCCAAAGCGTCGTCTTCCCTGGTATCAATGTCAGACAAATCATCAGTCACTCCTTCCCTAGACCCACCATGTCCTCCTCCTGAGGAGTCCCCCGAACTGTTTCAGCACAGTGTTGGGTACATGCTCCAGGAGGATGCCCAGCGTTTCGAAGGGTCTGATGATGAAACCCAGCTAGAGGAAGGCAGTAGCGTGAGAGCAGACAGAGGGGATGCTCAAGAAGGACACCAATCTGGCAGTCATGTTCCAGCAGCTGCAGCATACTGCCAGATTGGCTCCAGTGATGAGGAGGGAGGGGATGATGAGGTCAATGACTCCACGTGGGTGCCTAATAGGAGAGAGGAGGAGGAGGAGGATGAGGAGGAGGCACATCTCCAACGAGGCAGGATGCCCTTTGGTGGCCAGCGTAAGGGCAGTACACCGACGGAATCACACCGCAGAGCTCCGCCTGTGCAGGGCGCTGCCTCTGCCCGTCATTCAAAAAGTTCTTTGGTGTGGGCCTTTTTTGAGGCTAGTGCATCAGATCGCACAGCTGCTGTTTGCAACATATGTCTCAAGCGTATATCGCGTGGCCAAAACATCAGCCGCTTGGGCACCACATGCCTGACCAGACATATGTTGACCTGCCATGCAGCTCGTTGGCAAGCCTACCTCAAAGACCCACACCAAAGAACAAAGCGGACCTCTCCTTGCACCGCATCAGCTGGGATCTCCAACCCCACTATAACTTCAGTCCTCTCTGAAACATGCACTGAGAGGAATGAAGGTGTAGAATTAGGTGTGTCACAGCCAAGTACTTGCGCCCACTCTGCTAGCAGTACACCGACGTCCGATTCTAGCAGGCAAATTTCCCTGCCCCAGCTGCTGGACCGTCGAAAGAAGTTCACTCCCAGCCATCCACATGCCCAGCGGTTGAATGCTAGCTTGGCTAAATTGCTAGCGCTTCAACTGCTGCCTTTTCAGTTGGTAGACTCGGCCCCCTTCCGTGAGTTTGTGCAATGTGCGGTTCCTCAGTGGCAGGTTCCCAAACGCCACTTTTTCTCACGGAAGGCTATTCCGGCTCTCTACCGGCATGTGGAAGGCAATGTCTTGGCCTCGCTGGACAGGGCGGTCAGCGGTAAGGTGCATATTACCGCTGACTCATGGTCCAGCAGGCATGGACAGGGACGTTACCTTTCTTTCACGGCCCATTGGGTCACTCTTTTGGCAGCTGGGAAGGATTCAGGACAAGGTGCAGTAGTGTTGGAGGTTGTCCCACCGCCACGCCTCCAAAATGCTACTACTGGTTGTGACACACCTCTCTCCTCCACCCCCTCCTCTTCTTCTTCCTCCATGGCCTCTTCCTGTGGTTTGTCCTATGAACCAGCGGTGCTCCGTAGCCGTTCACGGGGCTACGCAAGTACGCAGGCAAAAAGATGCCATGCCGTGCTTGCGCTGGTGTGTTTGGGGGACAGAAGCCACACTGGGGCAGAGGTCCTGTCTGCTCTGCAGGGCCAGGCCGAGAGGTGGTTGACGCCACGCCAGCTTAAGCCAGGAATGGTGGTTTGCGACAATGGCACCAACCTCCTCTCCGCCCTCCGACAGGGACAACTGACCCATGTGCCCTGTGTGGCTCACGTCCTTAACCTGGTGGTGCAGCGGTTCTTGGGCAGGTACCCGGGCTTACAGGATGTCCTGAGGCAGGCCAGGAAAGTCTGTGTGCATTTCCGCAGATCTTATAATGCCAGTGCTCGCCTGGCTGAGCTGCAAAAGGAGTTGAACCTGCCCAAGAACCGCCTTATATGTGACATGCCCACCAGGTGGAACTCAACGTTGGCCATGCTGCAGCGGCTGCACACGCAGCAGAGGGCCATCAATGAGTACCTGTGCGACTACGGCACCAGGACAGGGTCAGGGGAGCTTGGTTTTTTTTCTCCACGCCAGTGGGGCATGATCAGGGATGCATGCACTGTCCTGGCACCATTTGAGGAGGCCACGAGGATGGTGAGCAGTGACAGTGCATGCATCAGTGACACTGTACCTCTTGTCCACCTGTTGGAGCACACGCTGCGTGGAATAATGGACAGGGCACTTGAGGCAGAACAGAGGCAGGAAGAGGAGGACTTCCTTGCCTCTCAAGGCCCCCTTTACCCAGACAGTGTTCCTTCTGTCCCACCCATCGCACAGGAAGAGGAGGAGGAGGAGGAGGAGGAGGAGGAGGAGGAGGATTGTGTCAGCATGGAGGTGGAGGCTGGCACTCAGCATCATCAGCAGCAGTCTTTTAGGGATGATTTACAGTCCCAAGAAACCAGTGGACTTGTACGTGGCTGGGAGGAGGTGGCTGCGGATCATGTCGTCCTTAGTGACCCAGAGGACTCCGGAGCGAATGCCTCAGCAAACCTACGCTGCATGGCCTCCCTGATCCTGCAAAGTCTGCGGAAGGATCCTCGTATTCTTCGGATCAAGGAGAGGGACCATTACTGGCTGGCCACTCTCCTTGATCCACGGTACAAGGGTAAGGTTGCGGACCTTATGTTACCGTCGCAGAGGGAGCAGAGGATGAGACAACTCCGGGAGGCCTTGCAGAAAGGTCTGTGCAACGCGTTCCCAGAGACTGGGAGGTTGCAAACTCCTGGTCCTGGACAACGAGTTGCTGAGGCTTCGGCCAGTCAAAGAAGGAGCGGTGGGGAAGGTGGCCGTCTGACCGATGCGTTCAGACAATTCTTTAGTCCGCAGCCCCAAAGTATGATCGGTTCCAGCAACCATCGCCAGCGTCTGATAAACATGGTGCAGGAATATCTAGGGGCAAGGTCAGACTTGGACACCTTCCCCACCGAAAATCCTCTGGCTTACTGGGTCTTGAGGATGGATCACTGGCCAGAGCTTGCACAGTATGCAATTGAGCTACTGGCCTGTCCTGCATCCAGCGTTCTTTCGGAACGCACATTCAGTGCTGCTGGAGGATTTGTCACGGATCACAGGGTGCGCCTGTCCACCGACTCGGTTGATCGACTGACTTTCATCAAGATGAACCAGTCTTGGATCACCACCAGCTACCACACACCTGATGCTGATATAACAGACTAATTGATTTTAAAATGTCACATCCCTTCAAGACTGATGCTGATGCTGAGTGCCTGTGCTGTTATGTTGACTGGCTATCCTCCTCCTCCGAGTCCTCAATGATACGATTGATGATGATAGCTTGGAAGATCATTTTTGTTTATGGGTGCCGCCACCAGTGCCTAACGCCCAATTTTTCAGCCCCTGTTTAACAGTGGCGTGTAATTACAATTTTTGAAGCAATACTTTGCAACAGGGCTCATTGCTGTGCTCCAAGTACAGTATCTGTGAGGAGTTGCAGTGTTGTGCCACCAGTGCCTAAGGCCCAATTTTTCAGCCCCTGTTTAACAGGGGCGTGTCATTACAATTTTTGAAGCAATACTTTGCAACAGGGCTCATTGCTGTGCTCCAAGTACAGTATCTGTGAAGGGTTGCAGTGTTGTGCCACCAGTGCCTAAGGCCCAATTTTTCAGCCCCTGTTCAACAGGGGCATGTAATTACAATTCTTGATCTAATAATTCACAGCAGGGCCCATTGCTGCACCCACCAAGAGTAACTGTCAGGGCTTACAGTGTTGTGGCACCAGCACCACCATCAAAGGCCCAATTTTTACTACCACTGTTCAACAATTATATGTAATTAAAATTCCTGATATAATAGTTGACAGCAGGGCGTTCCAGCACCAACCAAGAGTAACTGTGAGTGCTTACAGTGTTGTGCCAACACCAACAACTAAGGGGCCTATTTCTGCAGAGTATATACGGCAGGTCCCTACTTTCAAACATCCAACTTACAAACGACTCCTACTTGCAAACGCAAGAAGACAACAGGAAGTGAGAGGAAATCTACCACTAGGAAGGAAAATTCTCTCCTGTAAGAATAAATATGGGAGAAAGGTGTCTCCTCTGTACTGATGCTTTATCAGCAATCCTTGTTTCAAGAAAAACACCACATTTCAAAAACAGTTGTCATTAGGACGGAAAGTGAGGTGAAATGTTCTGAACAGGGGCACAGACAGCAAAACAAATGTTACAGGGGTGATAACCCTTACCTATGTTTTCCAAAAAGTTTAAAAATAGATTTTTGGTCTGGAGCTACACTTCAACAATGTACCTGTTCAAAATTACAAACAGATTCTACATAAGAACAAACCTACAGTCCCTGTCTTGTATGCACCGCCTGTATACGGCTGTTCAGAGTATATAGGGCCTTTTTTATTTTATGTGCGGGGTTCCCCTTAATATCCATACAAGACCCAAAGGGGCTGGTAATGGGCTGGGGTAGGGGGGGGGGGGTCATGGGGTAGCTATGCCATTTTTCTTAAAGATTTTCATCCATATTACCGGGACCAGACATTACATTAAAGCCGCAAGCAGTTTTAAATGGCTTTTTTTTCCTTTAGAAGTGTCATTTTGTGCAGGGACAGTTCTAAACACGGGAAACACGTGGCACTTCACAGGCATACTTTAGACACCCCCCAGGTACGATATTTAAAGGAATATTTGACTTTTTTTTTTTCACTTTATGCATCATTAAAATGACTGCTCCCGGAAAACGACCGTTTTTAAAACTTATTTTTGCATTGATACATGTCCCCTGGTGCAGAACCCGGGTTCCCAAACCCTTTTTAGGACAATAACATGCATAATAGTTGTTATAATTAGCACTTTAGAATTCGAACGTTCGCATCCATTGTATTTAATAGGGTTCTAATGTTCGTTCGAACTTTCGGTCCGTTCGCGGGTTCTGGTGCGAACCGAACCCGGGGGTGTTCGGCTCATCACTATTACCGACCAATAATTCCATAATAGTTGCTATCCTGTGTGACAATTCATAGGGAGATTCACTTTGCATTTGTTGGATCTTCCCATGAATAGCAACATCAGAACGTACCCCATACAAAACACATAATAATTCCAGTAATATGTCCCTTGTTCTAAGAGGCTGAATACAAATCTGTTTAATTCTCATCCAAAGACCATTTCCTATAGAATGTTGCAAGGCTCTTTCTAAATCAGATGGTTTTAGACTGTACATATCCCTGACATTCTGCAAGTCACAAAACCATTTTAAAAATCTGTTTAAATCATGGCAGGGAACCATTCCTATTTCTTTAAGAGTTGCGTCTAATTCTTTTAGTTTCAAAGGCTTCATTACAAGCTGAATTTCACCTGTATTACTATTATTGTTGTAAACTGTGGTGGTCACAGTGGGTGCGGCTGGCAATGAATTATCAGATTTGATATGAGGTTCTGTTTTATTTGATAGAAAGTTTGAGTTTGTATTTTGCTGCAGATTGCTGAATCCAAGATTTTTTTTTTTTTTTTATTTATAACAGAGAAACTGGTCCACATGGACTACAACAGCAGATTGATGACATAGACATTAACACAGTGGAAGACACAGAAATACATATTCCCCAGTAATGCTGGTCTATGTACATGGGACCTGCGTATGGGTACCCCCTAAGGGAGGGGGGACTTATTCAGGGCTGTGATATTCCCATCTGTATCAAATGTGGTTTGGTACGTCTGGGAAATGGAAGCAAGAGAGTTCCTAAGTCCCGTGGGTTCAGTCTCCCCTCTAGTTTTCCTGTTTATCAGAAGAGGAGAAATAGCAAGAGGTACAGTACCCTTGAAAGAAAGGATCGGGACAGTGCCCAAATAAAAAGAGAGAACAGAGTGATACGAGGGGGAAAAAGGGGGTTCAGGAGAGTGGGGGGGTGCGTGGAGGTAAAGTTAAAGAAAAGATAGACAGCAGTAATATGGAGAGGGGGAAGACCGCCAAGAAAAGAGAAAAAGAGAGTAAGTTAGGAGGCTGTCACCAGAGGGTGCAGCTGCGGGAGAGAAACTAATGTAGCCCTATTGGCTAAGGCGCTCCCCAGAGGTAACCCTGGATATGGAGCACAATCCTAAGTGGGGGAGTGGATAGGTAGGACCTGGAGGTGAGCCTCCGGCCCTCTCCACCCAACCACTGTATTGTATAATAAGATGAAAACCAGTAAAACAAAATAAACAAGGCAGATCATTTACATGTGCATGAACAAGAAAAAGAAACAGAACATAAAATAGTGCAATCATCATTAGCAGCTATAAGCTATAGAGTGCAGTGTATTTGTGACATGAGTCTCATTCCCTATCCCTAACCCATGTGGCCTCAACCACCGCATTCCCCCCTCCAATGCCATCAGACAGTTAGCCACAGAAAAGCACAGCCCCAGCAGGCTGTGTGTGGGCTGGAGGTGTTCCCCTCAGCGTGCTGTAGGTAGAGCATAAAATTGGGTATCGTAGCAGTTCTTCATAGGATGCATGGCTGGAGAAACTACGTTTCTGACCCCCCACCCCTCCCGGTCCCCACCACCCCCCAGGAACAAAACCACTCCCCCGGGAGTCCATCCATCTCTCCCACCCCCCCCCAGGGTCATGTCACTCCCCGCAGAGGCATCCAGGCTTCAGGGCACATAGCATCGCAGCCTATAAATCAATCATGTTCTGCTGAGATGCCGACATGCTGCAGGAAACAGCTCAGCCGTGCGGATGGGGAGACAATGTTGCTGTGCGTGGCAGGGAACATCCAGGCAGGGGAGGGCAGAACAGCAGCTCTGTCTCTGTAGTGTCCCATAGTGCTGCCAGCCAGGGGGGGTGAACCGTCCCAGGACCCAGATAAATGGCCCCCGGTCCAAGGTAGCGTTTATGGACCGCCGATATGATCAGCCTCCGCATCCGGGGTACCCGTGCGGGGGGTGGGGGGGGCGAGGCAAGCCGTGGCGCGAGGTCACAAGCTCTGTAGCGCTTCGCCATGTATAGGCAGGGAGAGGGTGCTCCAGTCAGCCAATTAGTTAGGCCAGAGGATAGTCAGGGTGGCCGAGAGGGTAGGAATCAGGGATGGGTGGCCCAGGGCCTACTCACGTGGTGCCTCACCCGAGTCGGACCGACGTCTCCGTCTACCCCTCTGCCGGCGGGGGGTAGCAAGCCGTGTTGTGCAGAAACGCCCGATTTGCCCGCCTGGCGTAGAAGGATCTGTAGCCAATCTGGGACCTGTATCGGGGCCGCATCCAGGAAGCGGAAGAGTGCAGGTAAGTCTGCGGTGGTCTGCAGCGTGAATGTCCCCGAATCTCCGCGGAATGACACCGACAGAGGATACCCTTTCTGCTTTGCCAATTCCAGGACGGGTCGTAGTAGGGCCCTTCGTCTAAGAGTCGCTCTCGACAGGTCCGGCAGTGTTCTGATCTGTGAGCCTCCCAGCTCAACGTTGCCGTGATCCCAGGCTTGCCGCAGGATAGTCTCCATCTGGGTGTGCAGTGGAGTCTGAAAACCACGTCTCGCGGTCTGCTCGGGTCTGTAGGCCTGGGGCCTAGGGCTCTGTGCTCTCTGTCCAGGAGAATGTCAGCCTCCGGGTCATCCAATACAGTCCTGAATTTCTCTTTCACCGTGTCCCCAACATTCTCCAGCAACTCAGGGATACCTCTGAACCGCAGGTTATTGCGGCGGCTACGGTCCTCGATGTCTTCCAAGTGTAACTGGAGAGCAACAGCTGTGTCACGGTGTTGGTCACGGGAGTGCTTCAGAGCAGACACCCGGCTTTCTAGGGAAGACAACGATGCCTCTCCCATCCCCACACGGTCCGCAAGGGTAGATACCTCTCCCCTCACCTCTTGGATCTCTCTCCTGTGAGTCTCTTCCAGGCGGAGAATTAGGGCCTCTATAGCGGTCTGGGTCTGGAGGGCCTGTAGCATTTCCTAATGTCCTGGTCTAGGACGGAGACCTCCGGCTGCCAAGGGGAAGACATCGCATCCCGTTGGGGGTCTGCAAATAAGTCCTGGGAACAATCAGGAGGTGCAGAGGTGCTAGGCGAGGGTTGCCTGGCGCCCGATGCGTGGGCTTTCTGTGAGTTTCTACGTGCAGGGCCTCGTGGTGCTGCCACTGTAGCTCCGGGGGAGGCCTCCTGTAGCAGCTTGAAATATCGGTGGATTTCTCCAGAAATCTTACCCAAAGGGGTCCCCCTTGTCACTGCTCGAGTTCTGTACTTTTTAGTCTAGCTCATACCGGTATAAAGATGTAATTTTGCCGGGGCTTGAGGGTTCAGGCCGGGAGCTCAGCAAGAAAGCAGCCTCACTCAGCCATGTCCAGGCCACGCCCCCTGAATCCAAGATTTGATGCATATCTGCATTCCTGAGATCTCTTCTCTAATTCCATAATTCTTCATTTTAATCTCTAATTTTCCTCTGATAATTCATCACAACGTTTAGATTTCTCAAGCAAAGGTTCTCCAATGGTAACTGCATGCAATTTTACATTTCCAGTGTCTGATTGGTTTTGTAACCTCTGACAAACCTTAATGCTATTATCAACTGCATTCTGTAACTGGGTAATTTCCTCATACTTACCCTTCAAAGAACTTTCCATTGTTAAACAGCAAGATAACAAGCCCTGCACAATACAACCTTTTCTTTTACTTTCTGAAATTTTGCTATCAAAAATTTTTTTCTCTAAAAATTCCTTCATCATAGTCCACGTCTGCTTCCATTTTTCTGGAATTTCATAAGGACCGCCATGATGCTTAATACATTATAATACCCATATGTTAACTTTATCAGAACTGACACTAGCTTCACACTGAGTAAGCATTTTGATTATTATTCTAATAATTAAAAAAAAGGAAATATTTTACTCACCGCATTAGTTACTCCTTCAGCTTCCAGTTCAGGTCTTCTGGTACACGACATGGTCCTTTTTTTGTTGTTTCCAGTCTCCAGAGAATAATTCTGGGGTTCCAAACTTGTTTTATTTTGTAGATTAGACTCTCTTATGTCACAACCAGACATTAGAGTCACAACACAGCTCTTGGGTCTCCATCAGACTTCTGTCCACCTCACAGGATTGTTGTCACCACCGACTTATGTTACTGATGCCGTGTACACACGATCGATTTTCTCGACGGTGAAAGCACCGTCGAGAAAATAGACGGGAAAAACGTTCCCCTACACACAGCCGTTTTTCCCGACATTTTTTCTCTTGGTCAAGAAAAACGATCGTGTGTAGGCTCCCCGGCAGTGTTTCCCTATGGGAAAACTGCAGCGGAAAAAAATGCCGTGAATCACGACGAGAAAAATTGCCATGTTCTAATTTTTCTCGTCGTGATTAATGCCGTTTTTCTCGTCAGGAAAAATGACCAAAAGCCCACACACGGTAGTTTTTCACATCAAAGAGAATTTTTTTATTTTTCCTGACAAGAAAAATGGTCATGTGTACGCGGCATGAGTCCTGAAAATGCTCTTCTGGTCACTTGAACGGCACCAATGTAGTGATGTTGCATAGTGGGTAGATAATTAAGATTTAGTTATTATAATGATGATGTAAGTAATTTTCCAGAAGCAACCCGATTCTTCCAGAGAGAAGCACTTTATTGACTTCCAACACAGAACAAAGTCTTGCAACAGATGACAAAATCCAACAGAGTAAATATGACTCAGAGTCCCATTTTTCTAGACCTGTGCCTTCATAATCATCGAGAGTGAATAGACTGAACTCCAGGTTATATTCCCTATACATTGAATGGCTGAGCAATTTGATTGGCCGTCTCCAATAGGCCTTTGATCTGCCATCTGTCTTTCAGAGTGACAGACAATGACCCCTAGCCGGAAACAGCTGCAGTCATAAACTACCCTAATTTTAATTCTTGCATATTAACATTAACATAGCCCAGAGTCACTATCTGTCCCCTTTGATATGCGGAGTAAATCTTGTTTTGCCACTTCCCCCCTTTAATTAAAAAGTTCCCTTTAATATGTGTAATTAGATTTGTCCTGGAATGCCTGTATGTGACATATATACAGGTATGCCTAGCCATACATATAACACAATATATAAAATACATACACATATATATTAATATTGCAACAGGGATGAGGCAGGACTCGCCCATTCTTGCTTCCCCTCGTTTGTCCCCAGTTGGGAGCTGCCTGGTTGTTTCTTCTGGAACACTTCCTCACTGGGAGGTGTGGGCCTCTTGGTTGCGTAATTAGTGGGGAAAATTCCCTGTGCCCCACCACACTGGTCATGCTCGGCGGCTGCCATTTTGGAAGCTCATGTCCAGTAACACCACCCACCACGCACCTGCGTAGTGCCATGTGTGGGCAGGGATGACCATGTCTTTGGGGTCCCCCCAGTGATGCTGTGAGCTGTTACACTATTGTGATGTTAATGTGGCCATCTGACTTTGATCCATTGTATTCAAGTGAATGTTTCTCTTCTTATGCATGGTCTGTTGGCCATTTGTCTTATATTATCGTTAAGAGCATAAACTCATGTATTGTTTTTCTGTTCATAGCACCCAACTCCTGATGAAGTTTTAATGTGAAACATGTTGAGAATGAGGCGGTTTTCATTAAGAAATCAGTATCACCAATTTGTTTGTATTGGTTTATACAGTTCTATTTATTGGTCCTTAACATAGCCTCTTTTTACATTTGAACATAGTGTTAGTCATAGTCATGTATGGTTGTCAGGGACATGCTGGCCAAAGAGCAGACAAAGCTCCTAGGCAGAGGCAGATACGCATGCGCAGATGTGCATTTGCAGGTGCCCGTCTTGCCGGGCATAGGCACTAGCGCAAACAGGCGAATGCATATGTGCATGCACTGAAACACACGTGTAAGTTAGCCATTATTGCTGGCACCAAATGGCCTATATAAAGACAACAGCTGCACTAGTGCAGTGCTGTCTGATCTGCAGCTTTACCTGAGTCTGATCCTGTATCTGCATCTGACTACCTGTATTTGACCCGGCTTCCTTGACCACGCTTGCTTATCTCCAGTCCTGATGCCGGCATGCCTTAGCCTTGCTATACCTGCTATTCTGCATTATATCCTGCTGCCAACCTCTGCCTGTCTACTGACCAATTTCTGCTTACCGCTTATGCCATATCTGATTATCTGTTATTGACCCGGCTTGTCTGACACGTCTTGCTCCATCCTGCTCCATCCAGTACCTGTGGACACTGTCCTGCATCCGCTGTGCATCTGCACCTGCTGCTTATGCTGCTCACCACCCAGCCTAGTCTAGCGACTCATCAGCTGCACATCTCTACCTTCAACAAGGAATTCCACAGGCACTCCTTCCTGACTGCGCTCTCGTGGCCACTATCGCAACTCCAGTGGCCCCTGAGCCAGGACTGTAAGAGAGGTCTCCTTCTACATGTCAGGTTCTGTTACAAGGTACGTGACAATGGTGCCTTTACAGTTTAATATTGTTTATATCTTTTGAACCAGAGGCGTAACTAGAAACTTCAGGGCCCCGGGGGAAGAAATCATGAAGGCCCTCCCCCCCCTCAAGTACCACCGCTACCACCCCCCTTTAAGTACCACTGCTGCCACCCCCCCTCAAGTATCACCGCTACCACCCCCCTCAAGTACCAGCGGTGGTACATGAGGGAGGTGGCAGCGGTGGTGCCATCCTCTCCCACCACCACCTGTGCCTCTTACTGATCCCATCCCCCCACCACTGATCTCATCCCTATCCAACCCCATCACCTCTGTTGTAGAAGTAATGGGGGGGGGATAGGGATGAGATTAGTGGTGGGGGGATGGGATCAGTAAGAGGCACAGTGGTGGAGGTTGGCATCGATTGCTCAGCTCTGTCACTTGATTGACTTACCGCCAATCAGTGGCGTCACTAGGGTTGGTGTTACCTGGTGTGGAAAAAATTGGTGTCACCCCCCTCCACCAACTATAGTCCCCCCTCAGTACAGACCCCTCTCCACTAACTACAGACCCCCTCCCGCAGTATAGATCCCCTTCACTAAGAACAGACCCCCCTCCCTCAGTACAGACCCCCCTCATCAGTACAGACACCCCCATCAGTGTAGAATCCCCCCTCTTAGTGCAGACACCCCCCTTTAGTGCAGACCCCCATCAGTATAGAATCCCCCCTTAGTGCAGAACCCCCCATCAGTATAGAATCCCCCTTAGTGCAGACCCCCCGCAGTATAGACACATTCCTTAGTGCAGACCCCCATCAGTAAAGACACCCCCCTTTAGTACAGACCCCCCATCAGTACAGACTCCCCATCAGTATAGACCCCCATCAGCATAGACACCCCCTTAGTGCAAACCCCTGCAGTATAGACACCCCCACAGCGCAGACCCCCCCATCAGTATAGACACCCCCTTAGTGCAAACCCCTGCAGTATAGACACCCCTTAGTGCAGACCCCCCCATCAGTATAGAATTCCCCCTTAGTACAGACCCCCACAGTATACACACCACCCCTTAGTACAGACCCCTGCAGTATACACACACACCCTTAGTACAGGCTCCCGCAGTATACACACCCCTGCAGTATAAACACACCCCCTTAGTATAGACTCCCGCAGTATACACCCCACCCTTAGTACAGACCCCTGCAGTATACACACACCCCCTTAGTACAGACCCCTGCAGTATATTCACACCCCCTTAGTACAGACCCCTGCAGTATACACACACACCTTAGTACAGATCCCCGCAGTATACACACCCCCCTTAGTACAGACCCCCGCAGTATACACACCCCCCCTTAGTACAGACCCCTGCAGTATACACACACCCCCTTAGTACAGACCCCTGCAGTATACACACACACCCTTAGTACAGGCTCCCGCAGTATACACACCCCTGCAGTATAAACACACCCCCTTAGTATAGACTCCCACAGTATACACCCCACCCTTAGTACAGACCCCTGCAGTATACACACACCCCCTTAGTACAGACCCCTGCAGTATATTCACACCCCCTTAGTACAGACCCCTGCAGTATACACACACACCTTAGTACAGATCCCCGCAGTATACACACCCCCCTTAGTACAGACCCCCGCAGTATACACACCCCCCCTTAGTACAGACCCCTGCAGTATACACACACCCCCTTAGTACAGACCCCGCAGTATAGACACCCCCTTAGTGCAGACCCATGGTGTATTACACAGCCCCCCTTAGTACAGACCCCCTTAGTATACACAGCCCCCTTAGTACAGACCCCCGCAGTATAGACACCCCACTTGGTGCAAACCCCCGCAGTATAGACACCCCACTTGGTGCAGACCCCTGCAGTATAGACACCCCCTTAGTGCAGACCCACGGTGTATTACACAGCCCCCCTTAGTACAGACCCCCACAGTATAGACACCCCACTTGGTGCACACCCCCCATCAGCATAGGCACTCCCCCTATATATCCATCTACTTAAAAATAAAATGTACAGTACAGACCTCAGAACAGCGCGGCCACAGACGTGTACACACAGCGGTGTGTGCCCCTCGGGCTCCTCCTCCTCCTCACTGGATGTAAATAGAGAGGAGGAGGCGCCGGCAGCTTCAGTCCCCACTGACAAAAGCGAGGTGCAGATCAGTGTAGGGAAGCGGGCGGTTTTAGTGGTGCCGGCCGCTATCCACGTGTGTCACCCACGTGCGGCTCGCACCTCCCGCCCCCACCCAGCAACCAGGGGCGGACTGACAACTGATGGGGCCCCCGGGCAATAGAAGATTATGGGGCCCCTTTACAGATGGCCGTCACGCCAGGAGTAAGAAACAAACAAAACAATATATAGATTACAACAGTCATGATGAGCTCCACGCTCACATCAGAGTCCTCCCTTACAACAAAGTCCCAACATTCTCCCTATACATCACAGTCCACAGAGTGCCACCCTATGGCAGAGCCCCCCAGAGTGCCACCCTATGGCAGAGCCCCCCAGAGTGCCACCCTATGGCAGAGCCCCCCAGAGTGCCACCCTATGGCAAAGCCCCCCAGTGTGCCACCCTACGCTAGTCCCCCCAGTGTGCCACCCTACGGCAGTCCCCCCAGTGTGCCACTCTACGGGAGAGCCCCCCAGTGTGCCACCCTACGGCAGTGCCCCCCCAGTGTGCCACCCTACGGCAGTGCCCCCCAGTGTCCCCTTACTGACACCTTTGCACCTTAGTGTTTGGTGTGGCAGGCAGCTGTCGGGAAAAGGCTTTTAATTAGAAAAAATCCACTTGTTGCAGCCTCTGAACTGCACAAGTGAGCCGTAGAGCCAGCGGAATAGTGAACTGCTGTGGTTGGCCTCAGATTGGGCAGCGGGGCATGTAAATAAAGGCTGTGCTTGATGTGTGACATGATGTCACTGCAAGGATGTGTACCCAGCCCTGCCCTGCTGCCTGATCTGAGGTCGAGCTCTGCAGTGCACCAATCAGATGGCTCCAAATGGCAAGTGCATTTTTCATGGGCATGGGATTGTTAGATAGACTTCTGTTGAGCAGCAGTGGGCACACATGGAACATCCAGTATACATACACACACATAGAGACACACACACACAGTACACATACACACGCATACAGTATATACACACACTATACATACAGTATATACACACACACACACTATACATACAGTATATACACACACACACACACTATACATACAGTATATACACACACTATACATACAGTATACACACACACTATACATACAGTATATACACACACACACACACTATACATACAGTATACACACACACACACACTATACATACAGTATATACACACACAAACTATACATACAGTATATACACACTATACATACAGTATATACACACACACAGACACACACACTATACATACAGTATATACACACACACACTATACATACATTATATACACATACACACTATACATACAGTATATATACACACACATACACACACACACACACACACACACTATACATACAGTATATACACACACACACTATACATAGAGTATATATACACACACACAGTATACATACAGTATATACACACACACACACACACTATACATACAGTATACACTATACATACAGTATATACACACACACACAGTATACATACACACACACAGTATATACCGTATTTATCGGTGTATAACACGCACCGGTGTATAACACGCACCCCAAGTTTAGGAGGGAATTTTAAGGAAAAAAACTTTTAGGAGGGAAATTCAAGGAAAAAAAACTTACATTTAAATGCAGCATGCAGCCTTGCCCAGTGTCCATCTGCAGCCTTGCCCAGTGTCCATCTGTCCATCTGCAGCCGTGCCCAGTGTCCATCTGTCCATCTGCAGCCGTGCCCAGTGTCCATCTGTCCATCTGCAGCCTTGCCCAGTGTCCATCTGTCCATCTGCAGCCGTGCCCAGTGTCCATCTGTAGCCTTGCCCAGTGTCCATCTGTCCATCTGCAGCCGTGCCCAGTGTCCATCTGTCCATCTGCAGCCGTGCCCAGTGTTCATCTGTCCATCTGCAGCCGTGCCCAGTGCCTTTGCGATCGTGTCAGTCCCGGCGGTTTTTAAAATTTGGCGCCGATTTCTGTGGAGAGGAGCGAGCGGGGCCGAGTGTACTTCGGCTGGACTCGGCTCCTCTCGCAGTTCCGCCCATCTCCACTGACTGCGCCGCTGACGGAGAAAGCCGAGTGTACTTTGCCTAGACTCGTGTCTGCTCACAGTCACAGGCAGGACTGCGAGAGGAGCCTAGACTAGGCGAAGTACACTCGGCTTTCTCCGTCAGCGGCGCAGTCAGAGATGGGCGGGACTGCGAGAGGAGCCGAGTAAAGCCGATTGTACTTCGGCTTCGGCTCTGCTCGCTCCTCTCGCTCGTTTTCAGCAGGGGAATTCGACGGAGTATCGGCGTATAACACGCACCCACGATTTCCCCCTGATTTTAAGGGGAAAAAAGTGCGTGTTATACGCCGATAAATACGGGTACACACATACAGTATACATACAGTATACACACACACCAGCATTTTTCACCCAAAAATCAGCCTGATTGAACACACTGCTGCCCCCATCTCCTGGCATGCTGGGACTTGTAGTGCCCCAGCAGTTTACAGACACATTAGTTGGTAATACAGGAGAAGAGGGGACTGTGCCTGTGCCTGTGTACTGGTGGGCAGCTAATGAGTAGGGAGATGTAGTTAGTAGAGATTGGGGAGACATTCAGGACATGTTCTTCCTCCAGCAGCAGTGCACTTCTCACACACAAAATCGATCTACTAGCCTCAGAGACAGGAGGAGCTCTGCTAGAGGTAACACATCCTCTCCCTCTCTGCTCACCAGGGTAATCCACTGACAAGAATCCATTTTGTAAAGCTTAGCCAGCTTACCTTATCAGGCAGCAGTCCATCCCACACTGCAGGCTGTGTCCCCGCCTCCCTCTCCTCGAGCAGTCGGCATCTCCTGCTCCTGTGTCAACTGTCAAAAAAGCCGCACTATGGAAGGGGGCGTGTACAGCATGTTCCAATTGGCTGAGGGGGCATTGCAGAGGTGGGGCAGCTATAATCTGACAAATGCCTGAATGGTCAGTCCGCCCCTGCCAGCAACGCCGTGACGGGCGGGTGGCGGGCCCCCCGGACTTGGCGGAACTACAGGGCCCAGTCGCAATGGCGACTGTTGCGACCCTGAAAATTCCGCCACTGGGTTAAAAATCAGAACAACGGCTGCAGCAGAAGAGGTATCCCTCCCCTTGTCGCAGTCCTTCCTTTTCAGTTTTTTCTCCCTTTTACGGAAAGGGATAGTGGTGTAAGGTTGGTTTGAGCTTTAACCACTTAAGCCCCGGACCAGTGGCGGAATTTTCAGGGTCGCAACAGTCGCAGTTGCGACTGGGCCCTGTAATTCCACCAAGTCCGGGGGGCCATCCGTGAGAGGAGCCCGACTGCCGCCCGTGTGAATGGCCCACCTGATTGTCACTGGTGCGGTGCGCACTGCGTGCTGTTCATTCGGCCGCGGGGCGTGCTTTCGCCGCTGAGGGAAGACAGAGAGGAACACAGAGCAGGCTGAGGCACAGAGGCAACACTTACTGACTGAGACTGTGGACCGCCCCTGCCTATCCAGAGACACAGCGATATAGGGAGGCGGGGTGGACTCTGAAAAATTAAGTCAGCAGACCAGTTTCACCAAATGAGAGAAGGGGGGAAGAGCTTTCCCCTCTGCGTGGAGTACCTACCCGGCATCTACCCAGGAATGAGGCAAGGCATCCTGGCAGGAGAAGGCCTGGCACAGTGAAGGAGACTCTCACGTACCACCGCTGTGGCCCCCCCTCAAGTACCACCGCAGCCACACCCCTCAAGTGTCACTGCTGCCACCCCCCTCAAGTACCACCGCTGCCACCCCCCCTCAAGTACCACGCTGGTACTTGAGAGGGGTGGTAGCGGTGGTACTTGAGGGGTGTGGCTGCGGTAGTACTTGAGGGGGGGTGGCTGTGGTGGTACTTGAGGGGGGCGGCAGTGGTGGTACTTGAGGGGGCGGGCAGGGGTGGTCCACAGTCTCAGTCAGTGAGTGTTGCCTCTGTGCCTCAGCCTGCTCTGCATTCCGCTCTGTCTTCCCTCAGCGGCGAAAGCACCAGTGACAATCAGGTGGGCCATTCACACGGGCGGCGGTCAGGCTCCTCTCACGGACGGGTGGCGGGCCCCCTGGACTTGGCGGAATTACAGGGCCCAGTCGCAACTGCGACTGTTGCGACCCTGAAAATTCTGCCACTGTTTTGAACCTATGTGTACCAATAAAGACAATGGTTTCTATTCATATCACTCTATAGGTATGACCCCTCAGCAAATAACTTATAAAGACCAGTTTTTCTTCTTTTTTTCATTTCTTGCAAGTCATCTCTTAAAGATCATACTTTGCATGTGTTAGCAGCTGAAGAACTAAAATACAGCCTGGTTTTGTGGTTTTTAAAATGTGAGGCATGCATAGGTTTATTACTAGGCACAGGTCATTGTTCGAAAGAAAACATTGGCAATGCCAGAACAACTTTATATGACCCTTCTATATATGTCCCATTTTCCTCTGTTTGAATAAATACATTTTCCAAACAATAACCAACATCATCTCTGACTAGGCTGATGTGTTTAGCAAATACAGTGTCTAAACAGCAGCCTTGCTAATCCACCACACACTCACCATTATCAGAGTTGGCAGAATTTCCATCAGTCCCTTTTTGGTAAAGCCCAGTACAGGTGGTTAGGTGAGATAGGGGGAAACATTGCCAAGCCCCTTGCCAGAAGCTCTGCATGATAAGTGTTAGTTGGCAGCTACTGTGAATAAGTAAAGTCGACTCGTGTGGCATTTATAAACTGGCACATGTAAATGCAAGCTCTTATCAGAAAATAATGGAAGCTCACAAAGACCAATGAGGTTTTTTTAATAGATAAGCAGTGAATCTTCAGGCCCATAGAAACACATCATAAACCTTTTTAACAATGGCAGCAAAGGGGAGAAAGAACGAGCTGTAGTTATTTCTTTCTGCTAGAACACTGAAGTGTAATTAACAGAGTCATAGCATGTACTTTAACCACCGAATCTATCATGAAATTAACGCCTTCTTTTCCTCCTTGTCCTATAAAATCAAGGCTAAAATTAGCCTCTTTGTGTTTGTACATTTTTAAGGGATCACAAATAAAATGTATATTTCCTACAATCCAGGTTTTTTTTCAATTAATACAGGAAAATGTCTTCTGAGGCAGCAATACAAACCTGTAAATGTAAATCTCAGCTGACAAGTTAAATTATTATTTCCCTTTGTTTATATCCCTTTGGAATGCTTCCTAAATATGAAAATACAATAGAATGGCATTATACAGCACTTGTGTTTGGTTACAGAGTATTTCTTATTAGGTAACATTTTATATGCATGTTTACAATCATCTCCTCTGCAAGATTTATTGTATTTAAAAATGGTATATCAAAGACATGTGGGTGTGCCCTGATCATCAATGTGATCTAATGTGATGCCTGTATTTTTTTTTTGGACCATTTATCCTTTAATAAGTACAGCACTGGAAGCTGGGCTCATTTAGTGGCATACTGTATAGGGATGAGCCGAACACCCCCCGGTTCGGTTCGCACCAGAACCTGCGAACGGACCGAAAGTTTGCGCAAACTTTAGAACCCCGTTAAAGTCTATGGGACTCGAACATTCAAAATCAAAAGTGCTAATTATAAAGGCTAATATGCAAGTTATTGTCCTAAAAAGGGTTTGGGGACCCGGTTCCTGCCCCAGGGGACATGTATCAATGCAAAAAAAAGTTTTAAAAACTGACGTTTTTTTGGGAGCAGTGATTTTAATGATGCTTGAAGTGAAAAAAAAAGTGAAATATTCCTTTAAATATCATACCTGGGGGTGTCTATAGTATGCCTGTGAAGTGGCACGTGTTTTCCGTGTTTAGAACTGTCGCTGCACAAAATGACATTTCTAAAGGAGAAAAAGTCATTTAAAAATGCTTACAGCTTTAATGTAATGTCTGGTCCCGGCAATACGGATGAAAATCATTGAGAAAAATGGCATGGGTACCCCCCCCCTCCCCCCAGCCCATTACCAGCCCCTTTGGGTCTTGTATGGATATTAAGGGGAACCCTGCACCCAAATTTAAAAAAGTAAAGGCGTGGGGCCCCCAGGCCCTATATACTCTGAACAGCAGAATACAGGCAGTGCAAACAAGACTGGGACTGTAGGTTTGTTGTTAAGTAGAATCTGTTTGTAATTTTGAACTGGTACATTTTTAAAGTGTAGCTCCAGCCAAAAAATCTATTTTTAAGCTTTTTGGAAAACATAGGGAAGGGTTATCACCATTGTAACATTTGTTTTGCTGTCTGTGCACCTGTTCAGAACATTTCACCTCACTTTCTGTCCCAATGACAAATGTATTTTGAAAATTTGGGGTTTTTAGTGAAACAAGGATTGGTGATGAAGCATCAGTGGAGAGGAGACACCTTTTTCCCATATTAGCTCTTACAGGAGAGAATTTCCCTTCCTAGGGGTAGATTTCCTCTCACTTCCTGTTGTCTCCTTCCGTTTGCAAGTAGGAGTCGTTTGTAAGTTGGATGTTTGAAAGTAGGGGCCTGCCGTATATACTCTGAAGAAATTTGGCCCTTAGGTGTTAGTCTTGCTACAACGTTACTCTTGGTGGGCGCTGGAACGGGCCCTGCTGTAAACTATTTTATCAAGAATTGTAATTACATGCCATTGTTGAACAGTGGTAGACAAATTGGGCCTTTGGTGGTGGTAGTGGTGTTGCCACAACACTGTAAGCTCTCACAGATACTCTTGGTGGGCGCAGGAATGGGCCCTGCTGTGAAATATTAGATCAAGATTTGTAATTACGTGCCCCTGTTGAACAGGGGCAGAAAAATTGGGCCTTAGGCACTGGTGCCACAGCACTGCAACACCTCACAGATACTCTAGTTGGAGCGCAGGAATGAGCCCTGCTGCAAAGTATTGCATCAAAAATTTTAATTACACGCCCCTGTTAAACAGGGGCTGAAAAATTGGGCCTTAGCCACTGTAGGCGGTGCCCAGAACCAAAAATGTTCTTACAAGCTATCAGCATGATCATTGATGAGGAAGAGGATAGTCACTCAGCATAACAGGATAGTCACTCAGCATCAGCATAGGCAGTCTTGAAGGGATCTGACATTTCAAAAAAAATTACTCGGTTACATCAGCATCAGGTGCTTGGTAGCTGGTAGTGATCCAAGACTGATTCATTTTTATGACGGTCAGTCGATCGACCGAGTCGGTGGACAGGCGCACCCTGTGATCGGTTACAAAGCTTCCAGCAGCACTGAATGTGTGTTCCGAAAGAACGCTGGATGCAGGACAGGCCAGTACCTCAATTGCATACTGTGCAAGCTCTGGCCAGTCATACATCCTCAAGACCCAGTAACCCAGAGGATTTTCGGTGGGAAAGGTGTCCAAGTCTGATCTTGCCCATAGGTATTCCTGTAAAACAGACGCTGGCGATGGTTGCTAGAACCGATCATACCTTGGGGCTGCGGACTAAAAAATTGTCTGAACGCATCGGTCAGACGGCCACCTTCTCCACCACTCCTTCTTTGACTGACCGAAGCCTCAGCAACACGTTGTCCAGGACCAGGAATTTGTAACCTCCCAGCCTCTGGGAACGCATTGCACAGACCTTTATGCAAGGCCTCCCGAAGATGTTTCATCCTCTGCTCCCTCTGCGACGCCAAGATAAGGTCCGCAACCTTACCCTTGTAACGTGGATCAAGGAGGGTTGCCAGCCAGTAATGATCCCTCTCCTTGATAGCATGAATATGAGGATCAGGGAGGCCATGCAGCGTAGGTTTGCTGAAGCATTCGGTCCGGAGTCCTCTGGGTCACTCAGGACGACATGATCCGCAGCCACCTCCTCCCAGCCACGTACAAGTCCATGGGTTTCTTGAGACTGTAATTGATCACTGGAAGACTGCTGCTGTTGCTGAGTGCTAGACTCCACGTCCATGCTGACACAATCCTCCTCCTCCTCCTCCTCTTCCTGTGTGATAGGCGGGCCAGCAGGAACACTGTCTGGATAAAGGAGGCCTTGAGAGGTAGGGAAGTCCTCCTCTTCCTCCCTCTGTTCTGCCTTAAGTGCCCTGTCCATTATTAAACGCAGTGTGTGCTCCAACAGGTGGACAAGAGGGACAGTGTCACTGATGCATGCACTGTCACTGCTCACCATCCTCGTGGCGTCCTCAAATGGTGCCAGGACAGTGCATGCATCAATGATCATGGCCCACTGGCGTGGGGAAAAAAAACAAGCTCCCTGTCCTGGTGCCCTATTGCAACAGATACTCATTGATGGCCCTCTGCTGCGTGTGCAGCTGCTGCAGCATGGCCAACGTAGAGTTCCACCTGGTGGGCATGTCACAGATAAGGCGGTTCTTTGGCAGGTTGTATTCCTTTTGGAGGTCAGCCAGCCGAGCACTGGCATTATATAACCGGCGGAAATGCACAAAGAGTTTCCTGGCCTGCTTCAGGACATCCTGTAAGCCCAGGTACCTGCCCAAGAACCGCTGCACCACCAAGTTAAGGACATGAGCCAAACAGGGCACATGGGTCAGTTGTCCCTGTCGGAGGGCGGAGAGGAGGTTGGTGCCATTGTCACAAACCACCTTTCCTGGCTTAAGCTGGCGTGGCGTCAACCACCTCTGAGCCTGCCCCTGCAGAACTGACATAATCTCTGCCCCAGTGTGGCTCCTGTACCCCAAGCACACCAGCTCAAGCACCGCATGGCATCTTTTGGCCTGCGTACTTGCATAGCCCCTTGAACTTCTACGGAGCACCGCTGGTTCCAAGGACAAAGCACAGGAAGAGGCCATGGAGGAAGAAGAGGCGGGGGGAGGAGAGAGGTGTGTCAGAATCACCAGTAGTAGCATTTTGGAGGCGTGGTGGCGGAACAACCTCCAACACTACTGCACCTTGTCCTACATCCTTCCCAGCTGCCATCAGAGTCACCCAATGCACCGTGAAAGATAGGTAACGTCCCTGTCCATGCCTGCTGGACCATGAGTCAGCGGTAATATGCACCTTACCGCTGACCGCCCTGTCCAGCGAGGCCAAGACATTGCCTTCCACATGCGGGTAGAGAGCAGGAATCACCTTCCATGAGAAAAAGTGGCGTTTGGGAACCTGCCACTGAGGAACCGTACATTCCACAAACTCACGGAAGGGGGCAGAGTCTACCAACTGAAAAGGCAGCAGTTGAAGTGCTAGCAATTTAGCCAAGCTAGCATTCAACCGCTGGGCATGTGGATGGCTGGGAGCGAACTTCTTTCGGCGGTGCAGCAGCTGGGGCAGGTAAATTTGCCTGGTACAATCAGACGTCGGTGTACCGATAGCAGTTTGCCCGCAAGTACTTGGCTGTGACACACCTAATTCTACACACCTTCATTCCTCTCAGTGCAGGTTTCAGAGAGGACTGAAGGTATAGTGGGGTTGGAGATCCCAGCTGATGAGGAGCAAGGAGAGGTCTGCTTTGTTCTTTGGTGTGGGTCTTTTAGGTAGGCTTGCCAATGAACTGCATGGCAGGTCGACATATGTCTGGTCAAGCATTTGGTGCCCAAACGGGTGATGTTTTGGCCACGCGAGATACGCTTGAGACATATGTTGCAAATAGCAGCGGTGCGATCTGATGCACTCGTCTCAAAAAAGGCCCACACCAAAGAACTTTTGGAATAACGCGCAGAGACAGCAGCGCCCTGAACATACGGAGCACTGCGGTGTGATGCAGTCGGTTGGCTGTCCTTAAGCTGGCTCCTGGAGGGCATCCTGCCTCTTTGGAGATGTGCCTCCTCTTCCTCCTCCTCCTCTCTCCTATCAGGCACCCACGTGGAGTCATTGACCTCATCATCTCTCCCTCCTCATCACTGGAGAAAACCTGGCATTATGCTGCAGCTGGGGGAACATGACTGCCAGATCGCAGTCCTTGTTGGGCACCCCCCTCTCTCTGGGCTCACGTTACTACCTCTTCTCACTGGGCTCACGTTACTGCCTTCCTCTAGCTGGGTTCCATTATCGGAGCCTTCAAAACGCTGGGCATCCTCCTGGAGCATGTACCCAACACTGTGGTCAAACAGTTCGGGGGACTCCTCAGAAGGACATGGTGGGGCTAGGGAAGGAGTGACTGATGCCATTGAGCCGAGGTAAGAGGCCGCGTTGGCAGCTGCAAAGTACCCTGAGCCTGGGTGAGAGAGGATGAGGAGGATTTGGGCGGCTTGGTCATCCACTCTACCAAGTCTTCGGCATGTTGCAGCTGCCGAAAAGTTGGACAAGCGTGTCCCACGGCCACGTGCTGATGAGGATGCACCGTGTCCATGACCAGCACTGTTGCCTCTAGACACCGTGCCTGCTTGCCCTCTTTTATTGGCTCGTGACTGTCTGCCTCTCCTTGTTTGCCTTCCAGACATACTAATGGCCTGCAGTGAGATGTAGCTGCACAAAGGTGGGATGTATATATATATCCATACTGATTATACTGCAGCTAGCAGAATCAACTGCCTGCTGTGGTATTAGTATGAGAACACCAGCAATTGTCTTCAGTTAGTTTTAGGTGCACACTGTGCAGAGGACACAGTACACTAACTGAAAATACTTGCAGCTCCCTGCCTGTGGTATTAGTATGAGAACACCACCAATTGTATTCAGGTGCCTTTAGGTGCACGCTGTGCAAAGGACACAGTACACTAAATGAAATGAATGCACCTCCCTGCCTGTAGTATTAGTATGAGAACACCACCAATTGTATCCAGGTACCTTTAGGTGCACGCTGTGCAAAGGACACAGTACACCAAGTGAAAATAATGCAGCTCCCTGCCTGTGGTATTAGTATGAGAACACCACCAATTGTATTCAGGTACCTTAAGGTGCACCCTGTGCAAAGGACACAGTGAACTAAGTGAAAATACTTGCAGCTCCCTGCCTGTGGTATTAGTATGAGAACACCACCAATTGTATTCAGGTACCTTTAGGTGCACGCTGTGCAAAGGACACAATACACTAAGTAAAAATAATGCAGCTCCCTGCCTGTGGTATTAGTATGAGAACACCACCAATTGTATTTGGGTACCTTTAGGTGCACGCTGTGCAAAGGACACAGTACACTAAGTCAAAATACTTGCAGCTCCCTGCCTGTGGTATTAGTATGAGAACACCACCAATTGTATTTGGGTACCTTTAGGTGCACGCTGTGCAAAGGACACAGTACACTAAGTCAAAATACTTGCAGCTCCCTGCCTGTGGTATCAGTATGAGAACACCACCAATTGTATTGAGGTACCTTTAGGTGCACGCTGTGCAAAGGACACAGTACACTAAGTGAAAATAATGCAGCTCCCTGCCTGTGTTATTAGTATGAGAACACCACCAATTGTATTTAGGTACCTTAACCACTTCTCTACTGTGCACGAAAACCCCCTTCCTGCCCAAGCCATTTTTCAGCTTTCAGCGCTGTCACACTTTGAATGACAATTGCGCTGTCGTGCGACGTGGCTCCCAAACGAAATTTGTGTCCTTTTTTTCCCACAAATAGAGCTTTCTTTTGGTGGTATTTGATCACCTCTGCGGTTTTTATTTTTTGCGCTATAAACAAAAGAAGAGCGTCCAGTTTGGAAAAAAAACACTATTTTTTACTTTTTGCTATAATAAATACCCATTTTTTTTTTTTAAATAGAATTTTCCTCAGTTTAGGCCGATACGTATTCTTCTACATATTTTTGGTAAAAAAAAAATCGCAATAAGCGCGTATTGATTGGTTTGCGCAAAAAGTTATAGCGTGTACAAAGCTCCCTGCCTGTGGTATTAGAGTGAGAACACCACCAATTGTATTCAGGTACCTTTAGGTGCACGCTGTGCAAAGGACATAGTACACTAAGTGAAAATACTTCAGCTAGCACAATCACCTGCCTGCCTGTCAATATAGAGAATAACAGGAACGGATCTATCTAAACTGCATACAGCGTGTAAATATATATACAACACCTAGGATGCATATATATCCTCTACACACTGTAACTGCAGCTAACTGATTTGCCTGCCTGCTCTATCTAACTCAAATCAAATTGCACTGTCTCTCTCTCCCTCTCTCTCTGTCTTCTAACCAACGCCGCAACACACTACACAAGGCCGCCACGCCAGCGGCCTTATATAGTGTGGGGCGTGTACCTACTCTTCTGAGCCATGATTGGCCAAAGCCACCCTGGCTTTGGCAATTACGGCTCTCTGTATTTACGGCGCTATGATTGGCCAAGCATGTGGGTCATAGTGCATGCTTGGCCAATCATCAGCCAGCAATGCACTGCGATGCCGCAGTGAATTATGGGCCGTGACGCGTCACTTTAATTTGGCGCGAACGGCCCATAATGTTCGAAATTCGGCAAACAGGCGATGTTCGAGTCGAACATGGGTTCGACTCAAACTCGCAGCTCATCCCTAATACTGTATTTGGGGCTTTTTCCTTTGGTTCTTGCCTTTGGATTTTTTCTGGATGTTCTTTGGATTTCTTTTGGAGTGAAACTGTCCCAAGATAATGTGGGGATGCCAAGTAAAAGGAAAACTGTGAAAGATAAGGGAAAGGAGGTTATGGCTAGGCTTGAGCATTTTGCTTTGCAGGTATGTAAAGAAGGTAACTCACAATGCTGATACTGCTGCAAGTTCAAATTCTACCATGCAGCTTACAGACCAAGTAAAAGATTTTGCATTCAAGTTAACCCCTGGGCGTGTGATAGATTCTCAGAATGCAATGAGTATACTTGGGTGTAGTAGCTCTTCCTACTACCTTTATACATCAAATTCTTTGAGGGAAACATTATATCTGCAAACTCTAGATGGCAGTGCAGTTCCATAAATGCCATTGGTCAAGCCATTGCAGCTATGGTAAAACAACAAACAATTGTTATTGATTATTGACAAGCATGGGCAGTTTAAGATGTGTGCATTCTCTGCTTATGATTTATAGTACACGTACATATAGTATCAGTATCAATAGTATCAAATTTCATATTATTCTAAAGGACAGTACAAAGGGTATTATGCAAACATTACTTGATTTAAGAATAGCATGTTAAAGAAATGTTCCCACCAAAAATTTAAAACCACCTGTGGTTTTCTTTGTCTCAATATCAACCTTTCAGAAAGTGTTTCAGCTGTTTGTTGTCCAAATTTTACTATATTTATGCTATAAAGCAGGCCTTCACAGTAGCCCTAATTGTAATAGATGTGGCCAGGACCCAAGATTTTTTTTTTTTTTTTAAATATTTAATGGGTTTTGCACAATACAGTTGTATAGAGCATAATAGCTCTGAGGCATGTACATACATATAAACGATTCAAGAAATGAGGTTTAATTCTAAGTAGGGGGTGGGGGAGGGGGTTAGGTAAAAGGGGAAAGGGGAGGACGACAGGGGAATCATATTTACCTGCACGTAATGCATATAGAGGCGACACCTTAAACCAGGGATATGCAATTAGCGGACCTCCAGCTGTTACAAAACTACAAGTCCCATCATGCCTCTGCCTCTGGGTGTCATGCTTGCTGCTGTCAGATTCTCGCTATGCCTCATGGGACTTGTAGTTTGGCAACAGCTGGAGGTCCACTAATTGCATATCCCTGCCTTAAACCTTATTACCTTCAGGAGTAGAAGCAACGTTTGGATATAATTAACTAGTTATTTCAGAAATTGGCCTAATTACAATAATAACGAATGATGTTGCTGATTTTAGATAGAAAAGAGTCATGGGCGTCAAAGAGCTGCAGGAATTTGTGGTTGTCCAATGGCGGTAGAAAAGCAGAGGGGTCAGACAGGTTGGATACTGTGAGGTTGCCTAGTGAATTGGTAAGATCTCTTTTCAGATATTAGTCCATAAAGCGAAATGGTTGCATGATTTCCTGTAGGACTTTTTGGGTGAATGTGGCCTCCATATATTTACGCCATCTCGCAAAAAAGCGTGAAGTAGAGCCAAAGTTCAGTATAATGGTGTCCAGCCTCTCCAGGTAGAAGAGCGATAAAATTACTTTTTCACCGCCGGTAGATTGGGTGGTGTTGATGTAATCCAATGAGACATAATTGTCCTGCGGGAAACCAAGAGACATATCCATTGTGGAATATTTAGAGGTCCCACTGCTGACTATGATGGTGGTGCGTAGCCGAACAGGCATAATAGACGATCTTTCGGTATCTGTGTTTTATTGATTTTTCAGATGAAGGCCAGCACAGAGTTACAGTAGGTAGTGATAGCTCTGCATTCCCAGAGGCGGTGGAGCAATGTGGGGTGAGGTAGGGAGCCATTGAGATGTGTGCCTTCAGTAGATTACCTAGGGCACATGTTTTTGTTGTTCTGGATGTGCGTATATGTTTTCTGGCTGCACATGTACACATATATGTATATTCACTAGGAATAATGTCGCTGGTCTTTTCTAGGTATATATCTTTTTTGAATCAAAAAGGTTTTTATTGAACACCAGATAGATCACAACAGTTTCCATTGTACAAAAAATAGCAAAGGTTTCCCTCTGCTGGCGAACTGTAAAACAACATATAAGATCACATAAGAACAGCACCACAATCTTGCATATATAAGCATATTAATCCTTGGCCGCTTGGTTTCAAATTTACTGCAAAAGTCGGGACATCACCAGCTCCCTGGGGCTCAGGCCAGGGGTATCAAGCCATTGGGACCAAATTCTCTCAAACCTGCCCAGGCTTCCCCTGTGCTGGTATATGTACTTTTCCATTATAAGAGTATTCCCCATGTGTGCTACCCAAGAGGTGGTGGTAGGCGGTGAGACCGACTTCCAACCCATCAAAATAAGCTTCCTGGCCTGAAACAGGGCCCTAGAGACCGCGACCCTGGTCAACTCCCCAGGGATCGCTTCCTCCAAGATCCCCAGCAGGCAGCACTTAGGGTCCAAAGGGATCGTAGTTTGAAACACTCTGTTTATTGTACCCACCACCTCAGTCCAATACCTGTGAAGCTTAGGGCATCTCCACAGGAGATGAATGAGATCTCCATTGTGCCTCTGACATCTACCACACACAGGGTCCCCGAGCTTACCCATCTTATATAATTTCAGCGGGGTGTAATGTACCCTCAATAATATATATAGCTGTGACACTTTCTGCGCAACGTTTAAAGAACAAGTAGTGACTGACTGCCACGCCTCCTCCCATTGGTCCCCTGACAGTGTACCTATGTCCTTCTCCCACATGGATTCCGCCCTGCTCGGGAATGCCTGTAGGTGACTTGCCAGTAACATCTGGTAGCATTGTGAGATAAATCCTTTTGTTTCAGTGCTAGTGTGCAGCACACGGAACACCGGGGTGGGCGACTGAACCCATTCCACCGCATTCCCGTGTGCCGCAACCGCATGTTGAAGCTGCATGTAGTAATAATGCATATGAGCTGGGAGGTCAAATCTGGCCTGCAGTTCGGGGAAAGTGAGAAGCCTGCCGTTAACGAAAATGTGGGACAGCAGAGCCACACCATGGGCACGCCATCTGGGCCCCTGCTGCAGCTTCACCAACTCCACATAAGACCTATTGCCCCATATTGGGCTGTCTTCCGTGAATCCCTGCACTCTCTGGAGTTGTCGGCCCTTATTCCAGACTTTTTGGATAAGTGCGAGCGTCGGGGTCTGCTTGTTGGATTTTAGGAACATTTGCGCCTCCAGCCCCATCGGGATAGTCTCAGCGCCAGTGGCCGATAGCATCAGTCGTGCCGCCGAGCTCCCCGGGTCCTGGGACATAGAGCCGATCAGATGCTGTAACTGGGCCGCTATGTAGTACAGCCAAGGATTGGGAACCGCCAGCCCCCCACTGTCCTTGGCCCGCTGCAAGTGTTCCAGTCTAATCCGAGGGGGCCTAGTATGCCATAACAACCGTCGGAAGAGAGTGTTCACTATTCGGAAGATTTTCAGGTGTATCACTACAGGCGAGTTATGGAGAAAGTAGAGTAGTTGTGGCATTAAAATCATTTTGATCAGATTGGCTTTACCTGCAAGCGACATTTTTAGGGTGTTCCAGGTATTAATTTTGTCCCTAAACCGGGACAGCAATGGGTGCACATTAAGGGAGCAGTAGTCCCCCAGCCTGGGCGACACCTGCACCCCCAAATATTTAAAGCTAGATACAACTGGGATGGGACAAGAGTCCGGCAGGGCTACCCCACCATCCCCATCCAACAGCATCAGGGCGGATTTCGACCAGTTAATGGTCAATCCCGGGTAGTGGCCGAATTGCTCTATTATTGACATAGCCCCGGGGATGGAGTGCGTGGGGTCCTCCAGGAACAGCAGCATGTCGTCCGCGTACAGCATGATTTTTTCTTGCAGCGTGCCGTATTGGAATCCCCGGACGCGGGCACTAGCCCGTATCAGGGCTGCCAATGACACTATAGCGATCGCGAAGAGCAGGGGGGACAGGGGACATCCCTGCCTCGTCCCCCTACCCAGAGCAAAGGCCGGTGACATCCTATCCGCGACCCTAATGGTCGCCTGGGGGGACGCGTACAGCAGCCTGACCCACTCTATAAATTTGTCCCCAAAGCCAAACTTGGCCAACGTCGCCCAGAGGAACCTCCAACTGACACTACCAAATGCCTTGTTGGCATCAAGTGATAAGAGCGCCCTATGGCCCCCATTGTCTGCCTGCACCTGCATGTTCAAGAACATGCGCCTCAAATTGGTGGCGGTGGACTTCTGCGGCATGAAGCCAGCCTGGTCTGGGTGGATAATAGACGTGATTATCCCGTTAACCCTGCGCGCCAGGACCTTTGCCAGGATTTTTACATCGCTCTGCAGCAACGATATAGGCCTATAGGAGCCAGGGTCAACCGGATCCTTCCCCGGCTTCAACAGTAAAATAATATTAGCCCTAGCCATGGAACCAGGCAGCTGACCACCCTCTAGTGCAGCGTTAAAGACCTTCAATAGGTCAGGTAACAAGTGCTCCCCAAATTGAGTGTACACTTCTATGGGCAGTCCATCCTCTCCGGGGGCTTTACATGTAGGAAAAGAGCTTGCCGCTAGTTGCAGCTCGCCCAGAGTAATTGGTGCATCTAACTGTTCTCTGGCAGACGTGGAGAGAGCAGGCAGATCAATACTAGCCATGTATGTTTCAAGGTCCGCATCCGAGTAGGCATCCCTCGATCCATAAAGGCCTTCATAGAAGGATGCCAGCTCGGATATAATGGTTTCAGGGGTATTAACCACCTTACCCGTAGAGGCGCGTATAGCACCGATGGTCGGGGATTGTGCTTGAGACCTCGCTATCTTGGCCAGCAATCGCCCAGTTTGTTCCCCTTCCTCATAAAATGCAAGTTTGGTAAAGAACCTCTTCCGCTCTGCCTTTGAGGATCGCAGACGGTCCAGAGAGTCCTGGGCCGACATCCAAGCCTCCCTGGCCGAGTCAGTGGGGCTAGTCACATAAGCGAGTTCCAGCTGTCTCACCTGGTCTCCCACCCGCTCCACCAAGGCAGAGGAGTTGTTCCTGACAATGTGTATTTCCTCGATAAATATCCCTCTAAGATAGGCTTTCAAAGTTTCCCATTTTAGCAGTGGGTCTAGGTAGTGCTCATGGGCCCGGAGAAAGACTTCAATCTTGGTTTCAATACGTTCTGGGGATGTAAACAGTTTGAGCCAATAAGCATTCAGTTTCCATGGGGCTCTAGGTAGGGAGCTAGACGGTTGAGTTACCAGCCAAAGTACTAGCGGAGAGTGGTCTGATACCCCCCGTGGGAAATACTCCACCTTAGAGGTGCAACTAACCATGTTGGGAGTGCCCAGACACAGGTCTATACGGGAGAGGGAACCATGCGACTTGGAGAAACAGGAGAATTGTTTACACTTGGGGTTCCTAACCCGCCAGATGTCAACCCACCCCACCTCCTCCATCAGGCGTCCAAGAGCCGTACCCCGGTTGCCCTTAGGGGGCATCACCGGGGGGTGTCTATCCAATTTAGGGTCTAGGTAGCAATTAAAGTCCCCTAGCAGCAGTAGTGGGACGTCAGGCTTGTTTGCCAGGTAAGACAGCAGCAACTGCAGCACCTCTCTAGAAAAAGGTGGAGGCACATATACAAACGCCAGAATCATAGTAACGGTAAACAGTTTGCAGTAAAGAAATACAAATCTCCCAGATATATCAATAAGCGAATCTAACTCCTGGTATACCAGAGCCTTGTGGATGAAAAGGCGGAGTGAGTGGAGTGATAGGCTTGCCCTACCCACGCATATCCCAAGAAACTAGTCGTGTCTTTCAATAGATGAGTCTCCTGTAAGTCAATTATGGCCGGGTGAAATTTACGCAATACAGTGGATATCATGGTCCTTTTCAGAGGATCATTTACCCCTCTGACATTCCACGACACTATGGGTGTAGAAGACATGGTGAGTGTATACTAAGAGTTCTGTCTGAATGGGAGGAGTACCCAGAAGAGAGCAACAGTCCTGCATCCCCCCATCCAGCTAGCAAAAAACAGCCCTGTGGTTCAAACAGCTTTGACTGTGGTGCATCAGTTAGAACAGTACAGTACCTTAGGAAAGAAAAAAAAATCCTGCAGAAACTGTGGCAGAAATTCCTGCGCAACGGCGCTTTGGTGTCAGTACAGTAAAAATAGAAGTAGGAAGCATAAGAAAAACAAGAACAGTAAAACTTATCTGCATCTGCAGGTGGCTCCTGGACTGCCAACAGGGCGTCACTGGGGACTCCCCACCGGCGTTGAGTAATAGCAACACGGGCATTTCTAGTGCCAACAGGGCACAAAAACATAAGCCATGTCCACCATGGCAGCAAACAGTACATAGGGGGGGTGCAGAGACACACTCCACCCATAAACTCAGGTCAGCGAAAAAAAAAAAAAAAAACCCTGAAAAGTTAGTGGAAAACTATTCGCTGGTATCTTCAATTAGGTATTGGTCCTCTCATAGTGACATCATTTCAGCAACAGCACTTCTTTACCCGGATTGCTCTTGATATAGATAGGATTGTCCGCATCAACCTGCACCATTCTCCGGTCCCCTCCTGCGGATGTCTTGTTCATTGCGGTCTAGCCAGTCAGCAGCATCCTGTGCATTCCCCAAAAAGTGGGCCTCATCTCTGGCTGTTATGCGAAGCTTGGCTGGGTATAGCATGGCATAGGATAGCTGAAGCCTCTGCAGCCTTTTCTTGACATCTATAAACTTTGATCTTCTGCGTTGCACTTCTGCAAAGAAATCAGGATAAAAGGAAATCCGGGCTCCGTTAAAATGTACAGCCCCCCTTTCTCTGGCCATTCTAAGTATCACTTCCCGGTCCCTGTAGTTAAGGAGTCTAGCAAGCATGGATCTCGGGGGATTACCGGGGGGGAGGGGGCGAGGTGGCACCCTGTGCACCCGTTCCACCGTGTAAATCGGAGAAAAAGCCTCTTTACCAAAGGTCTCCTGTAGCCAGCCTTCTATGAACGTCGTGGGGTCCCTGCCCTCCACCTTTTCTGGGAGCCCCACAATGCGTACATTGTTGCGTCTCAGGCGATTTTCGATCTCATCATGGCGATCAAAGGCCTGGCGTGCCTGCTGAGCAGCGACTTTCACTTCCCGGGTCATGTGTGGCATCTGATCCTCTATATCACTGACTCTGCCCTCCACGGCTGTGGTCCTCTCCCTGACCTTCTGTATATCATGTCTCAGGAGATTAACTTTCTCCTCCAGCCCCCCAAATCTCTCCTTCAGGGCATCCACTGAGGCAGTGCACCTGTGAACAGCATGCAGGATTTCACTGAGTGTGGGCTGGGGACTGTCCTCTGTCTGCTGGTCAAGCAAGGCTGGAACAGAACCAGGGGCTGACTCCATTTCTTCATCCTCAGCTTCCTGCATGTCAGTGTGTCCCTGCTCAGCCTGCTCTGCGGGCACTGTATGACCCTGTGCAACAGTCTGCAGGGAATCGTCCGGGCCTGTCAGTTTCCTGGCATAATATAGCATGTCTCTCGTTTGGTCTGTCCCTTTAGGGGCTTTGTTGGACTTACCCCCCAGCTCCGTCTTCTTCTCCTGCCCTCGTGGAGTCCTGGGAGGCAGAGACTGAGACATCCAGGCGCCATCTTGGAAGGCCTGGGAGGCCGCAGCCGCGGCGTCTCCTTTAGAGACTTTGCCTCTAGACGGAACCATACCACCAGTGTTTTGACGATACACCGAGAGCGCAGGAGATTTTTGTCTTACTTGTGAGGTAGGGAGCACCAGGGGCATTGCGCTTGAGTTGGGCCTGCCTTTTTGATGCTGAACGGGTAATATGCTCTGTGTATGATCTTAAATTGGGTTTCTCGCCACCTCTCTGAGACAGTAAGATTGTGGATATGTCTGTATCCCTCAAGGATTTTTTCTGACAGTTCGTTGTCATCAAATATGTTAGACCATTTTTGGAATGGTTTGAGATGGTATTTTTCTGATTGGTGTTGAATAAGGTAAGAGTAGAGATTGGAGATGGAGTAATCGTCTATCTGAAGTACAGTGTCAATGAAGGACATTTGAAGGGGATCGAACTTAGGTCCACAACAAGACCTTAGATAGTCGGTTAGTTGATGGTAGAAGAACATATGTGTCTGTGGCAAGGAAAATTCCCACGACAGGGTTTGGAAAGATTTGAACTCGCCAGGTTTGCCATGGTACATGGAGGTTATTCTCGTGAGGCCCTTGGCATGCCATTGATCAAAGGCTTTGTGTAGAGTGGATGGGAGAAACATAGAGTTGCCTTGGATTGGTAAATGGTATGAAATACTCAACGGTAGCCCCAGTAGTCTCCGCACCTCTCTCCAGGCGATGACTGCATCTCTGATGAGTATGCTTTATTTAAGGTGAGGTGGTAGAGTGCTAGGATTAGAGTAAAGGATGGCAGAAAGGGCGTGTGGGGAGGCTAGAGCACCTTTGAGTATGATATTGGAGTATTTAGACTTTCCAGCCAGCCAGTCAAGGCCCTGTCTAAGTAGGCATGAGAGATTATAGAAACGTATATTGGGCAGACCAGCCCCACCCATGGTCTTAGGGAGGCATAGTTTTTGTAACACAATGCATGGCTTTTTGCGGGACCATATAAAGGCAGATAACGCCTTGTGGATTTTTTGTACATCAGAGTGTTTAAATAAAAGAGGTATGGTCTGCATTGGGTAGACTAGGCGTGCAAATGACACCATTTTAAAAAGGTGTCATCTCCCAAAGAGCGAGAAGGTGGGTTGCCCAAGCTTCCAGCTCCTTCACAATTTTGGTTATTAAGGGGGGATAATTGAGTACATATAAAGAGGACTCACGTCCTACCTATACGGATGCCCAAGTATGTGATATGTTGGGTTGCCAGGGCAAACGGGGATAGATGTCTCCAGTTAGTAGATAACCGTGGGTCGAGTGATAGAATTTCGCTCTTGTCAAAATTAGTTCGAAAGCCAGAGCTTAGTGGAAAGGCCAGAAAAAGGTCTCGGAGTCTGTCAAAGTCAGAGAGGGGGAATAGAGCGGAACGGAGAACTTGGTTACCCATGGTGATGCCACTAATCCCGTCAGGGGAATTGAGTATTCTGGATAGGGACTAAATAGCGAAATTAAAAAGTAAGGAGGATAGGGGGCACCCCTGTCTCGTTCCCTTTGTTAAGGGGATTGTGTCAGAAACTAAGTCGGGAATGACAAGGCGCGCAGTTGAGGATGCGTACATTTGTTGTAAAAAGCGCATGATTGGGCCCGAAAAGCCGAAATCTTCCATCACTCTGAATTGTCAGGACAATCTGATGTTGTCGAAGGCTTTTTCGGCATTGAGTGACATAATAGCGACATCTTGATCAGGGTGTGTTTTAGCGTATTCTAGTGCCATCAAAACCTTACGAATGTTTAGGGTGGAGCTAAGCTAGATGCAATGATTTTTAGATAGGATTTTGACATCAACATTAATGGGCGGTAGGAGCCCGGTAGTAGGAGATCTTTTCCCTTTTTGGATATCAGTTTAATGTGTGCCTGTGTCCCTGTAGGGAGATAGGGGCCCCCATCCCATGTGGCTGCATATACATGTTTCAGGGTGTCAGGGAGAAAATCGTTAGTTAATTCATAAAATTCAGCCGTGTAACCTTCTGGGCCTGGGGCCTTGGCAGACACCAGAGATTTGATTGTCAGCTGGATGTCGTTAGTGGTGATAGGAGCATTGAGCGCCTCTAGGTGGGTATTTTGAAGTTTGGGAAGACGTATCTTAGCTAGTAAAGCTTCTGCAGTAGTTTGGTCAGTCAAGTCGGCTGAGTATAGATCTGTATAGTACTCTGCAAGAAGGTTGCTAAGTTCGGCAGGTGTAGTAACTAGGGAGCCATTTCTCAGGGTAGAGATATGGGTGGGTCGCCTTGGCCCCGAGCACAGTTTAGCCCGTAGTTTTCCCGCCTTGTTACCAAACTTGTGGAAATGCAAAGTAGAGTACGATGTTTTAGCTACTTCCTGCTGTTCTGCCCAAAGGTCAAAAGTACGTTTAGCCTGCCGCCACGTTTGTATGTTATCAGGGGTGCAGTTCAGTGTTAAATGCCCCATACACACGATCATTTATAATGTCATTTTTAAAACTGACGTTTTTGTCGTCATTTTTTTTCTTGTTTCCTCTCAAGCCTGTCTTGCGTACACACCATCATTTTAAAAAATGTTCAAGAAAAGCGCAGTGACGTACACCACGTACGACGGCACTATAAAGGGGAAGTTCCGTTCGAATGGCGCCACCCTTCATGTTAGTAAAGTTTGTTGAGAGACGATTCGCTCTTTTCAGTCTAGTGCTTTTCAGTCCGTTACAGCATGACGAATTTGCTATCTCCATTACGAACGCTAGTTTTACCAGAACGAGCGCTCCCGTCTCATACTTGATTCTGAGCATGCACATTTTTTTTCACGTCGTTAAAGCATACACACTATTGTTTTTCACGTCGTTAAAAAAAAACGACATGAAAAACGACGTGAAAAAAGAGAGCATGTTCGAAATTTTCAATGCCCGTTTTTCACGTCGTTAAAAATGCTCTGGAGCATACACACGATCATTTTTAATGGCCATTTTTTTTAATGGCATTTTTAACGGCATGAAAAATGATCGTGTGTATGGGGCATTAGATGTTTGTGTGCCGAGCGTATAGCTTCACTGGCTTGCCTGTATTGTTGCCTGCCATGTTTTTTAAATTGGGTGGGATAGGATATGATTTTCCCCCTTAGGAAATCTTTGCCAGCTTCCCAAAAGAGGTTTGGTTTGGTGATGTGAGCTCCGTTTGTAGAGGCATTTTCTTTCCATGCTTCATACAGCATATGGTGGAAGTCCTCATTGTCTGCCAGGTATGAAGGAAAGCGCCATGTGGGCGAGGGAGACGAGGACTTAGCATGGGTCATGTGTATTGTGATGAGGATGTGATCTGAGATTCTGGCATCAGTGATTTCCGAATCGCATAATGCCGCCAGTAATGCAGGGGAGGCAAAAAAGTAATCGATGCGGGAGAAGGAGTTATGTGGGGGCGAAAAGAAGGTGCATTCTTGATCTGTCTGGTGCGTTAAACGCCATAAATCTATAAAACGCATGGAGGCGATAGATTGTGCTAGAAGGGTAGAGTCAGAGGTTAGGGAGATAAATTTATTCAATCTGCGAGTTGGGTCACTTGTACGGTCCGTCAGTGTGGACATAACAGAGTTGAAGTCTCTGCCTACTAAGTGCAAAGTCTCAGTTAGTACCCACTTCACCATGTCTTGGAAAAAGGAGGTGCCTGGAAAGTTAGGAGCATAGATGTTAGTGATAGCAGCAACTTGTTTGGTGTCTAAGGTCATGTGTAGGGTAAATTTGTCTTAACATCTCTAATAGTATGTCTTAGGTTTTTGTGTAATAATTTAGCTAATCCAGCCTTACGGCCAATTGCTGGTGAGCCATACAAAGAACCTACCCACATTTTGCGAAGACGAGTTAGATCGTCTGCTGACAGGTTTGTCTCCTGGAGCAAAGCCACATCTGTCCGGAGACACTTCAAATGCCTAAGGATTGACTTGCGCTTACTTGGAGAGCAAAGCCCTCTAATTTTCCATGAGACAATCTTTATGTGATTCCCATCGGTTGAAGAGGCCATGTCGGGAGAAGAGTAATGTAGTGGGTTGGAGGCTTGCAATGGAGCCCCCCTGCAGGCATTGAATCGTCAATCTGAGAGTCACCAAAGTATTGTAGGTCTCCTAAGGGTATAGGTACAAAACAGGTAAACATGATCATCACACAATCAGATCTAAAATAAAGAGAAAACAACATAACAAAATTCAGGTGAAAAAAAACACGTAACATACATTGTAGACTTCACTTTTTTCCACATGAGGTTCAACTGCCTGATATAGCTCCCGCCAGTCGCTAGCTCCTCTCCTGGGGGTAAAGTGCGGGCTATCGGGAGGGGGGGAGAAGGGAAAAGGGTAATGAGTAGCGGGGTAGGATAGCCAGAGGGGTAGAGGTTAGGGAGGGAGCATATCAAAGCTGGAAGATGGGGTAGGTTCTGAAGAGCGAGAGCTCAGCTCGTGGGTCAACTCCAAGAGGGAGCAGTGGAGCTGACTAGCAGCAGGAGCATTTAAGGCGACCACAAGTGTGGGTCATAAAATGCATTGGTGGCAACAGAAACAGCTAACTAGCAATCACACATAAGTAGAGCAGCGGGCTGGCACATTAATTGCAATAGAGAGTTCAATCAAAAAAGAAAAAACAAGGGGAGGAGGGGGAGAAAGGGGGGTTAATTCTACCCGTCACCCATGTAAGTCCAATGACAGTAAATCCCTGAAGCCTTTCAGCGATTTCCAGAGCGGTCCTCCTGTTGAGTGAATCGACTGCGTTTGTATGGTGGCCTGTTTGGGCTGCGTTGTTGTTTAGGTGGTGCGGATGGAGAAGCCGCTGATGTTGAGGATGAGCCCTGTTTATTTTGTTTTCCGCTTCGTCCTGAGAGGTGAAAGTGAGGTGTTCCCCTTCGTGCGTTTGGATGCGGAGGGTTGCCGGCTAAGCTAGGGAGGACCGGATTTGGTTGTTGTGTAGAGTCGAACAGATCAGGGAGAACGCTTTACGTTGTTTCATTACCTCCATTGAGTAGTCTGCAAAGAGCAGTAGTTGAGATATTTGACTATGACATGGCGAGGTTTGGTGCAACTTTCTGAATACTGACCAATGCGATGGGACCGTTCAATAGTGCAGGGTATGCGGAGTCCCAGTTGTTCAGGAATAATTTTTGCGCAGATATTCGTGAGCTGGGTAGGGGAAACTGATTCAGGTAGCCCAATTATGCGTAGATCATTTCTTCTTGAGCGATTTTCCAAATCATCAAGCTTGTCCCATATGTCCCTGTTTGCGGCAGTTACGCGTGCCAGCATAAGATACGAGGGCGCCCCCGCCCCCTCGTACCTCAGACCCCGCCTACATCATTGGCTGAGCGGACCTGATAGGGAACTTCCTCCGCAGTGTAGGTCCGCTCAGTCAATGACGTTTCGTGTGGAGTGCAGACTGCAGCGCTGAACATCGGATCACTGCGGGACTTTGGATTACATCGCTGGAATGTGTTTTTTATTTTTTATTTTTAATAAAGGACTTTTACCAACGGTGTCTGTGTGTTTTTTTTTACTTTTTTTTACACTTTCTTTGTGAAATGTTAGGGGTACGATGTACCCCTTACCAATTCACATAGGGGGGCTGGGATCTGGGGGTCCCCTTTGTTAAAAGGGTCTTCCAGATTCCGATAAGCCCCCTGCCCGCAGACCCCCATAACCACCGGGCAAGGGTTGTGGGGATGAGGCCCTTGTCCCCATCAACATGGGGACATGGTGGTTTGAGGGGTCACAGACCCCCAAAGCATCCTCCCCATGTTGAGGGCATGTGGCCTGGTACGGTTCAGCAGGGGAAGGGCCGCTCTCTCGTCCCCCCTCTTTTCCTGCGGCCTGCCAGGTTGCGTGCTCGGATAAAGGGTCTGGTATGGATTTTTGGGGGGAACTCCACGCCATTTTTTTTTAAATGTGGCGTGGAGTTCCCCTTAAAATCCATATCAGACCTGAAGGGCCTGGTAATTGGATTTGGAGGGACCCCCACGCATTTTTTTTATTTTTTTTATCAATGACTTTTCTCTGTATTGCCGGAAGCCGACAATTCATTATAGCCGTGGGTGCTTTCAAATGACTTTTTTCCTTCAGAAATTACACTTTGAGCAGGGACAGTTCTAAGCAAGGGAAACAGGCGCTGCTTTACAGGCATACTATAAGAAATTTAAAGGAATATTTCACTTTTATTGTTTCACTTTAAGCATTATTAAAATCACTGCTACCGAAAAATGTCAGTTTTAAAACTTTTTTTTTCATTGATACATGTCCCCTGGGGCAGGTCCCGGGTCCCCAAACACTTTTTATGACAATAACTTGCATATAAGCTTTTAAAATTAGCACTTTCGATTTCTCCCATTTAACAGGGTGTTCCACGGCTTTTCGAATTTGCCGCGAACACCCCAAATTGTTCGCTGTTCGGCGAACGTTCGAACAGGCAATGTTCGAGTCGAACATGAGTTCGACTCGAACTCGAAGCTCATCCCTAGTCTCTATATATACTGTATACTGTGCACAACACGCCCCCTCCCAATAAAGAGGACCTGTCACACAGCCCAGCACATCAATCAGCCCATCTGTCAATCAGCCCAGCCAATCAGCCCATCTGTCAATCAGCCCAGCCAATCAGCCCATCTGTCAATCTGTCAATCAATCAGCCCATCTGTCAATCAATCAATCAGCCCATCATCCCAGACCAAAAAATTTGTGTGGACGAGTCCCTCATACATTTCACTGGCCAACTGCACTTCACGCAATATATAACAAGCAAGAGAGCAAGGTATGGGTTAAAATTAAATAAATTATGCGATCGAGCCACTGGATACGTCTTCACATTCAGGATCTACGAAGGCAAAGACTCCCAGCTCCAGCCCCGTGATTGCCCCACATATATTGGAAGCAGTGGGAAAATTGTCTGGGAGTTGGCATACCCTCTGTTCGGAAAAGGATACCATTTATATGTCGACAATTACTATACCAGCCTGCCCCTTTTTCGTCACCTTTACAGTAAGCAAACCCCGGCCTGCGGTACCTTAAAAAAAAAAAACGAAAGGGATTCCCACAAAATTTGTTGACCAAAAAATTGCAACCTGGAGAATCGGCATTCATGAGAAACGAGGAATTGTTGGCCATGAAGTGGAGGGACAAGAAAGATGTCCACATCCTCTCTACGATCCACAATGACATTGTGGTGGAGATCCAAAGAAGACGCGGCCCCATTTTAAAGCCCGAATGTGTCCACGACTACAATTTGTACATGGGGAGGGTGGATTTAAACGACCAGATGCTACTTATCAACCAGAAAGTCCCGTTATTGGCACAAGAAAGTTGCGTTTCACCTGTTTCACATGGCCCTTTTTAATTTGTTTGTCTGCTACCAAAAAGCAACTCAAAATCAACAAATCTCCTACCTCTATTATATTGAAGATATCATCGATGCCCTCATTTACCAACAAGATCCCGCCCCAGGAAGCATTCGCTCTGATAGTGTGAGTCAACTTCACGAGCGACACTTTCCCTTTATCACCCCCCCCACAGAATCTGGAAGAAGACGCCAAACTAAATGCCGTGTATGCAGCAGAGGAGGAGTAAGAAGAGGCACCACCTATTATTGTCCCGATTGTCCCTCCCAACCTGGCCTGTGCATCGGAAATTGCTTAAAAAATTATCATTCATCCATTAGTTCCCCTTATAATTAACAGACTGCCATGTCCCCTTTTGCCTGCTACAATGTTACTACCTTCCATGTTAATTAACTGACCCTGGCCTGTTTACCAACAATGTCTTTGCTTGCCGATTTAAACCACGTTTCTGACCTCCACGTGCACCAACCTCAGCCTGTTTACCGACGATGCCTCTGCCTGCCGATTTAAACCACGTTTCTGACTTCCATGTGTACCGACCTTGGCCTGTTAATCGACCATGTTTTTGCCTGCCACTTGGACTGATCTTTTGGCCATCTACTTTTAGTACACAGGGGTCTCACATATGTGAGGGGCTTCAGAATAGCGTTCTGAGTAGAGAATATCTGTGCTCCCAGAACATGGTCTGGTTGCCCGGAGGCTTCAAAGCGATTTGGGTGGGAGAAGCCTCTACCCCTGTCCCCCGGCCCTAAGCTTGATGGTCCTTCCTGCTGCCTGGACCAATACTTTGGCTGTGCTGACCATATTACTGCCTGTAATGACCCATGACATTATGGACCATGTTTCTTCCTGCTGCTTGGACCAATACTTTGGCTGTGTTGACCATATATCTGCCTGCTGCCTCTACTGACTTTGGACAGGATTTCTGCCGGGACACCTTTGCCTGCTACCTGGACCTGTGCTTTGGCTATGCTTTAGCTGTGCTCTGGCTGTGCTCTGGCTGCGCTGACAGTATCTCTGCCTGTACGAACTATGGACAGTATTCCTGCCTGCTGCCTCGATGACTGCTTTTGCTGTCGCTGACCTCATCCCTGCCTGCTGCCTGGACCAATGCTCTCCTCTGTGGACCACTGCACTTCTAAAACCACAGGTAATCTTTTGTTATTTGGTATGTACCTGCTATGTATTAGATATATGAAGGGCCTTCAAAAATGTGATCAGTAGTCAGAAAATGATATGTGCAATTAATGCTGCTAGAATGCCTGGAGGTGCTACTTGGATGTTGGGTCTCTGTGTGTGGCCAGGCTGTGTAAAAGTCTCAAACATGTGGTATCGCCATACTCAGGAGGATGCATTTTGGGGTGTCATTTTTGCTATGTACATGCTATGTGTTAGAAATATTTTATAAATGGACAACTTTGTGTAAATAAAATGCATTTAAATTTTTTTCCCACATTTTCCAAAACCTTCTGGAAAAAAATGAACCGTTCAAAATACTCATTATGCCTCATAGATTATACGTTGGGGTGTGTGCTTTCCAAAATGGGGTCATTTTGTGGACAATTCCATTGTCCTGGTGCTCCAGGGCCTTCAAAATGTAATAGGTGGTTGAGAAAGGATATGTGCAATTTATGCTTGTAGAACGCCTGAAAGTGCTACTTCAATGTTGGGCCTCTGTATGTGGCCAGGCTGTGTAAAGGTATCACACATGTGGTATCGCCATACTCAGGAGGAGTAGCGGAATGCATTTTGGGGTGTAATTTTTGCTATATCTATGCTATGTGTTAGAAATATCTTATAAATGGACAACTTTGTGTAAAAAAAAAACATTTTCATTTTTTTTCCACACTTTCCAAAACCTTCTGAAAAAAATTAACCATTTAAAAGACTTATAATGCTTCATAGATTATACGTTGGGGTGTGTGCTTTCCAAAATGGGGTCATTTTGTGGACAATTCAATTGTCCTGGTGCTCCAGGGCCTTCAAAAGTGTAATAGGTGGTTGAGAAAGGATATGTGCAATTTATGCTTGTGGAACGCCTGAAAGTGTTACTTCAATGTTGGGCCTTTGAATGTGGCCAGGCTGTGTAAAAGTCTCACACATGTGGTATCGACATACTCAGGAGGAGTAGCAGAATGTATTTTGGGGTGTAGTTGCAATTATGCATATGCTGTGTGAGAGAAATAACCTGTTAATACGACCAGTTTGTGTAAAAAAAAAAAAAAAAATCCTAATTTTCCCAAGAATTGTGGGAAAAAAATACAACTTCAAAAAACTCACCATGCCTCTTAGTAAATACCTTGGACTGTCTACTTTCCAAAAAGGGGTAATTTTGGGGTATTTGTACTTTCCTGGCTTGTTAGTGTTTCAAGAAATGAGATAGGCCTTCAGTACATCAGGCGTGATCAGATGTGATCAATTTTCAGTGATTCGCACCATAGATTGTAGACTCTATAACTTTCACAAATACCAAATAATATACACTAATTTGGGTTATTTTTACCAAAGATATGTAGCAGTTTAAAATTTGGGCACAAATTTATGAAGAAAAATTACTTATTTGCAAAAGTTTACAATAGAAACAAAAAAAAAGTGTGTTTTTTTAAAAAAAAATCACTGTTTTTTTGCTTACGGTATATTGCAAAAAATAAAAAACCCAGTGGCGATTAAAAAACACCAAAAGAAAGCTCTATGTGTGAGAAGAAAATGATACAAATTTTGTTTGGATACAGTGTAGCATGACTGAGTAATTGGCATTCAAAGTGTAAGAGCGCTGAAAGCTGAAAATTGGTCTGGGCGGGAAGGTGCATAAGTGGCTTTTTATGTTAGTACTCCATGCTGGACTTTGGTTTCAGCTTTATACAAACATAAAACAAACACACACATATGCTCCATGAGTCATACACTGAAGCCTCGAGTTTCTCGTCGTTAAAAACACATTGTTTTTTTCGACGAGATTCTTGTTAACCTTGACGAGTTTCTCGTTAAGCTTTCCATGCGTACACACTGACAATTCCAAATTTCCTCGTTGTTCAGCTCGGTCACGTCCAGCACATACGACGGCAGTATAAAGGGGAAGATCGATTTCCCTGGCGCCACCCCTTGGGCTGCTTTTGCTGATCTTGTGTTACCGCGTGTGAAGTAAAAGTTTGGGAAGAGACGATTTGCGCTTTTCAGTCTTCGTGCTTTTCAGTTCGTTTTCTGCGGTTCAGTTTGTGCTTGTGGGTTCGTATCTTGTCTTTCAGGGCATGTAGGCAGGTCGTATCTGTTTTACAGTGCGTTCTTGCCTGTTCGTTTCTGATTTTCAGTTCGTTCTTCATAGGCCTTGCTGTTCTAAAGTGCGTTCTGTTCTGTACGTTCTGATCAGACGACCGTTTCCTAGCCATGCCGCGGGTACGTTCTCGTCGTCGAGTTCGTGCTGTGCGGGCGCTTGGTGTTGGTCTGCTTGTTTTGGACCAAGACCAGTCCATGAACGGGGTGAGGAAGAGTTCATGGACCAAGGATTGGTTGCTCCAGCGGGACCAATTCTGCCATATGCCTCTGCTGCGGGAGATCGTCGAGAATAATCCTGAGGACTACAGGAATTTTCTGCGGATGTCTGACCCCGTTTTTCAGCAACTGTTGGCTTTGGTGTCCCCCTATATTACCAGGAAGGACACCGTTATGCGGGAAGCCATTAGTGCTGAGCAGTGGCCAAACACATCTCCCCCCCCCCCAAATTTGGTTAGAATGGACCATCAGAGGGGGTGATGAATATGAAACTTGAGCCTCCCATTATACTTAGTCAAAACACCTTAAACTGAGATTTTGATTGATGTTGGCCTCGAATGTATTTTCTTATAATCTGCTTGCAATGTTATGTTTAAAATTTCAAATTTTTTTTCATCTTGTTTGACTCCCCAGCTTCCTTCCACGCCACAGGAATGACAGACTGTGGCATCAGACTTCCCCAACTGCGGTGGTGCCATTGACGGGAAGCACGTCCGCATCGTGCCGCCACCCCGTTCTGGGTCCTACTACTACAATTACAAGGGGTTTCATAGCATTGTGCTGATGGCGGTGGTGTCAGCACGGTATGAATTCCTCTATGTGGATGTAGGGAAGAATGGCCGGATGTCCGATGGGGGATCCTTCATCCAGACGGAGTTTGCCCTCCGTCTCCAGAGTGACGACCTTGCATTGCCACCTGATGCAGGGAATGTTGAAGGACTCACCTTTGTTTTTTTGGCTGATGAAGCCTTCGGACTCGGACCGCACCTCATGAGGCCATTTCCAGAGAGGACCCTGACCCCAGAGAAGAGGCTGTTCAATTACCGGCTGGCCAGGGGCCGAAGAGTCATTGAAAATGCCTTCGGGATAATGGCCAGCCGGTTCTGCCTTTTTATGACTCCAATCCACTTGGCGGAGTACAAGATAAACTATGACGTTTTATGCTGCTGTGTGCTCCATAATTTTCTGTGCCGAAAATCAAGTAATTATATGGCCTCAGTATTGCCAGTATTGCCTGAGGCAGGACTTTCCTATGCCAATCCCCTGCCGGGCCTCGAATCTGCCCGTCCTGGCTTGCCCCCCCAAAATGCCCGTGAGGTTCGGGATAAATATATGGAATTTTTCACGGGTAGGGGGGCAATTCCTATGCCAGGCCATGAGTAAAGATTCGTGCATAAAGAAATCATTAAAAATCATTTTTTATCTTGTAACTTTGTTTGTTTGTTTCCTGTCTCCTAGTTTGTCTTAGTGCATTTGTAGTGACAACTGTTTTTTTCCTTTAGTAAATAACAACCATTTCACTATGAACCACAAAAATATACACAAATAAGGTTAGAGTGTATTTGAAAAAGAAGCTACACTTTGTTTGTGTTCAAAAATTTTACTCTGTGCACATTCACACACATGGTCAATACTTTTTTTTTTTTTGGCTGGCCACAAACTGGCAATTTTTTTTTAATGAAAATACAAAACCATCAGTTGCATTCCAAAAAGTACAACATTGGATACCTCTGGGCAATATGAGACATTCACTTACACAAAATATGTCTCTATCTGGCCGTCCTAATATGGGGTCTTGGCACCCCTGGCCAAGCCAAAAATTGAATATGCACACAATATGAAGTAATTTCCAATAGGGATTTTAGACTCCTGATCCCTATTGTCAACATGTGCCATCTGCCATCGGGGGTGATCAATGGACGTGTTTTGTGGGTGCAACCCCTTCTTCAGTTCACCTACTTGAGATACGAGGAAGGGGTTGCACCCCCAAAAGCCGTACATGGATATCCCCTGATGGCAGATGGCACATGTTGACACACTGTGTGCATATTCAATTTTTGGCTGTTTTGATTGTTCTTCCCCCTTTTATTCTCTTTTAGACAATCTGTAAACAAAAATGGGGGTTTTGATGCCTTATTCAATTCTACCCAAAACATCTAGGATGTCTTTAAAGGTTTGATCCATCACATGAATTCTTTGTTTAATTCTGTCCAGTTCTGTGCTACATTCCATCACTTGCTGTATTATTCGTAGGGCACTGTCAGCAGAGAAACGTGTACTTTCTTTCACCACAACATTTACATCCCCTAAAAACAAAATAAGAAGGTATTATAACTCTGCAGGCCTACATCTCTTACCTGAAGCTGTGGTGACAGATACTGACCTGTTGTGGTGACCAGTTCCACCACGTCATCCACTTCTCCTTCCTGCACTTCTCCTTCCTCCACCTCTTCAACTTCCTCATCATCCTTAGGTTGTGGGTCTTTGTGAGGTTGGGGTTATTTCGAAGCTGTGGGGTTCCTGTGCTCCCTGGAGTGTTCTCCTCCCAGTCTTCTCTCCCCTATGAGAATCAAACAAAAGGTCTATTTATCACACTGAAATTCTCTATGAAAACTAAAAACAGGCTAAATTGCTTGGAAGTGGGGTACAAGTGTGTGTTTGTGTGGAATTTCCACATGAAGACATTATTTCTTATCAAAAATATGTTTAGTATTCACCTTTGGCTGTCAATTTTGAGACATGGAGGCACCACAAAAATTCACTGATGCACCTGTGTGGGACACCCAAAAAAGGCGGTTCTGTTGGCCCACACTATAGTGCTCAAAAGTACAGATGTGGAACCAGCTGCTGAGTGTCCTCTCCTTTACACTGATTAAAGTTTGCATTTCATTCTCTTTACAAACACATCATCTAGCCAACAATGTAAGAACAACAATTGAATCAAAACAGGCAGATGTCTAATTTAATTTAACCCTGTAAAATCTCAAAAAAACGAGGATAGTGGGCGAATGATGTGTCTGTAACAAACGATTACTGTGCCCAACCAAGTAAAAACGATGACATTTTGTAAGGTAGTACAATAGAAAAATGCAATAACATGGAGCAACATGTAAGTTGTGAAATACAATAATAGGAAAAATGTGGAAAAAGTACTTACTTTTTTCTTGCATTCTCTTAATGCTCCTTAACTGATCCAGCTCCCTCAGTTTGAGGTCTGACCACCTCTTTCTGAGCTGCTCATTTGATCGTTTCACCCCGAAATTCTTCTTCAGACTCTTCACGACTTTCTTCATGATTTTGGCCTTCCTTCTATTAGGTTTGCTATACGGCCCATGCTTTGCGTCATAATCCGACTTTAGCAATATGTCCGCCATCTCCGCCATCTCCGCATAAGACATATTAGATGCCTTGAATCTCCTCCCTGGTCGTGACGGGCTTGTCTCCTCCTCGTTATTTGAGGAATTAGCAGACACCTGCTGTGAATCCGCCATATCTGTCTGCGCGCCGAAAGAGAAGGGGCGGGGAAAAGATGTTACTTAGAACGTCATGGGCGGGCGACGTGTGCGGAGCGACGTGTGCGTAGTTTTACGCATGCGTGGTGTATATATAGCAAGCACACATGTGACTATACTACGTTCGGTGTGCGGAGAGAGGAGTTCAAGTGACAGACATGCGAACGAAGGTATGTGATTTTGTGACTTTGATAAATTGGTGGCCTATACTGTCTTAAGAATGTTGGAGGATATATATGGTGAATAAGATTTTAAGGAGGTTAGACTGTGTGCCTCACATTATTTATTTAAATTTTTTTTTGACTTGCAGACCCAAAATCAATGTCTTTATAAGCGACAAGGAATTCCTTGCGGAATTTATAGACCGGGTAAGGGAGCTGCCCGCTCTGTGGGAAACAAAAAACCCCATCCATAAAAAAAAGGGGTACGAAAAGCAGCGCTGGAGAGCCTGCTCCCATTTGTGCAGACCAAGGTGCCCACAGCAACAGCAAAACAGGTGGACACTAAAATTGGGAGCTTGAGAGGCACATACAGGACTGAACGCTCTAAGGTCCTGGCTTCTCAGAGGTCAGGAGCAGCAGCAGATGATGTGTATGTCCCGAATTTGTGGTACTACAGCAGGATGTCCTTTCTGGATGACCACATTGAGGCAAGGCCATCACTGTCCACTCTTCCCCCCAGACTTCCCTGCAGCCAACCTGAGCCTTCTCTGGAGCAAGAGGAGGCAGCCATCTTGGATGAACCTGATTTGGCCATCTGGAGCCAGGTATAGTATTTAATGCAAATGTATTGGGATAAACTTAATGATGGAAAAAAAAGTCAAGATGAAAATCATAAACTATTTTGGGTACCAAAAGTGAAAACAAGATCTCGAGACATTAGTCTGCCCTAAATTGGGTGCTAAATAGTCAATCTGATGTAGTCCTAAAAAAATTTACTTTTTTTCTTGATTTACATTCAAATTGCTACATTCATGATCTGAAAGTTGTATGAAAATAATAAACCAAAATATTAAACTATGTCCCTTTTTCATACACAGGATGAAATCAGCCAGGAGGAGGGTCTGGAAACTGTCAGGCAGGAGGAGGCAGGGCCCAGTGGCAGCCAGGAGGTGGCAGGGCCCAGTGGCAGCCAGGAGGTGGCAGGGCCCAGTGGCAGCCAGGAGGTGGCAGGGCCCAGTGGTAGACAGGAGGTGGCCGGCCCGAGGAGAAGCACTAGATCTCAGGTGCCTCCCATCCGCCTTCCAAAAAGAAGCAGGAGGGACAGGACCACTAGTGAGGCAGCAATGGCCCTTATTAGAGAGGCACATGCCACCCTCCAGGAGCCCACATCCCCTGAAGAGGCCATTGCCGGCCTAGTTGAGGCAAAGTTCAAGGTGATTAGCATGGAGCAACGCCTCCTATGCGAGCCCCTGCTCATCACCTTGCTGAACAAGGGGGTGATGGAGAGAATTACCCCCAATACGGCCATGTGTGAGGTGGCACAGCTATCACAACCTCAACCTCCTTCTCCACCTCCACCTTCTTCTTCTGCCCCACCCCCTCCTCCTCCACCTCCACCTTCTTCTTCTGCCCCACCCCCTTCTCCTCCACCTCCTCCTCCACCTTCTTCTTCTGCGCCACCCCCTTCTCCTCCACCTCCTCCTCCTGACAGGAGTACCCCTCCAGTGGCCCAGCCTCCAGCCACACGAAGAAGGAAGGCTGCAGAGAAGGCTAAAGGGAAGGTTGCAGGGAAGGTTGCCAAGAAGACGAGGAAGTGATGGCCTTGCTTCACTGTGGTCTGACAGAAGGCAGCCTGTTGTAGTACCACACACTTGGGACATATATATCACCTGCTGCTGTTCCTGACCTCTGGGAGGCCAGCATCAGATTGTGCTCACAACTGTTGGCCTTCTCAAGCTCCCAATTTTAGTGTCCACACAGGGTTGATGTGTGCTCTGGGGTCCCTGGGATGTACAAATGGCAGCAGGTTCTCCAGCGCTGCCTTCTCTTTATTTTGGTAAAAACATGAATAAATGTTTTTTTTGTTTAAGTTCATACTTGACTATGTTTATTTTTTCAAATTTTTTATTTAGCTTTGGAGTAAGCAGATACATTTGACACCAAAATAAAGGGACAGATAACAACCCCAAAAAAAAAAAAAAAAAAATCTTTAAAAAATATAGGGTGTAAACTTGACACAAACCAGAAATGTGAGGTATTGCCGAGATCGTTAGAGCGAGAGAAATAATTCTAGCCCTGGACCTCCTCTGTAACTCAAAACATGCAACCTGTAGAATTTTTTAAACGTCGCCTTTGGAGATTTAAGGGTATAAGTTTGTCGCTATTCCATAATTGGCTTTAAAGCGTGACCTGTTGGGTATCAATTTACTCAGCGTAACATCATATTTCACAATATTAAAAAAAATTGGGCTAACTTTACTGCTGTCTTATTTTTTAATTAAAAAAAGTGAATTTTTCCCCCAAAAAATCGCTTGTAAGAGCACTGCGCAAATACTGTGTGTCAGAAAGTATTGTAACAACCGCCATATTAATCTCTAGTGTGTTAGAAGAAATATATATATATATATAATGTTTGGGGGTTCTAAGTAATTTAGAACCCCCAGTATCCTTTACAGTATAGGATATGGATGATAGCCATTAATATTTGTGAATATTACACAATTAGGATTCTGGTTAATTTTTGTCCCTGATATCCCTTTAGACTGGCATGTTTGGGACTGGTAGAGACATGAAATGTCAATATCAGGACAATATAAAATACATAACTGGGTGGGGGTAGATGTACACCTATGCATGTACTTGTAAATAGTGTTGGGCGAACGGTTTGGGCTGAGCATAAGTTTAGCCAAAACATTGGCTGTTCACCCATTGTCAGGGTGTGCGATCATTTGTTCGGCCCGCTGAACGCCCCACAATGCACTGTGCGCCGCACAGTGCATCGGAAGCCCTGCTTGGCTGAAGCAATAAAAGCTTTGCCCAATCAGGGCACAGAACACTTTCAGAGCCATGATAGGAGAAAGTAATGATGACTGTGCCCAATCATGGCTCATTGCTCATAGACCCACGCTACACTATAAAAGGTTCCTTCCCAGAGCAGCCATTTGCAGTGTGATATTGGAGTGGAGATAGATAAAACAGGGCTCTGTTCATTGCTATTAGTGTGTTGGTGTGCTATAGTGTGCCATTGTGATTCTATTTTGAGTGTAGAGTGTCAGTGTAGTGTGCATATAGTGATAGTGCAGCGTGAGTGTAGTGCGACCTTCCTTTTTTACTTTAGTGTCAGTTTAGTGTGTCGGGGCAGGATTACTGCAGTATATTGAAGGGTATCAGTTTAGTGCAGGAATCTCAAACCTGCGGCCCTCCAGCTGTTGCGGAACTACAAGTCCCATCATGCCTCTGCCTATGGGAGTCATGCTTGTAACTGTTTAGCCTTGCAATGCCTCATGGGAATTGTAGTTCTGCAACAGCTGGAGGGCCACCAGTTTGAGACTCCTGGTTTAGTGTGTCAGGGCAGATTTACTGCAGTATGTCGAGGTGTATCAGTGCATTTTTACTGCAGTACATTGAAGTGTGTTAGGGCACTTTTACTGCAGTATATTAAAGTGCATCAGAGCACTTTTACTGAAATATATTGAAGTGCGTTAGTGCACTTTTACTGCAGTATATTGAAGTGCGGTAGTGCACTTTTACTGCAGTATATTGAAGTGTATCAGTGCAGTTTTACTGTAGTATATTGTAGTATGTCAGTGGAGTGAGTCTGTGCAGTGAGTACCCAAGTTAAAGTGCACCAAACACCACTTTCCATTGATTAAAGTGCATCCAAGTTCACATATTCCGTCTCTATTACATTTCGATAATAAGCCCCCCATCATGTCTGGGAGGCCAACACATAGAGACAGACATTCCCATGGCACTGTGAGGGGGCAAGCATTGTCTGTGTCCACAGGCAAAGGTGGATGTGGGCTGTCCTCAGGCAGGGCACCGTTTCCTCTGTTTAGTGATGTTGCCTGTGCTATTCAGCCACAACATGTAGAGGAGGTGGTGGACTGGCTTACTAAACCATCCTCATCCTCTATCACCCAAGCAGAGACTAGTGGGCAGTCCACCGCAGCTGCCAGAGCAGCTTTTTCTGCTTCCTTGTCCACAGCTACTCCTGCCATAGCCCCATCATCATGCATGGATGAGTTAGCTGAGCTATTTAAACACAGCATCAGCCATTTGCTCCTTCATAGACATTACTTGATTCTGATGTTGGTTATGAGGTTGAGAAAGGTAGGAACATGAGCCTACTGAGGGGAGAACACTGGTAAACAACCAATTGGCAGTCATGTTCCCCCAGCCACAGCGTATTGCCAAGTTGGCTCCAGTGATGATGAGGATGGAGAGGATGATGGCGATGAGGTCACTGATGCGACTTGGGTGCTGGATAGAGCAGAGGAGGAATATGAGGGTAATGCCTTGTACACACGATTGGAATTTCCGATGGAAAAAGTCAGACGGAATCTTTTCATCAGATATTCCGACTGTGTGTGTGCCCTATCTGACTTTTTCCATCGGAATTTATAAAGAGAACTTGTTCTCTTTTTTTCCAACGGAAAAAATTCCTATTGGAAATTCCGTTCGTCTGTAGGGAACTCCAACGGAGAAAAAACAACGCATGCTCAGAATCAAGTCGACGCATGCTCTGAAGCATTGAACTTAATTTTTCTCGGCACGTTGTAGTGTTGTACGTCACCGCATTCTTGATGGTCGGAATTTGGTGTGACAGTGTGTGTGCAAGACAGCTTGAATTAAATTCCGTCTGAAAAATCCGTCTGAGTTTATCCCGACGGAAATTACGATTGTGTGTACAAGGCATAAGGCACAACCCCAACAGGGCAGCCATCATGGAAAAGTAAAGAGCAGCCACCCTATTCCATCACATTGTGGAGCTGTTATTTCGTGACCCACTTCCCACAGTTCAGCTGTCTGGATCGACCCGAAAAAAAAAAAACTCCACCTTCTGGGACAGCCTAATGCCGAATGCCTCCTCTGTGCTTTGACATTTCTTATAAAAGTAAGGGATGGACCACCTGGCTTCTTCACCTGGTGGCATTGCCCCCTTCTGACGTCATGGATTGGTGCACGCTGGGCTTGTGACATGACAAGGGGGCAGGGCCACCGGGTGATGTTGCCAGACGGCCCTGCCCCTTACCTATATAAGAACTGTCAAAGTACAGAGGAGGCATTCGTGGGAGGCTGTCCAAGAAGGCGGAACATTTTTATTGTTTGTTTTTTTCAGGTCGGTGGGCGGCATGATTGATGATGGATTTACATCAAGGGACGCTATTTTTTATTTTTTAATAAAGGATTTGTTAAACTTGTCTCTTGTTTTTATTACTTTTTGTACACTTTTTTGGTGAAATGGGTAGGGGTACTATGTACCCGATACTCATTCACATGGGGGGGTCCTTGTTAAAGATTCTGATAAGCCCCCCGCCCGCAGACCCCACAACCACAGCCCAGGGTTGTGGGAATGAGGTCCTCGGCCCCATAAACATGGGAACAAGGTGCTTTGGGGTGGGGGGCAGAGCCCCCCTGCCCCAAAGCACCCACTCCCCCATGTTGAGGGCATGTGTGGTATGGTTCAGGGGCGCGCGCTCCCCCTCTTCCCTGATCTACAAGGCTGCATGCCCGGATAAGGGTCTAGTATAGATTTTGGAGGGACCTCACACCGTTTTGTTTAAAATTTTGGCGTGGGGTTCTCCTCCAAATCCATATCATCCATACCCCGAAGGGCCTGGTATGGACTGGGGGGAAGGACCCCACACCATTTTTATCTTGATTTTTTAACCTTTATTTTTTTTAATTATTATTCAGCTGTAAGCCGGGAAACCCATTGACAGCCGATCACTCATCGGTTGTTAAGGACACCGCTTAACAACCAGTTTGCACTGTACCCTGATATGGCAAAGCATTGCCCAATCAGAGCGCAGAATGCACTGTGCAGTTCTCAGTGCATTGCAGGGTGTTCGTCAGGGTGAATAGCCAGCGAACGCCCTGTAAATTTGGGTCTCTTCCGATTTCGCCTCCCCTCTCTGGCTCTTCTCCCACTTCTGGTGATGTCTTCTCCCTCTGACGGTTTTTCCCACTCTCTGCCGGGGCTCCTCTCTCTGTTGTCTTCTAGCTCTTTTTCCGGGTCTTTTCCCTCTGTTATTCTTCCGACGTTGACTCGACACGATCTCCTGATGTAATGCTGGGTCTGCCGCGTGCAATGACTTATATCGGTATGGGGTGGGGCCACGCGTTGACGTAATTTGGAGGCCACGACCCTTGTGATGTCATCGCCCCATCATGCCCCAAGCGTTGACATCACAAGTGGCGTGGCCTCCAAATTACGTCATCGGGTGGCCCTGCCCCATGTCAATATAAGTCATTGCCCATGGCAGACCCAGCATTACACTGGGAGATTGCGTTGAGTCAACATCGAAAGAAGAGCAGTGGGAGAAGACCCAGTAAAAGAGCTAGGAGACATTGCAAAAGAGATAAGACAGTGGAGAAGACCTGGCAAAAGAGAGAGAAGACAGCGGAAAGAGGAGAGGAACTGGAGATAAGAGAAGGACCGGCAGACGGGGCAGACGTTGCCAGAAGAGGGAGAAAGAGTCGGAGCTACCTTAAGAAAATACTTTTTGACACTTTTGTAGCGATACCCTCAGCTTAAGAGGGCTGCTTGTTTGTTTGGGCCCCTGTAATGCACCGCCACCAACCCCTGGCAATCGGCTCTGACTTCTCTCGTGACACAGTTAGAAAAGGGAGAAAGTAGTGATATAATTGTACTATCTCTATACATATATATTACACAGCACAACCCCTTTCTGATACCAGCGTAATAATTGACATTCACAACCAAATTACTTAACTATAACGGTTTACTGTAAGCAACGATATAAAAGAGCAATTTGAGTGCAATATACTCATGCAGATCCCTACAATAACGGTGTACACATTACATGCAAATGACACTCAGTTAGGCAATAAAATGGTATTACCCCGCTGCAGCTATCCTCCCTCGTGAGCAAAGAAATGGCGCCCAGCAATGTCCTAACTACCCAGTCAGGCCTGACTACAACTGTGGGTATAGTTTGGTGAGGAATCTTCGCTAGCAACTGCCGGTGGTGCACATAGAGAAACAAATTGTAATCCAAAATGGGGTTGTAGATAAACGTTAACTTGGCAACTGGAGAGACTGGCAAGCTCAGTTCAGGACAACAGTCTCCCCAAAGTATAACTATTCAATAGAAAGCCTAGGCGAAGTTAGTGATTTAAGGTTTCGAGCAGGCGCTCTCTCACCCAAACCGGACCGACTCCTGTCCGGTTCCTCCGCTACTGTGAGTGGCGTCACAGCGGCCCACGATGCACCGAGTCCTCGGTCCTTCAGAAGATGATGGCACCTCAGGTGGATCGGATGCTCTGCAGACTCCCCAGCGAAACAGGAACTCTCTGGAAAAGAAGCGCGAGACCCAGGCTTCAGGCCTAGCATGCGCAGCAGCTGAGTGCAGGAGATCCTCTTGCAAGGAGGGCGGCGATCAGAGAGACCGAGCTGAGCCCCGCCTCTCACTTTTAAAGTCCACCCCAGTAGTCCTTGCGCGGGGAATGGCACCCTGGGTGCCGCAAAGCATACTGGGAAATGTAATTTTGCGGGTAAAACGATACCCTGCTACACTTTTTTTTAGGTGAATGGGTAGGGGTAGGATTTACCCCATACTCATTTACCTAGGATGGGGGGCCGGGATCTGGGGACCCCCTTGTTAAAGGGGGCTTCCAGATTCCGATAGGACCCCGACAACCAACTTGAAGGGTTGTGGGGAACAGGCCCTTGTCCTCATCAACATGGAGACAAGGTGCTATGGGGTGGGGGGGTGCAGAGCCCCCCCTGCCCCAAAGCACCAGCCCCCCATGTTGAGGGTGTGTGGCCTGGTATGGTCCAGGAGAGGGGGGCGCTCGCTCGTCCCCCCTTTCCCGACCTTCTGGGCTGCGTGCTTGGATTTTTTGGGTGTGGGGGTTCCTCTAAGGATCCATACTAGACCAAAGAGTCTGGTATCGTCTTGGGGGGAACCTCACGCAAAAACATTTTTTTTAATTTTGGTGGGGTTCAAGATTCTCAGCACACAAGTCGCATCGCAAGTTGGATCAAGTTGGATCATCTTGATCTGAATTCTGGTGCAACTTCTATTCAAATCAATGGGCTCCCATAGGGAACCATTGATTGTGAATAGAGGCAGAGAAATGCAGCTGAAAGCTAGCGCGGCTAAATGCGCATTAACGCCAATGCAAAACGCAGATAAAATTGCGTTTTTAATGCCTTTTTTTCCTGTCGTCGGTACTAGTTTTACAGCTTGTTTTTTAAAAACTTCCGTGTGTATGAGGCCTAAATGTTAACTGCATATCAAAGTAAAGCATATCAAAGTGGTTTTCTGCAATGTTTTCATTTATATTCTGGCTGACTGATTCGCCACTTTAGGGTCCCATGTGACTATCCAGCAGGGCCAGCAGTGAGAGCAAGGCTTGGATCGCACACCAGCATCCCATCGACAGGCCCATCTGCACATGCTGTATTTCTCCAGTGCCGGGATACAGGCACTGTTACATGTGAGTGCAAACTTGTTTGTATGATTTTAAAAGATTAATAAATCTACTGTACTACACTATGAGCTACTTCTTTATGTCTCCTGTGGAGTTTACTTGTACACCCTTTCCCCTCATTTTATACAGTCATAAAAAAATACCTTAATGGCACTTAGGTCTTTTTTCATGGTTTGGCAGTAACCTGAAGATGAATATACTTCTCCGACTTCTCTATCTATTACAGACCCTCCCTTTCCACATCCCAACCTCATTCCTCAAATCAGTCAATAGCACATTTCTACAATTCATGAGACATTGCACTACCTGACATCCTTCGGGACCAATTTCTACCCCCTATTTCCCATCCTTGGAAAACCAGGCTTTGCTCCAGGACTAGAAGACTTGAAATTTCATGAACAAATTACCATTTCTATATGTATAAAGCCACAAACATTTTTCAATTAATAACTGCCTTTCCTGGAGCAAGTGTCATTTAATTTCAGACTGGATGACTTGAGTTTATGGTGGAACTTGATTACTTTCTTTAGAATGCTTACCAAGGCACGAGACTTTACATGTGTTCTTAATGGCATTTAAGAGCAAATGTCTACAAGAAAAATTTCTTAGGCATAGAGTCTTTCTAAAGCATTTGCTGATCAATTCCCCACATCTTATTATATGCCAACATACTTTATTTTGTAAAGAGTATTATGTGTTTTTGGGAAAGAGACCTACAAATACAACTATCGGGGAAGCAAAGGGACAGGATTTTATATTACATTATATTACAGAGGAGTAGGGGGAACCAGAGGAGCACAAGGAGCCTATGGGGGACCAGATGAGCATGTGGGGGACCAGAGGAGCATCTGGGGGATCAGAGGAGCATGTGGGGGACCAGAGGAGCATGAGGGGGAACAGAGGAGCATGAGGGGGAACAGAGGAGCATGTGGGGGACCAGATGCCCATGGGGGACTGAAGAAGAAGGGGGGACAGAGGAGCAGGGGGGCCAGAGGAGAATGTGGGGGGGCCATAGGAGCATGCAGGGACCAGAGGAGCATGCGGGGACCAGAGGAGCATAGGGGAAATATGGGGGGACCAGAGGAGCATATGGAGGACCAGAGGAACATGTGGGGGACCAAAGGAGCATGGGGGTACAGAAGAGCATTGGAGAACCAGTGGAGCACGGGGGTACAGAAGAGCATGGGGGATACAGAGGAGCATTTTGGGGACCAGAGGAGCACATGGGAGACCAGAGAAGCATGTGTGGTACCAGAGGAGCAGGGGGTACCAGAGTAGCAGGGGTTTACCAGAGGAGCACAGAGGTACAGAGGATTAGGGGGGACCAGAGGAGCATACGGGGGGTATAGAGTAACAGGGGAAAACAGAGCAGCATGTGGGGGGGAGTAGAGGAGCATGTGGGACCAGAGGAGCATGTGGGGGATCAGAGGAGCACGGGGGGACCAGAGGAGCATGTGTGGTACCAGAGCAACAGGGGGGTACCAGAGGAGCAGGGGTTACAGAGAAGCAGGGGGGACCAGAGGAGCAAAGGGGGAACATAGGAGGAACAGGCTAAAACAGAGGAGCATGTGGAAAGGAGAGGAGCATGGGGGGACCAGAGGAGCATGGGGGGACCAGAGGAGCACATGGGGGGAACAGAGGAGCATGTCGAAGACTAGAGGAGCACGGGGGTACAGAAAAACATGGAGGGATCAGAGGAGCACTGGAGTACAGAAGAGCATGGGGGGAACAGAGGAGCATGTGGGGGACCAGAGGAGCACAGGGGGGACCAGAGGAGCATGTGTGGTACCAAAGGAGCAGGGGGTACCAGAGTAGCAGGGGAGTACCAAAGGAGCACAAAGGCACAGAGGATTGGGGGGGGGCAGAGGAGGAATAGAGTAACAGAGAAAACAGAGAAGCATGTGGGGGAGAAGAGGAGCACGGGGGACCAGAGGAGCATGTGTGGTACCAGAGGAGCAGGTGATGATATGTTTTTCCTGACGGCTCCATGTCAGCAATAGCTGGGTATAGGCTCTGCCCACCCCACAGGACTTAACTCATATAAATTTGAACCCACTTACAGCCTCGGCGTCCTTCTTTTTTCCTCCTACACGCAGGACCTAGGTGTGCTCCTCTACCTGGCTGGTCTAAAGGGCTGGCCGTCCGTCCATATGTGTGGATTAAGCTGGACGCAGTCCCTGGTGTCTCGTCTAAATGACCTATAATCCAGGGAGCCCCGTTGCTGTTCCTCGGGGCAGCTTTATCATGGCTAACAGCCATGTCTGGGATCCGCATGGTCCAAATAAAGTGGACAGCGGTCATAGCAGAGTGCTCCCCTATGCACACGCACCCTCGCTGTGCCAGTGTCGAGGGTCGGATGACGGAGGTTGGGTGAGCTAAAATGCTTTGTATCCAAATTTATACTGCATTGCTGGATATTGTTATGCCTTGCTCCCTGAAGCCACTATGCATAGCCTGAGCTCCTCCACAGGGGGTACTCTGCATAACAGGTACACAAAGGAATACTTTGTCAGTTTACACATGGCAATAGTCTGTTGGTGGATTCTCACGTTTGTTTTACTGCTGTGCCATTATGCCAAACCCCCTCCAAAGACCAGCATTTCCAGAGAAGGTAGAGGAGTCACCTGTGATGTTTACTGGAGCCAGCCATGGCCTGTTGAGAAATGGGATATCCAATAAACACATTGCCAATACACTCTAAAGGAGTGTTTTTTGCTCACCCTTTGAAAGGATTATCTGCTCTGGCAGTAAGAAGCTGTCTAACCATACCAGGTGAAGCAGCCCATTTTCCAAACTTTCGGATGTACATGACTGCATATACTCTCCTTTGTTCAAGCAACCAAGGATAAGGATGACGACACCTATCAGGTTGTCGCATTCATGAAACATGTGGTCAATACACTCTAAAGAGTGTTTCCACTCATCCTGTGAAGTCTCCAAGATTTCCCAAGCAAACAATTTGCTTCAGATCCTTCTAAGAGAAACAGACGAATATGACTGCAAGGATGTTGCCTAGTTCAAGCAACCTAGGATAAAGATGACGACGAGACACTCTAAAGGAATAACTAGATTTGTCTCGTGCGGGGACCGTCTGTTTGGCAATGTTCAGCCTTCTTTCAGGGCATTCTCAGGCCAATCAATTCTCTCCAGTCTCCTCTAAACAGGGAAAAGAGGATGACCTGTGTCCCAGATTGGTAAGGTTGGTGAAATGCCTGTATATAGAGGTGAAGCTTTGGAATTATTTTAAGTACTTCCAGAAGACAGCTAGATGTGGACTGTATCAAGTGCTTTTTCGTCAAGATTGGAGTATATCGTCACAGCAGGATGTCAAAGTTATGCCCTTTTGAACGAATAGAGGTCCAGGGGTTGGGATCACCCCTCTGGTCAGTATGTGTCCCTTGTGGGATTGGCCATATACATGACCTTACCATCAGAAGATATGACCTTCAAGGACAAACGCTATCACTGCATTTTTTTCTTAATCACAGAAGGTCAAGCCTAAATTTAATAGTGGCCAGTTTGGCTTCCTGCCTCAAGATGAAGGTCTACTGAGTAAAAGAAAAACGAAAACTCAAGAGTCAGTTTCCACGCTCACTTTCACGCCAGAGAGCTTAGCTTCTGCGTTTTCTGCCTGGGAGTCCAGGAAAGACAGGGAGGCCAGTGTATAAACCAAGAAGTCAGTAAAAACTTCCATGTCAGGATGCTTTCTGTTAATTTGGGATTATGCCACCCATACATGCCCTAGGGGCACTATGTGGTTCCTCTGTGGACATAGGTACGGCTTTAGTGATTGACACGTGGTCCCTTAAGGCAAGCATTTTGGGCCATATTTGGAGATCTTCCATCCTTTATGTCTCAGATTGAGCCATAGAAATTGCCTCGCTCCAGCAGCTCAGGTAGGCTCCGTTTAACTCTCGCTCCCATTCAAGCCGGGTTTCTGGACCAGTGGCCTAAACCTGTGGTTGAAGAAACTAATAGTCTGCAATGTCATTCCCTACAGACGACCTGGTGGTGCAGTCAGACACCAGCCAGTGTAGGGGAGCCCTACTTCAAGAGCAATGAGCTCAGGGCCAATGGTCTTTTGTCAAGGATCCAAGACTCCATCCTGGAGTTCAGGGCAGCCTTTCCAGGCTCTTAGCCTTCAGTCACCTCATCCAGAGTAAGCTTGTCCTGGGAAAGTTGGACAGCACAACGGTTGTGGCCTACATCTGGAAACAAGGCTCAGTCTTTCACTTCTGAAGTTTTCTCTAATTCTAGAATTCACCCAAGTCAATTCTCCCAGCGATCTGTGACCTATGTGCCTGGTCGGAAGAATCTTCAGGCAAACTACTTGTCCAGGACAAGTCTGGACGACAATGGATGATCCAGGCTACTGCGAGTCTTCCAAGAACTAACAGAGCTTGGTGTTTTTTCTGCCAGAGGTAGACCGCTTACATTCCCAGTCGGCCCTAAGTTGCTGAAGTTCCATTCCAGGGCCCAGGATCCACAAGCTATCAGAGTGGAGGTGCTGACCGCAGAATGGATCGCCAAGACGGCTTATGCCTTTCTGCTGCTCCCTCTGATTCTCAGCTTCCAGCTAAGGCTGGGGCGAGGGAAGGTGACAGTTCTGGTACCTGCTAATCATCCTTATGAGTGTCAAGGAGTGACTCCCTCTGCCTGGTAGATCACATCTTCTCCAGTCCCATTCATCCAGCATCAGACAGGCTCAGGCTGATGGCCTGGGTCTGGAGAGGCAGAGGCTAATGGATGTCGAATGCTCTGTGAAGATGTGAATAATCTTACGAAACAAGAAAGGACAGCGCTAAGCATGCCTATAGTAGAACATGGCATATATGCCCAGTATATTCGCTGATCAAGATTTTACGCTGGACTCTTCAGAAGCCTGTTCTAAATGCCTACAGGTGTGGCTTGACTTAGTTCTATGCGCAAGCATGCTATAGGCATGCATTTTGGCCATTTCTGCCTTCACCGGCATACAGCGGACATCCAATGCTTAATTATGCATTTTTTCAAGATGCAATTTGGTTGAAACCTCAAATCGTTTCCGTAATGAGATATCCCAATGCTGATGGATGTTATTTCATCAGATGCCTTCAATCACCCTGTGGTACTTCTCATTGAAACTGATTTACTAGTCAGCATTGGTGTCCTTGGGGTTTAGAGAACCCATACTTGCATACTTCCCAGACAGGATGGTGCTCATGCCAATGCTCAAATTTGTGCCTGAACTGATCTTCAGAGCTCATATCACACAAGAGGTTTTCCTCCTATGTTCCCTTTGGGGAGTACTCAAGAAATTAGCCCATCGAATGTGGGTTAAGCTCTAAAATATTTAATCAAGGCGACTCCTGCCATCAGGAAGTCTGTGCATCTGTTTGTCATTTTCAGGTGGAACACATAATGATTTTACGGCTTCCAGCAAGATTATTGTCTCTTGGTTAGTAACCTCATCTCCTTGGCCTGCAGGTTGTAGGGCTGGCTGTGCCAGGAGAATCACGGCACTCTAACTAGAAGGGTCCAGGCCTTGAGAGTGACAGCAGGCCGGGTGTCTCAAACTATCTGCAATGCAGCTATGTGGACACCAAAATATTCATATTCATGGCTTAATGACAATTGAGTTTGACAGAGGCATCATGGCTTCTGTTACTGTTTTAGTCAAAATTGTGGAGTGTGTAGCATTATCTCTCCCCTGTTTTGGCTAGTTAATTCCCAGCTGTGCTGACATGGAGCCGTCAGGAAAACTAAAAATTTAATTCAAATACCGTAATTTTCCTTTCTTGACGAGTAGGGATGAGCTTCGATGTTCAACTCGAACATTGCCTGTTCGCACGTTCGCCGAACAGCAAACAATTTGGGGTGTTCGCGGCAAATTCGAAAAGCAATTCGAACACCCTGTAAAAGTCTATGGGAGAAATCTAAAGTACTAATTTTAAAGGCTTATATGCAAGTTATTGTCATAAAAAGTGTTTGGGGACCCGGTTCCTGCCCCAGGGGACATGTATCAATGCAAAAAAAAGTTTTAAAAATGGCCGTTTTTTATGGAGCAGTGATTTTAATAATGCTTAAAGTGAAACAATAAAAGTGAAATATTCCTTTAAATTTCGTACCTGGGTGGGTATATAGTATGCCTGTAAAGCAGCGCTTGTTTCCCTTGCTTAGAACTGTCCCTGCACAAAGTGTCATTTCTGAAGGAAAAAAAGTCATTTAAAAATGTCGGCTCCCGGCAATACAGAGAAAAGTCATTGATAAAAAATAAAAAAAATGCATGGGGGTCCCCCCAAAAATCCCTCAGGTCTGGTATGGATTTTAAGGGGAACTCCACGCCAAATAAAAAAAAAATGGCGTGGAGTTCCCCCCAAAAATCCATACCAGACCCTTTATCCGAGCACGCAACCTGGCAGGCCGCAGGAAAAGAGGGGGGATGAGAGAGCGCCCCCCCTCCTGAACCGTTCCAGGCCACATGCCCTCAACATGGGGAGGATGCTTTGGGGGTCTGTGACCCCTCAAAGCACCATGACCCCATGTTGATGGGGACAAGGGCCTCATCCCCACATCCCTTGCCCGGTGGTTGTGGAGGTCTGCGGGCGGGGGGGCTTATCGGAATCTGGAAGACCCCTGCAGTTTTTAAAACTTTTTTTTGCATTGATACATGTCCCCTTGGTCAGGACCCGGGTCCCCAAACCCTTTTTAGGACAATAACTTGCATATTATCCTTGATAATTAGCACTTTTGATTTTGAACTTTCGAGTCCATTGTATTTAATAGGGTTCTAAAGTTTGCGCGAATTTTAGGTCTGTTCGCAGGTTCTGGTGCGAACCAAACGGGGGGGGGGGTGTTCGGCTCATCCCTACTGACGAGCTCCATGGCAGCACAGAGCCCACCCAGCTTGGTAGGACTAGTTACAGAACGCCGAGGCTGTAGGTGGGTTCAAATTTATATGAGTTAAGTCCTGTGGGCCTGGGGTGGGCGGAGCCTATACACAGCTGTGCTGCCATGGAGCTCGTCAGGAAAGGAAAATTACAGTAAGTATTTGAATTCAAGCCGTGTTTGAGGCTGGGTTCACACTAGTGCGACACGACATCTGTCCTACTTTGGATCCGACTTTGCCCTGCGACATGAAGCCGACATATGTCCGACTTTCAATGAACGGGGATCCGACTTGGATCCCCACCAATAGCAGGCACTGTGTTTGGTATGAATCTTGAGGGGGAACTCCAGGCCAAATTTTAAATAAAAAACCGGCATGGGTTCCCCCTCCAGGGGCATACCAGGCCCTTAGGTCTGGTCTGGATTTGAAGGGGAACCAAGATCCAAACCAGACCCTTATCCGAGCACACAACCTGGCAGGCCGCAGGGGAAGAGGGGGGGACGAGAGAGCGGCCCCCCTCCCTCCTGAACCGTACCAGGCCGCATGCCCTCAACATGGGGGGTTTGGTGCTCTGGGGCAGGGGGGCGACCTGCGGCCCCCCCTGAGCACCCTGCCCCCATGTTGATGAGGACAGGGCCTCTTCCCGACAACCCTGGCCGTTGGTTGTCGGGGTCTGCGGGCGGGGGGCTTATCGGAATCCGGGAGCCCCCTTTAATAAAGGGGCCCCCGGATCCCGGCCCCTCCACCTTATGTGAATGAGTATGGGGTACATCGTACCCCTACCCATTCACCTGGTGGAAAAAAATTGCAATAAAAAAACCACATATATATATGTAGCGACCTCACCCTCCGTCCCCCTTTTGTGAATAAAATGGCTTGTTTGTCTAGGGGTATGCGGGAGGAGGATGAGGTTCACTACGGCCCATGTCCTCTAGGGTGTAAAGGTGAAGGCCAGCACTATTTTACCTCCGAGTCCTGTGTTCTGGATGGAGCCTCTGGCCCTCCTGCAGAGGGCAAGTTTGACTGTCAGTAATAGAGCCCCACACCATAAAAAGTCCAACACTACTTTATTCTTCTTCACATATGAACAGTATCAGTTGAACTTCAAACGAACAAACAGGGTGTGGATACGAGTAGGCCCAGGCACAATGAACTCTCCTATTCCCTCTTTAGCGAATAGGCTTGGCGCACAGTCGCTGCCACCGACCATGAGTTTGGTCGCTGCCACCGACCGGATGAACTGTTGAGGCCCCTGCCACAGGCCTAATAGCAGGTCTCTGCCACTGACCTGAATTGACTAGATGTACCGCTGCCACCGATCACAGAACATGAATTACCTTCCTTTTATGAATAGGCCCTTGTCGGAGAAAGACATCCATCCGAGCGGTCTCCGGAGGTCCACCCGACACTGGCAATGTGCTGCACCAGCTTCACGAAGGGTCCCCTCTCCGGTCCCTTACGCCCTGGATTCAGGTGCCCAACACCCGGGGCACCTTAGGATGATCCCTCCCTCGTGGGACCCAGCGGAAGATACTGGGCCCCAGGCCTCCGGCTGAGTACCTCACCCCAGACTGAAGGTGTCTTGGATGGAACACGAACTCCTCGTGTACAGGCCGAGGGCGCCTGAACACCGAACACGGACAGCAGCCCTCAGGCTGAAGGTGCCTGGGACTCGGACCTCGTGGCAAAGATGTCCGCCCCCTTTATACCCTCTCCCAGCAAGCACAGTGGGTTCCCCTCCCCGCAGAACAGCTGCCGCAAGAGGTCACAAAGGGTACGGCACTGCAGTAGTGGTTCAACGCCGGCTCAGAGCGACAGCGCCACCCACTGAGCCGCAGGGAACTGTGCACTACTGATGTCCTCACCCGAACAGAATACAGCCCAATTCTTCCAATTAGTGCATCTTGGTCATGCTACCACCCAGATGCTTCCCCTAAATAGTACATGCCCGCTACACTCTCCCCCCAGGGATTTGACACTGGTCCCCAGTGTCTGGAACAAGCCATCTCTCCAACAGGAGGTAACATAACCTGATCCAGAGACTAGCTGAAAATCTCAAAAACTTTGGAAAACTGACAGTTGTGCCTGGACCTGACATGAAAAGGAAGGAAAGGGAAACAACACACAACAGCAAAACATTTCAAGAAACATCATCAACATTTTCCCCCCTCCCACATCACTAGCTAAAGCCAGCCCCATTCTCAGCGGCTCTTGATGGGATGTTCTTCTGCAGAGGGGAAAGAAAGAAATGTTAAGCACACAAATCCCTGACACATATGTTCGTGTGGGAATGAAAAAACTCCTCCGCAGAGAAATTCTTTCCTTCCTGAAGTGTGTGTGTGTGTGTGAAAAGTGAATATCGTTGCGCAACACCGCCACCTGGTGACAGCGCCACGGTCATAGCACTTGTCAAATCCTGAGACGGAACTTCTCTGTACCCTGGCTTTAACTAACCCAAAGTCGATGATTACTTTGCTGGATGGAAGAAAGGAGAACAAACAACGGAAACAGTCTCCATTCCTCCGAAGAGCACAAACACCCCTTCAATTAGGGCACAGTCACTGATTTTTCCGGAGAAGCAAACACAAGCTCCAGAAAGTTCCACCACTTGGGAAAACAAAAAAAAACTAAGGAAAAGAGTATTTTCTCCTACAGATAGAATCTGGGATGAGGCAGGACAAGGGGCTTCAAATGCTGATCCATGGTCTCAATCTGATACTCGGCATCTTCCTTGTCTTTCCAGCGTATCAGCACTTTATCCGCGTGGATGTGCCGACCCAGCATCAATTCTGCCTTGCAGTCCTTGAACCTTTGTGATGCCTTGGGAGAGCAAGCAAGGTACCTAAGGGCGTGTGGTACCCCAATATGTGTCCATATGAAGTCATTGTACCAACGCTCCCGATGCACTTTGACCTCATATAGCAGTTCCTTTGACAAGTATTGGTATTCCCACCCGTACTCATGAGTAACCTTCTGGCCAAACAAGCGCTGAAGCCTGGCCAAGGGAGGCATAGTAGCTTTATTCCCCACACCCGGTAAGACAATACAGTCCAGATGGCGAGGGGCCTTGATCACTTCCAACTTGGGCATGGGCGCCCGCAGCGACAGTCTCTGACCCCCGGTGTTAAATGCAGATGGCACCGGTGATCGAAGGGCAGGCATGGGACAGGGCTCTTCCTCAGGCGTTGGTGCCTCCACCCGGGGTGTACTATCCCCTGCAGACATGGGTGAGTCCCTTTTTGCACGGGACGAGGACAGAGGTATCTTGTCCCAGCCTTTCTGGCAGAAAATCCTGTCGATCTCTGAGTCACCCCCCTCAGCAGGCTCCACCGACTGTGGACTCCCGACACCTCCAACCACTCCAACAGTCCCAACCCCTGGCTCACCTGGGCCTGTAGTAGTATCGCTATATCCAGGACTCTTTCCTTCGGATCCATCGAGGCCAGGCAAGCAGCGGGGCGAAGCTGCTCCACGGCCACAGGAAGCCTTGACCAGGCCGACTTTCCGTTTTGACGGTGGGAGCAGGGACCCTGTGGTGACCGAAGCAGCATCCTCGGATTTCTCTTCTTTGATGGAGACCTCCTCCACGGTCCCGGCAGTGCGCGTGGGGACGGCTGTCCAAGCTGCGATTCCTCCTCCTTGAGTAGTGGCGCCTGTGCGGTCGAGGTAGATAGCTCTTGGCTTTTCAAAGGACGGTTTCACCTCGAATGAGAACTCTCCGCAGGCCTCGCAGCGCCCGAATGGCTTCAACTGCACCACTAGTCCCGAACAGCCGGGGCAAATCATACCCAGGGCCTCAACGTCTCTGCAGGAGTACAGGGCAAATCTTCCCGGGGCTTGAGCCGGATCCCCGTATCCGTAACCGGAGCATTAGTCAAAGCCATCCTCATGGTGGTAGAAACTGGAAACCACGAGGCATTTTCAAACATGGTCACGGCTTGTTGCTCCATCGCGCACTGCGTAGTTCTTGCCACAGCCCCCACGTGATCCTCCTCACATGGCCGGACTCCTCCCCTTTTGGCACTTCAGTTCGCAGGCTTTCTCCAAGTCACGCCCACGAACTGTGCAAGGAAGGTGTGCCTCGTGGCATGTTGGCCAATCTGGCCGACCTACTCGGAACTCCATTGGGCAGACACACTCAAACTCCGTCAGCTTCGGCTCCATAACACAATCCCGGCACCGAGACCCCACGTGTAGCGGTACCCCCAGTTAAGAGGGCTGCTGGTATTGATTTGGGCCCTGTAGTGCACCGCTGTCAACCCCTGGCAATCGGCTCTATCCTCCCGTGGCACAGCTAGTAAGGGGAGATAGGACCGCTTGACCGCAACCCTTGGTGACGCAGTCCTATGGCAAACACACACAGTGATATACTTTAAAACTTCTATTAAAGTAATTGAAACTGACACCAATGTACTTGACCCAGATATTTTACTAAGGCTAATGGGCAAGTAATAAACAAAAGGATAACAAGTTGCAGGTCCCTGCAATAAACAGTATTTAAATGAACAGAATAAACATGTATTACTATGCAAATCTAACGCTGCCTTTTTACAGCTACTTCCCCTCGTGGGCAGACTAACGCTCAGCAATGTCTACCTACGCAGTCAGGCCTGCCTGAACTAAATGGAAGTTCTGTAAACAATCTTCGCTAGCAATCTTTCGGTGGTGCACTTGATGAACAACTTTGTAATCCAAACGGGTAGTAAAGATACAGTGAAATGTGTAAATTATACTGCGCTGTCCAATTAGTGAGAAATAAATCACTCATGTAGTGAAGGTGATTCTACCTCTCCAATAACAATGCTGCAACTTCTATGTGAGACACACACAATAAAATAGTAGTAGAAAAAATAAAGCTGCGCAAATTATAAAATATTTGATTACACCACTGATTGAATCAAAAGATGATATGTACGGAGCTCAGTCTCTATTGCCAAAAGATGACAACTATATGTGATAAGAGGTCCTGACTAGGGTTGAGCGAACCCGAACTGTAAAGTTTGGGTCCGTACTGAACTTTAGCTTTTTCCCGAACCCGAACCCGGACTTTGCGCAAAAGTCCGGGTTCGGCAATCTAATTACGCAGTTAGAAATGCTTCAGGGGCCAGCCAATCACCTTTTGATTAGCTGGTGTGCCCTTAGAAGCCATCATAGCCATGCCTACCAATGGCATGGCTGTGATTGGTCAGTGCAACATGTGACCCAGCTTCTATATAAGCTAGAGGCACACAGCACACACGTCACTCTGCTTCAGAATAGATAGGGAGAGGATCTTGTCTGCTGCTGTTGCTTTTAGGGAGAGATTGAAAAATACATGAGTTGGTCCTGATTCTGGAATCTGAGGGAAAAGATAGAGAGACAGTGTAGTGTAGGGCCAGGTTCCTGTTGGTGCTTTCAGGGAGAGAGATTTATTATATAGGAATAGGAGTCCAGATTCAGAGATATAACTCAGCGATCTGCATAGGTTTACCTGTTTGTGTTGCAGTGCAGTCTTTTTACACTGCCATGAGCCCAGTGTCAGAGAAAATCTACCTTTTATCTGCAAGCTCAGTCAGTGCACCAGCACTGCATATATTACGTTGAGAGATACACCGTTTCCATACTGTGGGTGTATTCTGCTCTTGGAAAAAGATCCATTTAGGGCAACAAAAAAAAAGGCACTTTATTGTGCTCTTTTCCAAAAGACCCATTAAGGACAAAAAAAAAAAAAATTGCATTTTATTTTGCTCGTGCAAAAAAAGACCCGTTTAGGGCAAAAAAATAAAAATAAAAATTTGCACTTTAATGTATGCTTGCAAAAAGACCCATTTAGGGCCACAAAAAATATTTTGCAGTGTGTTATACATATGTGGAGGTGTGTGAAATAAACCATTTCTATATATTTGTCTTCTACTGTGCTATACTAAAAAAACAACATTTTTTTTGAATAGCATTTTCTGCAGTTCTGTAGCTGTGCGATTCAGCGGTTACGTACTGTGGGTGTGTTGTGGTCTTCCAAAAAACGCCATTTAGGGCCACAAAAAATATTTTGCAGTGTGTTATACATATGTGGAGGTGTGTGAAATAAACAATTTCTATATAGTTTTCTTCTGCTATACTAAAAAAACAACATGGTTGAGCAGTATGTGTCCACAGGCCTACACGTACTGGATGACGGGTCTGCCCCCTTTAACTTCTGGGTCTCCAAATTGGGCACATGGCCTGAGCTTGCCCTTTATGCCTTGGAGGTGCTGGCCTGCCCTGCAGCCAGTGTATTATCTGAACGTGTATTTAGCACGGCAGGGGGCGTTATCACAGACAAGCGCAGCCGCCTGTCCAGAGCCAATGTGGACAAGCTCACGTTCATTAAAATGAACCAGGCATGGATCCCACAGGACTTGTCCGTACCTTCTGCAAGAATAGACATGTATACCGGTGTTGTGACAAAAACTGTCCGGACATCGGATTGTGTCCGGCCCATACTGCGAAGGCACAGCGCTTGCGCAGTACAGAGGACAAGGAGATTCACAAAATCTCCGAAGATGAACGGCGCCTGCGCCGTGAGTGCAGGTTCAAGCCCCACCATCCAAGTGGACATACGGTAGCACATAGTAACAGGGCCCCTCACGGGCTCGGTTCGATCGCCACGCTTCGGGCATGGCCTCACTTGGCTCGGCTTGAACCACGGATGGTGTGGCCTTCACCTGAACTCACCACGCAGGCGCCGTTCGTCTTGGGAGATTTTCGAAATCCCCTTGTCCTACATACTGAGCAAGCGCAGTACAGGGTGGACACTATTTGACGGGGGACAGAATTCGACACATCACCGGCCTTACCCAGCCATTGTTGTATTTTTGAACCAGTGTTGGCTACCTCGTCCTCCTCCACCGCCGCTTCCACCTACACAGCCACATCCACCGCCACCTCAACCTCCTACTCCATATGGACCTCGTCCTCCTAGGTCAAGATTATAATTTTTATTTTATTTTTTTGTAGCGCACAGATCCTTTCCCCCTTACCTGCCTTTATGTTGTTGGCTCCTCGCAGGAGGGAGAAAGGCACACCGCACTACCAGCCCGTACCCTCCTATATAAAGAGGTTGAGCGGTGTACTTGACGGGCCGTGTCCACAGCCGGAGTCAAAACTCCTCCAGAGGATGATTCTCACCTCTACTGTAGGTAGAGGCAAGTCCTTTAATTCCCAGTAAAGTCAATGTCCACACCAGCTGAAATTACAACTCTTATTCTCTCATGGCAAAATAAACTCTACTCGGATAGAAAATGTTAGAGCAAAGAAACAGGACAGCTTAAGGTGTGGAGGAGGTCCAGGCACAAACGTAGCACATTCACTTCACTGCTTAGGTTTCTCAAACAGTTTTAGGTGCACGGTCTCTGCCACAGATCTTGAGGTTGGTCTCTGCCACAGACAGGGTGTGCAAGGCCCCTGCCACGGACCTGGAGAACTTTGGTCTCTGCCACAGACCAGGGTGTATAAGGCCCCTGCCACGGGCCGGGTGAATAAGGCCTCTGATACAGTCAAGATGACCTTGAGCTTCTCCTTCTACGAACCTAGCCCATATCAAGGGGAAGACATCTCTCCAGGGAGTCAACAGACCCTTCCTTCACCGTGACTCCCGCATCGGTCCATCAGAATGATCCTCCCTTCTCTGGAACATGGTCCCCTACACGAGGCGGCACCCTAAACTCCTCAACCCTTAGTGGACTCCAGACGAAGGCTCTGGACTCCAGGCTTTACTCCCGCACCTAGGCCTCCATACCCAGGGCAGCAGGAACTCCAGGATAGTACCTCACCCCGGGCTAAAGGTACCTGAGATGGAACAGGAACACATGCACCCAGGCCGAAGGCACCTGGGCGTGGACCCTACTGGACATCAGCCCCCAGGCCAAAGGTCTGCCCCTTTTATATGCTCTCCCGGCATGCACAGCAGGTTCCCCGTCCCGCTGTACTACTGCCAAGAGGGGACACAAAAGGCACAGCACTGTATCGGCGGTTCAACCCTAGCCTACCATGGCAGCGCCACCTGTAGGCCGCAGGGAACTGCACACCAATACTGTCCCCCGAGGACAAAATGGTCCATGAATCCTACAGAATTAGGGTGTTTGAGCCTATTTACCACTCAAACACTTCCCTTAAATTTAGCACCCCGCTACATTTTTATTTCAAAGTATTTTATTTTCCCACTAGCTTATCCATTAAATTGAATAATTTATTCCAGAAAGGGCGTATTCTGGGGCATTCCCACCATATGTGTGGCATCGTGCCGTTGAGTTTCTGAGGTTCTTAATGACTTCCCGTACCTCTTCTGCTGAAAAGGGGGCCTCCAGCATAATTTTTTAATGTTATTTTAAGTTATTTCCCTATCCACATTTGTTTGCAGAGCACTTGCCATGCTCTTAACAACATTTTGCTGCCATTTGCAGCCCTCTAGCCCTTTCCATTACTTTTTTAGAGCCTTTTTAGTCCTTAGAAGTCCGGGTCCCCATTGACTTCAATGGGGTTCGGGTTCGGGTTAAAGTTCGGTCCCGAACCCGAACTTTTTTCCGAAGTTTGGCTGAACCCGTCGAACCCGAACATCAAGGTGTCCGCTCAACTCTAGTTCTGACAATATACCAGACACCTACATCACATTCAGCAAGAGGGAAATGTCCTGTATTGTGAAGGAAAAAAAAATATATAATATATATATATTTTTTCAAACTATAAAGTCCTGAAAACCAAAGCAACAACGAAGTGTGGATGAAAATCTTCTTGTTCAGCTATTTGGTTACTTCAAACATAAAACACCCAATGAAAAGTGCCGTACACTTGATAGATAGAGATTCCACCACCACCAGTTCTTACTGCCGCTTACCAGAACTGTTGATCCCTTCAGAGATCAATGCAAACAGATGGCTATTCCCCTGCCAGGGTCTCTAGGTGAATAATCAATATCAGCTTTTCTCCCGGATTCTAAGCCACTCCTCGTCTGGACGAAATTCTGTCACATTCTAGTAAAGATACAGTATTTGTCTATGAGCAAGTGCTCTCTCACCACCCGAACCAGTCCCAGTCCGTTTCCTCCGCCGATTCGTCTAGGCACATGGATCCATCGACATCCGGGTCTTCGGTCCTCCTGGTGTAGTACAGCAAGGATGAGAAGATGTCTCTCAGGTTTCGCTAGGCTGGCAGAGGGCTCTTTGGAAGAAAATGCCCAGGCTTCAGGCCTGGGCTTTCAGCAGTCTCGCACAGAGTTCTTGCTTGATAGGCAGGAAGTTTCCAAAGAGACAGAATATACTCCGCCTCCCCTTTATAAAGTTCGCCCCAGCAGTCTTTGCTCCAGGGCAATGCACCCTGGGTGCTGAAAGATGTCTTGGGAAATGTAGTCTCTGGATATTAAAGGGGAATACCCCGCTACATATATATAAAGGAATTAAAAGGTATGTGAAGAAATATTGGAGGCTGCTATTGCTGACCTTTTGAAGAAAATACCATTTGCTGGGCTGTGTCTTCCATAAAGCATTTTCACTTACAGATTTGAAAAAGTGTGCTGTAGAGGAGTATCAGAATAGCAGCCTCCATTTTCTCTCATAACACAGTCCTCTTGCCCATTCTGAGCCTTATGCCGCGTACACACAATCGTTTTTAATGTAATTTTCAAAAACAGCGTTTTTCTCGACGTGATTTTTCTTGTTTCCTCTCAAGCCTGTCTTGCATACACACGTTCATTAAAAAAAAACGCTTGAGCAAAGCGCAGTGACGTACAACACGTACGACGGCACTATAAAGGGGAAGTTCCGTTCAAATGGCGCCACCCTTCATGTTAGTAAAGTTTGTTGAGCGACAATTCGCGCTTTTCAGCCTTGTGCTTTTCAGTCCGTTACAGTGTGACGAATGTGCTATCTCTATTACGATTATTAATTAGTTTTACCAGAACGAGCGCTCCCGTCTCATACTTGATTCTGAGCATGCGTAAAAGCATACACACTACCGTTTTTCACGTCGTAAAAAAAAACGAGGAGCAGGTTCTCATTTTTTCATTTTCGTTAAAAATGCTCTGGAGCCTACACACGATCGTTTTTAATGCCCAATTTTAAAAAACATCTTTTTTAACGTCGTGAAAAACGGTCGTGTGTATGCGGCATTATTCATTCAAAAAAAATGTTCAGACTATGTTCCCAAAACATCCGATTACAAGAATTTATAGCAATGGAGTTTCCTGTATTCCAAAAGCTATTCCTGGGTCAATGACAGAAACCTTTGGCTTAATTATTATTTTGACTTGAGTATAACTTTAAGAAAACGAATTGTAAATATTTTAAATACTGATTAGCTAAAATATATGAATTCTAAATGTGCATAATACATTATTTATGTGTGTTTTAACGATATTTTATGCAGTTAAATACAGGATTATATCTTACTTTAATTAACTGGTAATCAAGTAATTATCACTGATGAAAATTTGCAGTTATATGAAGTGCTCATTATGTTAGTTCTTAAAAACAGATGATAAACTAGGCAGTTTGGTCAACTCCTTAAAATGCCTCCAGCAGTACTTAATATACACATCTCCTGTAATCATAGCACTGTGAATAATTGTTTCTTTATGAGTAAAAACCTCTTTACAACCCTAATGTAGTTGTTCTCATTATTTAAATAACATGCATCATTTCATAGCAGAACACTAAACACAACATTCCAATGTCATAGCCCTGTCAAATCACTGATCTGTAGTGAAACAAAAGTGTATTAAAAAAACATTAAGTAAAGCAAAGGTATTTAAAAAAAATGAATAAAGCTAATAAGAAATTTATTTTTGAAAACCTTGATCAGAGTAGACAATTTGTCATTTTCATTGAGGTCATATGAATGCCAGGGTGTGATTTTTCTGTACTTCTGTTACATAAATTCAGCCTGGTCACCAACTTCTTAGACAGGGTTCCCTTACTCTTGTAGCACACAAACCTTTTTCTCGCCTGGCTCACTTGCAAGTCAAGGCACACCGTGCTATACGCCCGTACCCTCCTGTTTGAGGAGGTTAAGCGGTGTTCACAAATTTTGGGTCGTGCAGCGAATTACCTTCTTCCACTGGTTCTCTTCCCCAGAGTATGGGGTCAAGTCTCTATTACTTCCCCCAAAGAAGCCAATGTCCAGAAACACTTTAACTCCAACAGAGAGCTTATTTTCTATTTGCTGCGTAGTAGATAGAGACAGATGGATGAAAGAAGGAATAGTGTGGGGGATTAGATCCAGGCACAACCAGTAACCTCGTCGCCACTCGATCCCGAGTGGGTTTAGCTCACCCGGATAGTGCTCTCTCACAGTCCTAGCAGCCGGTGTGGAGCTCGAACTGTTCTGTCACCCTATCCCCTACAGGGACAGGTACAGGAAATCCTCTAACCTCTGTAGACTTTTAAGAACAGGATAATGCCAATGGGCACTCTACAGGTTAGTCCTCCCAAACAAGGAATCCTTCCCTCTGACAGGTCACCAGGCCTCTCCCGAGACAGCAATCTTCCATTACTCATCTCCTTAGTGGGACCGATCCTCCCCTGGCTTCCTCACGGTCAGAGCGGGTACACACACCTGGGCACACTGGGACTCCAATCGGCGAATTGTAGACCCAGTTAAATGTACTGGGCCTACCTGGAACGTTGCAGCCTCGAGCCAAAGGTGCCCGAGACTTCTCGGCCAGTCATCGCACCCCAGAGGGGCACACCCCTCCGGCTCCTACACGCCAACTCTCCTCCTCGACTCCACCATAAAGATGGCGTCTGCCCCTTATGTACCCTCTCCCGGCATGCACAGCAGGCCGACCACGCCCACTGTACCGCTGCCGAGAGAGGACACCCTAAGGTGCAGTAATGCCACCCATGGCTCAACCCTGACCTGATATGGCAGCGCCACCCACAGGCCACAGGGAACCACACACCAGGCAGCATCACATAGGCAGAAGCAAATACCTAGCAACCAAAAATGGTCTGAGCCTGGCTACCAGCCCAGACCAACCCCTACATTTAGGCACATAACACCCCTAAAAAGTAAAGGGGCGCTACACTTTGATGATGGTAATTCTAATGTTTACTATTAACATTAATAATTAAACTAGGTACTTCTATAATGTAACACTTCAAGAAAATCCCCTCCTCCACCTTTCAATCAGTGACCTCACTATTGGACTTGTAGATGGGGACACACCCTATAAGGAATTCACTTATTCTCATCACGCATATAGTAAAAGATAGGTTTTCATACTGGAATTATATACCTTAGCTTTCTAGAACAGACCAGAATTCTTGCTGTTTGCAGTTTGAAAACAGCAAACTAATGGGATTGTGTACCACCATAGCAACCAATATCAATCATGCACTCTCTGGCCTCGGAACATTGGTTAGGTGACTTGAAAGGGACAATAGTGGGGGTTTTCTAATGTGACAGCCCCTTCCTATAAAACTCAACATTCCCACAAACCTTTGTTCACTAGGTGTTGGAAAGATTAGTGATGAGTGATGAGTGATGACTCCTTTTCCTCAACGGAAGCATCTCCAGACATAAGGTTACTCTCGCAAACATATATGCTCCAAACACAGGTCATCTCAGCTTCCTGGAGCGTCTTTCAGATTTTGGTGAGGGTCTCTGGATAGTTGAGTAAGATTTTAATGTTGCCCTAGACCCTCTGGTTGATATCTCTTCCCTCCCGCTTGTCCTACACCACCCTATGCAGACCTAAAAAATTGTTTATGTCCTCACAACTAGTGGATATCTGGAGGACTTTCCATAATGATGCGAGAGACTATCCATTCTATCTTTCGCCAGATGACCCATACTCGTGCCTGGATTATTGTTTAGTGCGTCAATCGGCTTTACCATTGATCTGGAATTCAGACATAAGCACTATGGTTGTATCCGACTCAGTCCAATTTCAACTGTCTTAGGGGAACACTCACGGGCCAGAGATACCTGGTGCATAAAAAAATGCCTACTCCAAAACCGCCAATATGCTCAAGTGGTCCAATATTCTTCTTTGAACACCTTTCCAGAGGTATTTCTATTTGTTCTATGCTTGATCCAGTGTACGCTAATCAAGTTAGGCCCCCAGGTTAAGCGAGAGGCGGGTGGCTCTGACAGCCCTCTTGGACCAGGTTCGCTCGCTGGAAATGCAACATAAACAATCTCTGGCAGTCCAAGTAGCAGTAGATCTTTGGATAGCGAGAGGTAAGTTGTGGGAGCTACTCACAGGCAAAGCTAAATCTAAAATTACTTATACCAGGAGATATTTTTATGAGTTTGGGAGTAAGACAGGTCAGAATACTAACCAAGGGGACCACCCCAGGTCATACATCCCCTGTATTTTATCGCCTGGAGGACAGCTACATAAATCATGAGACATCGCTAAGTGCTTCTGAGAGTATCACAGTAAACGATACAACATAAACATGTCACAAAACCACCCTACCCCCCTGAATCGACAATTAGTTAGGGATGAGCTTCGTGTTCGAGTCGAACATACGTTCGACTCGAACATCGGCTGTTCGATCGTTCGACGAAGATCGAACGATTTGGGCCGTTCGCGCCAAATTCGAGTGACGCGAGCGGCCCACAATGCACTACGCCATCGCAGTGTCATCCAGGCGCTGTGATTGGCCAAGCATGCACTGTGACCCCGCATGCTTGGCCAATCACAGCGCCGGCAGCGAGGAGAGCAATGATTGGCCACAGGCAGGATGCCTGTGGCCAATTATTGCTGATGGGGTTTAGTACACGCCCCACACTATAAAAGGTCGCCAGCACGGCGGCCTTGTGTAGTGTGTTCCGGAGCAGGGAAAGAGAAGCATAGGCAGGGACAGTGTCATTTTTTTTCCTTTACTAATCCTGGATTCCTTGTGTTTAGGGACAAATAAGGATAGGTAGGGAGAGTGTCAGTGACAGTGTGCTATTCTGTGCTAATCCTTGTTTGTAGGGACAGAGAGGTACAGTGAGGGAAACTGACAGTGTGCTATTCTGTTCTAAAACTATTTTGCTGAACCATATTTTCAATCCTTGAGTTGAGGGACAGAGAGCTACAGTGAGGGTAAGTGTCAGTGTGCTATTGTGTTCTAAAACTATTTTGCTGAACCATATTTTCAATCCTTGAGTTGAGGGACAGAGAGCTACAGTGAGGGAAAGTGTCAGTGTGCTATTGTGTTCTAAAACTATTTTGCTGAACCATATTTTCAATCCTTGAGTTGAGGGACAGAGAGCTACAGTGAGGGAAAGTGTCAGTGTGCTATTGTGTTCTAAAACTATTTTGCTGAACCATATTTTCAATCCTTGAGTTGAGGGACAGAGAGGTACAGTGAGTGAAACTGACAGTGTGCTATTCTGTTCTAAATCAATTTTGCTGTTCCATATTTTCAATCCTTGAGTTGAGGGACAGAGAGCTACAGTGAGGGAAAGTGTCAGTGTGCTATTGTGTTCTAAAACTATTTTGCTGTTCCATATTTTCAATCCTTGAGTTGAGGGACAGAGAGCTACAGTGAGGGAAAGTGTCAGTGTGCTCTTGTGTTCTAAAACTATTTTGCTGAACCATATTTTCAATCCTTGAGTTGAGGGACAGAGAGCTACAGTGAGGGAAAGTGTCAGTGTGTGCTATTGTGTTCTAAAACTATTTTGCTGAACCATATTTTCAATCCTTGAGTTGAGGGACAGAGAGCTACAGTGAGTGAAACTGACAGTGTGCTATTCTGTTCTAAATCAATTTTGCTGTTCCATATTTTCAATCCTTGAGTTGAGGGACAGAGAGCTACAGTGAGGGAAACTGACAGTGTGCTATTGTGTTCTAAAACTATTTTGCTGAACCATATTTTCAATCCTTGAGTTGAGGGACAGAGAGCTACAGTGAGGGAAAGTGTCAGTGTGCTATTGTGTTCTAAAACTATTTTGCTGAACCATATTTTCAATCCTTGAGTTGAGGGACAGAGAGCTACAGTGAGGGAAAGTGTCAGTGTGCTATTGTGTTCTAAAACTATTTTGCTGAACCATATTTTCAATCCTTGAGTTGAGGGACAGAGAGCTACAGTGAGTGAAACTGACAGTGTGCTATTCTGTTCTAAATCAATTTTGCTGTTCCATATTTTCAATCCTTGAGTTGAGGGACAGAGAGCTACAGTGAGGGAAAGTGTCAGTGTGCTATTGTGTTCTAAAACTATTTTGCTGAACCATATTTTCAATCCTTGGGTTGAGGGACAGAGAGGTACAGTGAGTGAAACTGACAGTGTGCTATTCTGTTCTAAATCAATTTTGCTGTTCCATATTTTCAATCCTTGAGTTGAGGGACAGAGAGGTACAGTGAGGGAAACTGACAGTGTGCTATTCTGTTCTAAAACTATTTTGCTGAACCATATTTTCAATCCTTGAGTTGAGGGACAGAGAGCTACAGTGAGGGAAAGTGTCAGTGTGCTATTGTGTTCTAAAACTATTTTGCTGAACCATATTTTCAATCCTTGAGTTGAGGGACAGAGAGCTACAGTGAGGGAAAGTGTCAGTGTGCTATTGTGTTCTAAAACTATTTTGCTGAACCATATTTTCAATCCTTGAGTTGAGGGACAGAGAGCTACAGTGAGGGAAAGTGTCAGTGTGCTATTGTGTTCTAAAACTATTTTGCTGAACCATATTTTCAATCCTTGAGTTGAGGGACAGAGAGCTACAGTGAGTGAAACTGACAGTGTGCTATTCTGTTCTAAATCAATTTTGCTGTTCCATATTTTCAATCCTTGAGTTGAGGGACAGAGAGCTACAGTGAGGGAAAGTGTCAGTGTGCTATTGTGTTCTAAAACTATTTTGCTGAACCATATTTTCAATCCTTGAGTTGAGGGACAGAGAGGTACAGTGAGTGAAACTGACAGTGTGCTATTCTGTTCTAAATCAATTTTGCTGTTCCATATTTTCAATCCTTGAGTTGAGGGACAGAGAGGTACAGTGAGGGAAACTGACAGTGTGCTATTCTGTTCTAAAACTTTTTTGCTGAACCATATTTTCAATCCTTGTGTTTAGGGACAGAGAAGGATAGGCAGGGGACAGTGTCAGTGTCATTGTTGCTAAGCCTCCTGCACAATATACACCTGAAGGTAGCCCTTATTGCTGTTTTTCCCATCTCCCTGCAGGCCATCCATTAAAATGTCTGGAAGGCAACCAAGGAGAGGCAGACAGTCAGGAGGCAAAAAAAGAGGGCAAGCAGGCTCTGTGTCTGGGGGCAACAGTGCTGGTCGTGTACGCGGTGCATTGTCATCAGCACATGGCCATGGGACACGCTTGTCCTTGTTTTCGGCAGCTGGACATGTTGAGCCACATCATGCCGAAGACTTGGTAGAGTGGATGACCAAGCCCACCTCATCCTCCTCATCCTCTCTCACCCAAGGTCAGGGTAGTGGCAAAGCAGCTGCCAAAGCGTCCTCTTCTCTGGTATCATTATCTTCATTAGTCAACTCTTCCCTAGACCCACCATGCCCTCCTCCTGAGGAGTCCCCCGAACTGTTTGAGCACAGTGTTGGGTACATGCTCCAGGAGGATGCCCAGCGTTTGGAAGGATCTGATGATGATACCCAGCTAGAGGAAGGCAGCAGCGTGAGAGCAGAGAGAGGGGATGCTCAAGAAGGATACCAATCTGGCAGTCATGTTCCAGCAGCTGCAACATACTGCCAGATTGGCTCCAGTGATGAGGAGGGAGGGGATGATGAGGTCACTGACTCCACGTGGGTGCCTAATAGGAGAGAGGAGGAGGAGGAGGATGAGGAGGAGGCACATCTCCAACGAGGCAGGATGCCCTTGAGTGGCCAGCGTATGGGCAGCACACCGACGGAATCACACCGCAGAGCTCCGCCTGTGCAGGGCGCTGCCTCTGCCCGTCATTCAAAAAGTTCTTTGGTGTGGGCCTTTTTTGAGGCGAGTGCATCAGATCGCACAGCTGCTGTTTGCAACATATGTCTCAAGCGTATATCGCGTGGCCAAAACATCAGCCGCTTGGGCACCACATGCTTGATCAGACATATGTTGACCTGCCATGCAGCTCGTTGGCAAGCCTACCTTAAAGACCCACACCAAAGAACAAAGCTGACCTCTTCTTGCACCGCATCAGCTGGGATCTCCAACCCCACTATACCTTCACTCCTCTCTGAAACCTGCTCTGAGAGGAATGAAGGTGTAGAATTAGGTGTGTCACAGGCAAGTACTTGCGGGCACTCTGCTAGCAGTACACCAACGTCCGATTCTAGCAGGCAAATTTCCCTGCCCCAGCTGCTGGACCGTCAAAAGAAGTTCACTCCCAGCCATCCACATGCCCAGCGGTTGAATGCTAGCTTGGCTAAATTGCTAGCGCTTCAACTGCTGCCTTTTCAGTTGGTAGACTCGGCCCCCTTCCGTGAGTTTGTGCAATGTGCGGTTCCTCAGTGGCAGGTTCCCAAACGACACTTTTTCGCACGGAAGGCTATTCCGGCTCTCTACAGGCATGTGGAAGGCAATGTCTTGGCCTCGCTGGACAGGGCGGTCAGCGGTAAGGTGCATATTACCGCTGACTCATGGTCCAGCAGGCATGGACAGGGACGTTACCTTTCTTTCACGGCCCATTGGGTCACTCTTTTGGCAGCTGGGAAGGATGCAGGACAAGGTGCAGTAGTGTTGGAGGTTGTTCCACCCCCACGCCTCCAAAATGCTACTACTGGTTGTGACACACCTCTCTCCTCCACCCCCTCCTCTTCTTCTTCCTCCATGGCCTCTTCCTGTGGTTTGTCCTCGGAACCAGCGGTGCTCCGTAGGCGTTCAAGGGGCTACGCAAGTACGCAGGCAAAAAGATGCCATGCCGTGCTTGCGCTGGTGTGTTTGGGGGACAGGAGCCACACTGGGGCAGAGGTCCTGTCTGCTCTGCAGGGGCAGGCCGAGAGGTGGTTGACGCCACGCCAGCTTAAGCCAGGAATGGTGGTTTGCGACAATGGCACCAACCTCCTCTCCGCCCTCCGACAGGGACAACTGACCCATGTGCCCTGTATGGCTCACGTCCTTAACCTGGTGGTGCAGCGGTTCTTGGGCAGGTACCCGGGCTTACAGGATGTCCTGAGGCAGGCCAGGAAAGTCTGTGTGCATTTCCGCAGATCTTATAATGCCAGTGCTCGCCTGGCTGAGCTACAAAAGGAGTTGAACCTGCCCAAGAACCGCCTTATATGTGACATGCCCACCAGGTGGAACTCAACGTTGGCCATGCTGCAGCGGCTGCACACGCAGCAGAGGGCCATCAATGAGTACCTGTGCGACTACGGCACCAGGACAGGGTCAGGGGAGCTTGGGTTTTTTTCACCACGCCAGTGGGGCATGATCAGGGATGCATGCACTGTCCTGGCACCATTTGAGGAGGCCACGAGGATGGTGAGCAGTGACAGTGCATGCATCAGTGACACTGTACCTCTTGTCCACCTGTTGGAGCACACGCTGCGTGGAATAATGGACAGGGCACTTGAGGCAGAACAGAGGCAGGAAGAGGAGGACTTCCTTGCCTCTCAAGGCCCCCTTTACCCAGACAGTGTTCCTTCTGTCCCACCCATCGCACAGGAAGAGGAGGAGGAGGAGGAGGATTGTGTCAGCATGGAGGTGGAGGCTGGCACTCAGCATCATCAGCAGCAGTCTTTTAGGGATGATTTACAGTCCCAAGAAACCAGTGGACTTGTACGTGGCTGGGAGGAGGTGGCTGCGGATCATGTCGTCCTTAGTGACCCAGAGGACTCCGGACTGAATGCCTCAGCTAACCTACGCTGCATGGCCTCCCTGATCCTGCAAAGTCTGCGGAAGGATCCTCGTATTCTTCGGATCAAGGAGAGGGACCATTACTGGCTGGCCACTCTCCTTGATCCACGGTACAAGGGTAAGGTTGCGGACCTTATCGTACCGTCGCAGAGGGAGCAGAGGATGAGACAACTCCGGGAGGCCTTGCAGAAAGGTCTGTGCAACGCGTTCCCAGAGACTGGGAGGTTACAAACTCCTGGTCCTGGACAACGAGTTGCTGAGGCTTCGGGCAGTCAAAGAAGGAGCGGTGGGGAAGGTGGCCGTCTGACCGATGCGTTCAGACAATTCTTTAGTCCGCAGCCCCAAAGTATGATCGGTTCCAGCAACCATCGCCAGCGTCTGATATACATGTGTCAGGGTCACCTGTGGCCAGGTGACAGATGCACACCGTAGGGGGACAGGAGTGCACCGCGAGGTAGTGAACCCTATGGCTGGCTTCTGTGGATAGGAAACTGGGTGGTTGTGGAAAGCGGGACCAGAGGAGCACAACCGGGATCCCAACGGAAGCGAGAGCCAAGATTCCCCAGGGCGCGGAGTCTAAGACCCAGCTGGTCTTCTCCAGGGCCTCCAGTGGTGAGGATGTTACGCTGCAGGCTGGGGCCAGGTCGCGGCCCCTGGAGTTTCCTAGCTCACGCCCCGTAGGATAAGGGGAAGCAGCAGCACACGATAGAGAGAACCGAATAACAAGCCGAAGGTCAGGGGCCACAAGCAGACAAGGATAACGAAGAACGAGCCGAAGGTCAAGGGTCACGAGCAGACAGGGATGGTCGGGGACAAGCCAATAACGTAACAGAGAGACAGACGTAGCACACGGCAGGCAGGAACCCAAACACACAATGCCTAACAAACACGTTGATCAGCAAAGCAGGCTTGCAGTGCACAGGTTAATATAGTGTTCAGTGATAGGGCCTGGGGTGGAGTCAGGCTGGGAGGAGATTATAAAGGAAGCCAGGTGAAGGAGGTCTGGTCTCTAGATGAACACATGAGGAGGAAGGTAAGATGGCAGACAGACATTAATGCATATCCATGACAGTACCCTCCCTCTTACGAGGCCTCCCCCTTCCCCGCCTGGGCCCAGGTTTAGAGGGAAACTTCAGATGAAACTCCTTTAACAGACGAGGTGCAAAGACCTCAGATGCAGTGATCCAAGACCTCTCCTCAGGACCAAACCCTTTCCAATGAACGAGGTACTGAAGAACGCCTTTACAGAGTCGGGAGTCCAGAATTTGACTGATCTCGTACTCCTGATTATCCTCCGAGACAGGCGCCACGGTAGGAAGAGGACGAGAGAATTTATTGAGGACTAAAGGCTTTAGAAGAGCAACATGAAAGGAGTTAGTGATTTTAAGGCTCTTAGGAATCTGGAGTTTGAAACAAACCGGATTCAGTTTAGCAGTTACCGTGTATGGACCGATGAATCGTGGAGCAAACTTCAGAGAAGGAACTCGGAGCTTGATGTTCCTGGTAGAGAGCCAGACTTTGTCCCCTGGCTGAAGAGAAGGCGGTTTACGCCTGCGGCGGTCGGCAAAGCCTTTGAATTTTTCAGCAGCTGCCCGGAGGGAATCATGAACGTGACCCCAAACGGAATTGAGAGACTCCTGAACCGAAGCCAAAGCTGGAATGTCTGGAGAACAGATCATAGGAAGAGGAAGTTGAGGGTGTTTTCCATAAACTGTGAAAAAGGGTGTCTTCTGCGAACTGGTATTCACATGATTGTTATGGGAGAATTCTGCCCACGGGAGTAGAGAGGACCAATCGTCATGGTGAGAAGACACAAAGGTGCGAAGAAAGACCTCTAACTCCTGATTAACCCTCTCAGTCTGTCCATTGGATTGGGGATGGTAAGAAGAAGAAAAATCCAAGACAATATTGAGGGATTTGCAAAAGGCTCTCCAAAAACGAGACGTGAATTGGACTCCCCTGTCGGAAACAATATGAGAAGGGACCCCATGTAGGCGGAGAATTTCTCGAATGAAAATGGGAACCAAGGCAGGGGCAGAAGGAAGACCAGGAAGAGGAACAAAATGAGCCATCTTGGAGAATCGATCGATTACCACCCAAATGACTGTATTATTCTCAGACAGTGGGAGATCGGTGATAAAATCCATGGCAATATGGGCCCAGGGTTCCTTAGGAATAGGCAAGGGCATGAGGAGACCAGCAGGAGCTTGTGTGGAGGATTTGGACTGAGCACAGACATGACAAGCTTTAACGTAGTCTTTGACGTCTGAGCGGAGATTAGGCCACCAGTAGTGACGACTGATGAGTAGGAAGGATCGGAGGAATCCAGAATGCCCTGCCACCTTGGAATCATGTCCCCAACGAAGGATCTTAGCTCTTAGCTCAGTGGGGACAAAGGTCTTACCAGGCGGAATTTTAGACTTCAGGGTGGTAGAGTGGGCAACAATGCATGAGGTGGGAATGATCGGCTCAGGTTCAGGGGCGGACTCCTCGTCCAAAGTGTCAAATGACCTAGAGAGCGCATCAGCCCGACCGTTGCAGGAACCAGGTTTGTAGGTAATCGTGAAATTAAAACGGGCAAAGAAGAGACTCCACCTGGCCTGTCTAGGATTCAGACGTTTAGCATTCTGTAGATACTGTAAATTCTTGTGATCGGTAAAGATCGTTATGGAGTGAGGGGAACCCTCCAAGAGATGACGCCACTCCTCTAACGCCAATTTAATTGCGAGAAGTTCCCGATCACCGATGGCATAATTCCTCTCTGCCTGAGAAAATTTTTTGGAGAAGAACGCACATGGTTGGCGTCTCTTCTCAAAGATTTGAAGAAGCACAGCTCCCACCCCCATTGAGGAAGCGTCCACTTCAATAAAAAATGCATTCCCAGGATTTGGTCTCCTCAAGAGGGGGCCAGAAACAAAGGCCTGTTTCAGGTTGTGAAATGCAGAGACAGCTTCGGGAGGCCAGTCTCTGGCATTCACACCCTTCTTGGTCAAAGCGATAATAGGCGCGGCAATGGAAGAGTAATTCCTTATGAACTGCCTATAATAATTAGTGAAGCCAAGAAAGCGCTGTGTGGCCTTGAGGCTAGCAGGAAGAGGCCAGTTGGTGATAGCCAAGACCTTCCCAGGGTCCATACGAAGCCCCGAACATGAGACAAAGCACCCCAAAAACAGGACCTCAGAACATTCAAAGGAACATTTCTCCAGCTTGGCATAGAGATTGTTCTCTCTAAGACGTTGAAGTACAGTGCGGACATGGTTTCTGTGGACGAGCAGATTTTCAGAAAAGATCAGAATGTCATCCAGATAGATGACAACAAACTGGTACAGCAGATCTCTGAAGATTTCATTGACAAAGTTTTGAAACACGGCTGGAGCATTACACAGACCAAAAGGCATCACCAGATATTCGTAATGCCCGTCTCTAGTGTTAAATGCAGTCTTCCATTCGTCACCCTCCCGTATTCAAATGAGATTGTACGCGCCTCTGAGATCCAACTTGGTGAAAATGGAGGCACCCTTCAACCTATCGAATAGCTCAGATATTAAGGGTAAGGGGTATCGATTTTTAATAGTAACCGCATTTAAACCCCGATAATCGATGCAGGGTCTTAAGGTACCATCCTTTTTGGCAACAAAAAAGAACCCTGCCCCTGCAGGCGATGAGGATTTCCGGATGAACCCTCTCTCCAGATTCTCTGCTACATACTCCGACATGGCCTGGGTCTCTGGGATGGACAGAGGGTAGGTACGACCCCTGGGTAGAGTTGCTCCGGGGACAAGATCAATAGCACAGTCAAAAGACCTGTGGGGAGGAAGCACCTCAGCTGATTTTTTACAGAACACATCCCGGTAATCGCTGTATGCGGCGGGAAGATCAGAAGAAACAGAAGTGGCAGCAACCGGAAGACTCTCCTTGGGGGTCACCTTGAGAAGACACGACGAGAAACATGAGGAACCCCAGGCCAGGATCTGCCCAGAGACCCAGTCCACATGTGGAGAGTGGAGCTGTAGCCAAGGGAGGCCCAATACAACTGGGGTAGAGGCCTTGGGTAGAATAAGAAAGGATATCCACTCCTGGTGGAGAATCCCTACCGACATCCTAATGGGTAGCGTCTGGAAGCGAATAGGGCCCCCTGGGAGAACAGTGCCATCAATTGCCGAGACTACCAATGGGGTAGTGAGAGGTGAAAGGGTAAGCTTCATAGAAGAAGCAGTTCTCCAATCCATGAAATTGCCGGCAGCCCCGGAATCCAGGTATGCAAGGGTTGACTGAGGAGAAGTGCCTACATGAAGGGACACCGGCAAGAGCAGGCGAGAAGGTGATGTTTCTGGGTCCAATACTCCACCTTCCAAATGTATTAGACCCGAGCGTTTCCCGGACGAAGCGAGCAGGAGTCACGAAAATGACCCTTGCCCCCACAATAGAGGCACAAGCCCAGAGTTCTGCGCCTAGCACGTTCTTCGGGGGTTAGTCTGGTCCGGCCCAGCTGCATAGGTTCTTCAGCAGGTAGAGGATGCTCCACGGAATGAAGGGAGGGGAGCTCAGACTGGCTAGGACCCAGAGAGTGCTGGCGTCTTTTTTCTAAGGACCTCTCTTGAAAACGAATGTCGATCTGGTTGCATAATGAAATTACATCGTCCAGACCGACGGGAATGGCTCTTCCCGCTAATTCGTCTTTCACTCGGTCAGAGAGGCCATGTAAAAAGGTAGCGACCAGGGCCTCATTATTCCAGCTCAATTCAGCTGTGTGGATACGGAACTGAAGAGCATATTGCCCCACTGAACTAGATTCTTGGCGAAGACGTAAGACAGCACTAGCCGCTGAAGAAGCCCGAGCCGGCTCTTCGAAGATATTACGAAAGAGCTTCAAGAATTCGGACAGACTGGAAACCACCGGATCGTTCCTCTCCCACAGGGGGGCAGCCCAGGCCAAAGCTTCACCGGAGAGGAGGGAAATGATATAGGCTACCTTAGCCCGGTCAGATAGGAAGCTTTGAGGCTGAAGCTCAAAATGAATAGTGCATTGGCTGAGAAACCCCCTGCAGGCCTTGGAGTCCCCAGAGAAACGGAACGGAGCTGGCAATCTTAGTGAGTGTGAGGCTGCGACTGGTGCGATAGGTACAGCCGCTGGTTGTACTTGGGGTTGCGGATTCGGGGTTCCCAAGGAGACCTGAAGCTGCTCGAATCGAGAAGCCAGATCCTGGAGGAATCGCATCACCTGGGTCTGATTTGATTCCTGGGTCTCAAGTCTGCGAACTATGCCCTGCAATGGATCATCCGCGGGAAGCGGGATGTCAGCCGGGTTCATGGCTGATCAAACTGTCAGGGTCACCTGTGGCCAGGTGACAGATGCACACCGTAGGGGGACAGGAGTGCACCGCGAGGTAGTGAACCCTATGGCTGGCTTCTGTGGATAGGAAACTGGGTGGTTGTGGAAAGCGGGACCAGAGGAGCACAACCGGGATCCCAACGGAAGCGAGAGCCAAGATTCCCCAGGGCGCGGAGTCTAAGACCCAGCTGGTCTTCTCCAGGGCCTCTAGTGGTGAGGATGTTACGCTGCAGGCTGGGACCAGGTCGCGGCCCCTGGAGTTTCCTAGCTCACGCCCTGTAGGATAAGGGGAAGCAGCAGCACACGATAGAGAGAACCGAATAACAAGCCGAAGGTCAGGGGCCACAAGCAGACAAGGATAACGAAGAACGAGCCGAAGGTCAAGGGTCACGAGCAGACAGGGATGGTCGGGGACAAGCCAATAACGTAACAGAGAGACAGACGTAGCACACGGCAGGCAGGAACCCAAACACACAATGCCTAACAAACACGTTGATCAGCAAAGCAGGCTTGCAGTGCACAGGTTAATATAGTGTTCAGTGATAGGGCCTGGGGTGGAGTCAGGCTGGGAGGAGATTATAAAGGAAGCCAGGTGAAGGAGGTCTGGTCTCTAGATGAACACATGAGGAGGAAGGTAAGATGGCAGACAGACATTAATGCATATCCATGACAACATGGTGCAGGAATACCTAGGGGCAAGGTCAGACTTGGACACCTTCCCCACCGAAAATCCTCTGGCTTACTGGGTCTTGAGGATGGATCACTGGCCAGAGCTTGCACAGTATGCAATTGAGCTACTGGCCTGTCCTGCATCCAGCGTTCTTTCAGAACGCACATTCAGTGCTGCTGGAGGATTTGTCACGGATCACAGGGTGCGCCTGTCCACCGACTCGGTTGATCGACTGACTTTCATCAAGATGAACCAGTCTTGGATCACCACCAGCTACCACACACCAGATGCTGATATAACAGACTAATTGATTTTAAAATGTCACATCCCTTCAAGACTGATGCTGATGCTGAGTGCCTGTGCTGTTATGTTGTCTGGCTATCCTCCTCCTCCTCCTCAATGATACGATTAACGATGATAGCTTGGAAGATCATTTTGGTTTATAGGTGACGCCACCAGTGGCTAAGGCCCAATTTTTCAGCCCCTGTTTAACAGGGGCGTGTAATTAAAATTTTTGATGCAATACTTTGCAACAGGCCTCATTGCTGTGCTCCAAGTACAGTATCTGTGAGGGGTTGCAGTGTTGTGCCACCAGTGCCTAAGGCCCAATTTTTCAGCCCCTGTTCAACAGGGGCATGCAATTATAATTATTGATCTAATAATTCACAGCAGGGCCTATTGCTGCGCCCACCAAGAGTAACTGTCAGGCCTTACAGTGTTGTGCCACCAGCAACACCATCACCACCACCACCACCACCAAAGGCCCAGTTTTTCAGCCCCTGTTCAACAGGGGCATGCAATTATAATTATTGATCTAATAATTCACAGCAGGGACCATTGCTGCGCCCACCAAGAGTAACTGTCAGGCCTTACAGTGTTGTGGCACCAGCACCACCATCAAAGGCCCAATTTTTACTACCACTGATCAACAATTATATGTTATTACAATTCCTGATATTATACTTGACAGCAGGGCGTTCCAGCACCCACCAAGAATAACTGTGAGTGCTTTCAGTGTTGTGCCAACACCAACACCTAAGGGGCCAATTTCTGCAGAGTATATACGGAATGTCCCTACTTTCAAACATCCAACTTACAAACTACTACTACTTGCAAACGGAAGAAGACAACAGGAAGTGAGAGGAAATCTACCCCTTGGAAGGAAAATTCTCTCCTGTAAGAATTAATATGGGAGAAAGGTGTCTCCTATCTACTGATGCTTTATCACCAATCCTTGTTTCAATACAAACACCACATTTCAAAAACAGTTGTCATTGGGACGCAAAGTGAGGTGAAATGTTCTGAACAGGGGCACAGACAGCAAAAAAAATGTGACAGGGGTGATAACCGTTCCCTATGTTTTCCAAAAAGCTAAAAAAAAGGAATTTGGCATGGAGCTACACTTAAACAATGCAGCTGTTCAAAATTACGAACAGATTCTACATAAGAACAAACCTACAGTCCCTGTCTTGTATGCACCGCCTGTATACGGCTGTTCAGAGTATATAGGGGCTTTTTTATTTTGTGTGCGGGGTTCCCCTTAATATCCATACAAGACCCAAAGGGGCTGGTAATGGGCTGGGGTAGGGGGGGGGGGGGGGTTGATGGGGTAGCTATGCCATTTTTCCTAAAGATTTTCATCCATATTACCGGGACCAGACATTGCATTAAAGCCGCAAGCAGTTTTAAATGGCTTTTTTTCCTTTAGAAATGTTATTTTGTGCAGGGACAGTTCTAAACACGGGAAACACGTGGCACTTCACAGGCATACTTTAGACACCCCCCAGGTACAATATTTAAAGGAATATTTGACTTTTTTTTTTCACTTTATGCATCATTAAAATGACTGCTCCCGGAAAACGTCAGTTTTTAAAACTTCTTTTTGCATTGATACATGTCCCCTGGTGCAGAACCCGGGTTCCCAAACTCTGTTTCGGACAATAACATGGATAATAGTCGTTATAATTAGCACTTTAGAATCCGAACGTTCGCATCCATTGTATTTAATAGGGTTCTAATGTTCGCGCGAACTTTCGGTCCGTTCGCGGGTTCTGGTGCGAACCGAACCCGGGGGTGTTCGGCTCATCACTACAATTAGTGATTGAGACCTATTTGGCCCAGTCTGGCATGCCCCAACCATTTTTCCAGGTGTAGGAAAAGTTAGAATCCCCAATTACTGCAGAGGAAATATTAGGAGCTCTGAAGGGGATGCCTGAAAGGCCAACAAGTAGAGGCAGATGCTCACAGGTAACTAAAAGAGGGCAGGCAGCCTCTATATCTACAGTGAAAAAGTGGTGGTCGCGGACATGGTGCATTATCTGCAGGTAGGGCACGTTCCTCTTTTTTGGCCGTGTCATTGAGCCACAACATGCAGAAGAGGCCCACTTTTTCTGCACCTGTTTGACAGGTGCATGTAGAATTAGAAAAAAAATTAACAGCACGGCCCATTCCTGTGCCCAGCAAGAGTAACAGTGAGGGGTTACAGTGATCAGGCACCACTAGTAATGGGCGAACAGTTTGGGCCGAGTATAAGTTTGGGCTAAACATCGACCATTCTGGTACTCGCCTAACACCTGAACTTTCTGGGCACTTAGTGGGATGTTCGGCCGCCAAGCGCACAGTCAATAGGTTGTTAAGGCTTCCCCGCTGAGAGCTAAATTTAAAAAAAATTGTAAAAAAAATGGAAACAAAATGGCGTGAGGGGACCCTTAATTTCTATTATGGACTTTAACCACTTCCCTACCGGCGCATTGTAAAATGATACCAGCAGGAACACTCCCTCCCTGCTGCAGCCTATCAAAGTACCTGACTACCCATCTGCAGCCCATGCCTGATAGACTATATGTTGGGGTGTTTTCTTTCCAAAATGGGGTCATTTTGTGGGTAATTCCATTGTCCTGGTGCTCCAAGACCTTCAAAAGTGTGATAGGTAGGAATAAAATTAGATGTGTAATTTATGCTCCTAGAATAACTGATGGTGCACCCTGCATGTTGGGCCTCTCTGTGTGGCCAGGCTGTGAAAAAGTCTCACACATGTAGTATCACCATACTCAGGAGGAGTAGCAGAATGTATTTTATGGTGTAATTGGAAGTATGCATATGCTGTGTGTGAGAAATAACTTGTTAAAGTTACCAGGCTGCTTGCCCTCAACATGCCCCCCAAAGCACCTTGTCCCCAAGGACAAGGGCCTCTTCCCAACAACCCTGGGCTGTGGTTGTCAGGGTCTGTGGGCGGGGGGCTTATCAGAATCTGGAAGCCCCCTTTAAACCCCCAGGACCCAGCCCCCCCATGTGAATGGGTAGCAGGTACATCTTACCCCTACCCATTCACCAAAAAAGTGTCAAAAAGTAATAAACACAGGAAAATAATTTTGACAAGTCCTTTATTAAAAAAAGAAAAAAAATAGTGCCCCTTAATGTAATCCATCGTCAATCACATCGCCCACAAGAGGTGACCCCTGCTGTCACCTCTTGGGAGGCCTCTGGCAGTCTGCCTCCTCTCTGCCTCTCTGCCTCCTCTCTTATATAATTAAGGGGCAGGGCCACCCAGATAAATCACCCAGTGGCAACTCCCCTTCTGACGTCACTTGACATAATGTGATGTCATAAGGGGGTGGTGCCACCGAGTGACGTAACTGGATGGCCCCACCCCTTGCCTATTTAAGGTCTGTCAAAGCAGAGAGGAGACAGATGGCTGGTGGCCAGGAGGCAGAGCGTTTATTTATTTGTTTAGGAATTTTTCCCGTTCCCGGCAGGCGATGTGATTGACGATGGATTACATCAAAAGACATAAAAAAAAATATTTTTTAATAAAGGATTTGTCAAAAATTATTTGCTTTTTTTTTTTTACTTTTTTACACTTTTTTGGTTAAAAGGTAGGGGCACAATGTACTTGATACCTATTCACAAAGGGGGGGAGTCGGGATCTGGGGGCCCCCTTGTTGAGGGCATGTGGCCTGGTATGGTTCAGGTGGGGCTGCTCACCCCCCCTTTTCCTGATCTGCCAGGCTGCATGCTCAGATAAGGGTCTGGTATGGATTTTGGGGGAACCCCGTGCCATTTAAAAAAAAAAAAAATTGCCGTGAAGTTCACCTTAAAATCCATACCATACCAGACCCAGTATGAACCTGGGGGGACGCTACGCTGTTTTTTGTTTTTGTTTTTTCACTTTTTGAATCTATTGCTGGGACCCGGCAATACATTACAGCCGCAAGTTTAAATTACATTTTTTCCTTTAGAAATGTCGAAATGTTATTATTGCTGTGGCAGGTTCTATACATGCTACAGGTATGCCACTTTACAGGCAGACTAAGGGGTTCCCCCAGGCACTATATTTAAAGGAATTTTTATTGTTTAACTTTTAGCACCATTAAAATCACTTATCCTTTAAAAATGATAATTGTAAAAACTTTTTTTGCATTGATAAATGTCCCCCAGGGCAGTACCCATGTCCCCAAACACTTTTTATGGCAATAACTTACATATAAGCCTTTAATATTAATGTCCCATAGACTTTAATGGAGTTTGCATGTTCTCTAGAACTTTTTCCCTGTTCGAGATGTTCTGGTGCGAACCTAACAGGGGGGTGTGAGAGTTCTTTACTAACCTAGATGAGGGTCTGATATAAATGCTAATGCGGGTCTCTACAAAAAAAAAGTGTGGGGTTCCCCTTAAGAATGCATACAAGACCCTTATCCATGATGGTCTAATGTGGATTTCAAGGGGACCCAATGAAAAAAGAACAGCATGAGGTACCCCCACATATTCTTTTGGGGCCTGGTATAAATGTTTTAGGGGAACCTAACGCAAAAAAAAAAGAAAAAAAGTGTTGAGGCCCCACATAAATGAAAACCATACCAGACCATATGCCTTCAACTTGGGGGGGGGGGTCCACCCTGGCAAAGCACCTAATCCTCATGTTAATGAAGACAAAGGCCAGGATTGTGGGGATTCTGTGGTGGGGGCTGAATGGAATCTGGGGTTTTTTCTGGTGTTTTTTGCCTTCCTCTGGATCAACTGTGGGTGTAGGTTTGTGTATATGGGATTGTATTTTTTATTTATTTTTTGGTTGAACTTGATGGACTTGTCTTTTTTCAACCTGACTAACTATGAATCTCGATGTTACCTTTAACAATAAGAGGGCACTCAGACACCATCCCACCATTGAATGAGTACCCACACTCATTAAAATAAAATGTGAAAAGTAAATAAATACACATACAGTTTTTGAAAAGTATTTTATTTAAAAAATGTCACATGATGTATATCTATCAACCATCTTGTCATCCAGTGATGCAGATCCATATCAATAATGATAAATGGTGGACAATGCCCGCTGAAAGAAAAAAAATCCCTCCAACTGATGGGCATGTCTGATAATGTTGTTGATTGGTGCTGAATGACATCTTCTGGTTCCTGGTGCAAAAAATAAACCAAGGCATGGAGTCTCACTAGTGATGTCATTGACCAAATATGGCCATGACCATATTTGGTGTATGTCATTGAACTAAAATGTCGATATGACCATATTTGGTCAGTTATTTCATGCTAATGTTTTCCTTTTACATGGAATCCCTAGCCAATAAATGAATGCCAGATGACATCACCGGCCACTAAGAATGTGGCAGGTGCTGGCAGCCAATATCCACAAGGAAGCTGTCACATATAGTACCGGTATTTCTATAGCTACTATACTTTACGTTTTGCTCCTGCCAAATGAGTAAGAATTAACCACTTGCCGACCACTTCACAGCGATATACGTTGACAGAATGGCACGAGCAGGCAGAGAAACGTACCAGTATGTTACCGCCTACCCGCGGGCGGGGGAGCGATCGCGCCCCCCCCCCGGTGCTTGAGGCGGTCGATCCATCCTGAGGGGGAGGCCACTGATTCATGGCCTCTCCCTCACGATCGCTCCTGACGAAACAGAAGCTTCCTCTGCTTCTGAAACTGTAAACAGAAGCAGAGGAAGTGATGTCATCTCGCCTCGTGGAGCCTTTTCGTTCCGGAGTCTGAGGAGAGAAGACATCACAGTGAGTTGCACCAACAGACCACTAACACCAGTACACATAGGCACACAAATCACCCCCTCGATCACCCCCTGCACCCTCTGTCACCCCCTGTCACAGTGACACCAATAGCAAATATAGGGTAAGGCAAAGAAATCAGATATGACAACACCACATCCCAATGATTAATAGGAACAATAAGTAGGGAAGAGGGGTAACAAACCCCAGGACTTTATGGGTGTTCAGATAACAAGAGTGTAAAGACAGATACAAAAAATATGTAAAATTTTGATAATTTATTACAAAGATAAAAAGCATGAGGAAGGTAATCCACTCATATCAAGAATTAGCAGTTCCAAAAGCAGGTATGTGCACAGACAACGACACTCAAAATGTTTCGCTTTTTTGAAGCTTCTTCAGGAGATTCTGGTGTCATGCGTAACATACTAAGGATGACAGAAAAGACATGAATGAAACCTCATGTTGAGTGTTTTGCACAACACGAAAAAACAACCAAATATGCGCTCGTCACATTCGATGCCGTCACCGCCATCTTGCTACACCCTACCTATGCCTAGGAAGCTACCGCGCATGCGTCAAAGTCATTTCGAGCATGCGCGGGCTTCCCGGAGGACAGGTAAGTGTACACACACACACTTTTCTCGTCGAGAAACCTGCTGACAAGAATCTCGACGAGAAAAAAGAGAGCAGGTTCTCTATTTTTCTCGTCGAGATTCTTGTTGGTTTTCTTGACAAGAAACATGATAGCCGCGTACACACGACCGATTTACTCGGCTGGTTCTTGCTGAGAAACTCGGTCGTGTGTACGAGGCTTAAGTCTTAACACTCTTGTTATCTGAACACCCATAAAGTCCCGGGGTTCGTTACCCTCTTCCCTACTTATTGACACCAATAGCAGTTTTCTTTTTTTGCTGATCACTGCATTGGTGTCATTTTGTAACTGTTATAAGTGTTAGGGCAGTTAGTGGTAGGCCCCTTTAGGTCTAGGGTACCCCCTAACCCCCCCTAATAAAGGTTTAACCCCTTGATCGCGCCACAGTTAACCCTTTCACCCCCTGTCGTCAGTGTCACTAATCGATAATTTTTCTGATCGCTGTATTGGTGTCACGGGTGTAGCTAGTTAGCCTGTTAGTTATTTAGGTTCACCGTCAGGTTTTTATATTATCAGGTACCCCCATATACTACCTAATAAAGGTTTTAACCCTCTGATTGCCCCCTAGTTAACCCTTTCTCCCCCTGTCACCAGTGATCACCGTTAGGGATGAGCTTCGAGTTCGAGTCGAACTCATGTTCGACTCGAACATTGCCTGTTCGCCCGTTCGCCGAACAGCGAACAAATTGGGGTGTTCGCGGCAAATTCGAAAAATCTATGGGAGAAATCTAAAGTGCTAATTATAAAGGCTAATATGCAAGTTATTGTCCTAAAAAGGGTTTGGGGACCCGGGTCCTGCCCCAGGGGACATGTATCAATGCAAAAAGAAGTTTTAAAAACGGCCGTTTTTTCGGGAGCAGTGATTTTAATAATGCTTAAAATGAAAAAATAAAAGTGAAATATTCCTTTAAATTTCGTACCTGGGGGGTGTGTATGATATGCATGTGAAGTGGCGCATGTTTCCCGTGCTTAGAACTGTCCCTGCAAAAAATGTCATTTTTGAAAGAAAAAAATGCATTTAAAACTGACTCGCGGCTATTAATGAATTGTCGGCTCCCGGCAATACATACAAAAGTCATTGATAAAAAAAAAAAAAAAGCGTGGGGGTTCCCCAGAATTCAATTACAAGGCCCTTCAGGTCTGGAATGGATATTAAGGGGAACCCCGCCGCAAATTTAAAAAAAAAATTGACGTGGGGTTCCCCCAAATATCCATTCCAGGCCCTTCAGATCTGGCATGGATTTTAAGGGGAACTCCACCCCAAATGTAAAAAAAAAATGGCGTGGAGTCCCCCTAAAAATCCATACCAGACCCCTTATCCGAGCACGCAACCTGGCCGGCCGCAGGGGAAAAGGGGGGGGCGAGAGAGCGGCCCCCCCTCCCTCCTGAACCGTACCAAGCCACATGCCCTCAACATGGGGAGGATGTCCCCATGTTGATGGGGACAAGGGCCTCATCCCCACAACCCTTGCCCGGTGGTTGTGGGGGTCTGCGGGCGGGGGGCTTATCGGAATCTGGAAGACCCCTTTAACAAAGGGGACCCCCAGATCCCGGCCCCCCCCTATGTGAATTGGTAAGGGGTACATTGTACCCCTACCATTTCACGAACAAAGCGTAAAAAAATGTTTAAAAAAACACACAAACACCTTGAAAAAGTCCTTTATTTAAAAAAAAACAAAAAAAACATTCCAGCGGTGAAATCCAGTGTCCCGCGGCGATCCCGATGTCCAGCGCTGTCCTTCATTGGTTGTGCCTGAGCGGACCTGATGGGGAACTCCCTCTCAGTATTTTAAATGTATAGACCCGCCCCTTCTAAAGTTCCCCATCAGGTCCGCTCAGTGGACCAGATGCGGAACATGAGAAGGGGCGGGTCTATACATGTATTACCAAAGTGAGAGCAGTTCCCCATCAGGTCCGCCCCCTCGGTATGTCGGACCCGCCTACATCATTGGCTTGAGCGGGGAACTTCCTTCACTATGTAAATTTAAATTACACAGTGAAGGAAGTTCCCCGCTCAAGCCAATGACGTAGGCGGGTCCGACATACGGAGGGGGCGGACCTGATGGGGAACTGCTCTCACTTTGGTAATACATGTATAGACCCGCCCCTTCTCATGTTCCGCATCTGGTCCGCTGAGCGGACCTCATGGGGAACTTTAGAAGGGGCGGGTCTATACATTTAAAATACTGAGAGGGAGTTCCCCATCAGGTCCGCTCAGGCACAACCAATGAAGGACAGCGCTGGACATCGGGATCGCCGCGGGACACTGGATTTCACCGCTGGAATGTTTTTTTTTTTTTTTTTAATAAAGGACTTTTTTAAGGTGTTTGTGTGTTGTTTTTAAAAAAAAATTACGCTTTCTTCGTGAAATGGTAGGGGTACAATGTACCCCTTACCAATTCACATAGGGGGGGGCCGGGATCTGGGGGTCCCCTTTGTTAAAGGGGTCTTCCAGATTCCGATAAGCCCCCGCCCGCAGACCCCCACAACCACCGGGCAAGGGTTGTGGGGATGAGGCCCTTGTCCACATCAACATGGGGACATCCTCCCCATGTTGAGGGCATGTGGCTTGGTACGGTTCAGGAGGGAGGGGGGGCCGCTCTCTCGTCCCCCCCTTTTCCCCTGCGGCCGGCCAGGTTGCGTGCTCGGATAAGGGGTCTGGTATGGATTTTTAGGGGGACTCCACGCCATTTTTTTTTAAATTTGGGGCGGAGTTCCCCTTAAAATCCATGCCAGATCTGAAGGGCCTGGAATGGATATTTGGGGGAACCCCACGTCAATTTTTTTTTAAATTTGCGGCGGGGTTCCCCTTAATATCCATTCCAGACCTGAAGGGCCTGGTAATTGAATTCTGGGGAACCCCCACGCTTTTTTTTTTTTTTTTTTTTTATCAATGACTTTTGTATGTATTGCCGGGAGCCGACAATTCATTAATAGCCGCGAGTCAGTTTTAAATGCATTTTTTTCTTTCAAAAATGACATTTTTTGCAGGGACAGTTCTAAGCACAGGAAACATGCACCACTTTACATGCATATCATACACACCCCCCAGGTACGAAATTTAAAGGAATATTTCACTTCTATTGTTTCATTTTAAGCATTATTAAAATCACTGCTCCCGAAAAAACGGCCGTTTTTAAAACTTCTTTTTGCATTGATACATGTCTCCTGGGGCAGGACCCGGGTCCCCAAACCCTTTTTAGGACAATAACTTGCATATTAGCCTTTATAATTAACACTTTAGATTTTGAACGTTCGAGTCCATTGTATTTAATAGGGTTCTAAAGTTTACACGAACATATTGTCTGTTCGCAGGTTCTGGTGCGAACCGAACAGGGGGGTGTTCGGCTCATCCCTGATCACAGGTGACGCTAGTTAGCCAATTAGCTATTTAGGTTCACTGTCAGGTTTTTATAGCGTCAGGTATCCCCATATATTACCTAATAAAGGTTTTAACCCCCTGATTGCCCCCTAGTTAACCCTTTCACCCCCTGTCACCAGTGATCACTGTATAAGTGTTACGTGTGACGATGGTTAGTTCGTTTGTTTTTTAGAGCGTCAGGGCACCCGCCGTTTATTACCCAAGAAAGGTTTAACCCCCTGATCACCCGGCGGGTGAAATCAGTTAGGTTTTAGGGTCAGTTAGGGTCTGCGTCGCCTCAGGCAGCGTCAGATTAGTGCCAATAGCGCTAACAACCACGCACGCAGCATACACCTCCCTTAGTGGTATAGTATCTGAACTGATCAATATCTGATCTGATCAGATCTATACTAGCGTCCCCAGCAGTTTAGGGTTCCCAAAAACGCAGTGTTAGCGGGATCAGCCCAGATACCTGCTAGCACCTGCGTTTTTCCCCTCCGCCCCGCCCAGCCCACCCAAGTGCAGTATCGATCGATCACTGTCACTTACAAAACACCAAACACATAACTGCAGCATTCGCAGAGTCAGGCCTGATCCCTGTGATCGCTAACAATTTTTTTGGTAGAGTTTGATACAGTTGCTGATAGTCTAGGAGCTTTTTTCCGGTGAATCTTTCTACTGTACCAGTAAATTTAGAGATCAAAATGTCAAATCGAAGGTACAGTAGTAAAGAGGCCTACACGTTTCTGAGCATGACAGATAGTGAAGAGGAAGTTAGTCATCTCTCAAATTCAGGCTCAGAATGCGATCCTGTAGACGACAGCGTCTCCATGACAGATAGCTCTGACGACAGAGTTGTGGTCCCTGCCAAGGTCAGGCATACCCAACCCCGTTCTTCTTCTGCTGTTGTTGAGGTGCAAGAACCGCAGGGCTCTCGTATGGAGCAGAAAAGTACTAGTGCAGCTCATCCTTCTGGTGAACTGGCAAGCACCAGCGGCCTAGTACACCCTGGTCGTACATCCAGCACTGCAGTATCACGTGGTGACGTGGCAAGTCCCATAAGTGCAGTTCTAGCTGGTGAGGTGGCAAGCACAAGTAGTGTCCCGCTGCCACCAAGAAGACAAAGACAGGCCCGTTGTGTACATAGTGTCCTTCCTGCAGAATTTGCCAATCCTCATTGTAGCACCCGTACTTCCCCCATTCACTGGCCAACCCGGAATTCAGGTGGAAACAGTTGATTTTATGTCACTTGATTTTTATTCACTGATTTTCACGGAAGATCTCTATAGATCTATTGTGGACCAAAGTCATTTGTATGCTGGTCAATTCATTGCTGCTAGTCCCCAGTTGTCCTCCCTTGCCAGAGATTGGAAACCAATTACGGTTTCTGAATTTAAGACCTTTCTGGGCCTATCCCTCAACATGGGCATAGTTAAAATGAGTACGTTGCGGTCATATTGACCCAATTTACCATATGCCCTTGTTCTCTGCCTCCATGGCCAGGGCACGATACGAGCAGATCTTGCGGTTCATGCACTTCAATGACAATGAACTCTATCATCCTCGTGGAGACCCTGGATACGATCGGCTCTACAAAATTCGGCCCCTCATAAACCACTTCAACAAACGTTTTGCAGCCTTGTTTACTTCCGATCAAGTTGTCTGCGTTGATGAGTCCCTGATTAAATTTTCTGCCCGCTTGTCTTTCAAACAGTATCTTCCCAGCAAGCATGCCAGATATGGGGTTAAGATGTATAAGCTCTGTGACAGGGCAACAGGCTATACATATAGTTTTATGGTTTACGAGGGAAGAGATAGTCACGTAGAGCCGGAGAACTGCCCATATTACATAGGGAGTGCTGGCAAGATTGTGTGGGACTTGGTGTCACCCTTATTCGGAAAGGGGTACCATTTGTATGTGGACGATTATTACACAAGCGTGACACTTTTTACTCACTTGTTTGATCATCAGATTGGCGCATGTGGCACCGTGCAACCTAATCGCCGGGGCTTACTACAGCGGCTTGTAGATTTCCGTCTTAGTCTGGGGGAGAGAGCCTGCTTCAAGTGTAATAATTTGCTCGCTGTGAAGTGGAGGGATAATAAGAATGTTTTTGTTCTGTCCTCCCTTCATGCAGACACGACAGTTCAAATTCCTATGGCGAATTAGTGTTGTGGAGAAACCCCTCTGTGTCCACGAATATAACCAAAATATGGGAGGGGTGGACCTCAACGACCAGTTGTTGGCGCCGTACCTAGTTGCCCGTAAGGCCAGATGCTGGTACAAAAAAGTGTCTGTATAGTTATTTTGATTGTCTTTGCTGAACGCTCATGTGCTATACAGAGCTTCAGGTCGGACTGGTTCCTTCCTTAAATTCCAGGAAGAGATCGTCAGAGCCCTTCTGTTTCCAGACGGTGCTTCACCTCACCATCCCAATCCAAATGCAGTAAGCCAACTGCTTGAGAGGCATTTTCCGTATGTCATCCCTGGTACCCCTACCCAACGAGCCCCCCAAAGAAGATGTTGTGTCTGTAGCAATCGCGGATATAGGGGTGACACCCGCTATTATTGTCCCACCTGTCCTGACAATCCTGGTCTTTCCATTGGTGAATGTTTTGAACGCTACCATACACTAGTGGAGTTTTAGAGTAGGGTACAGCACTGCACAAAATAGGACACACTTTCACAGGGTCTCCCCAGATGCCATTGCATTTTGAGAGACCCGAACCTGGAACCGAACCATTACAGTTACAGTTACAGTTACAAATAAAAGTGTAAAAAAAAAAGTAAAATATATACAGTATATATATATATATAAAATAATAAAAAAATAAAATAGTTGTTGTTTTATTGTTCTCTCTATTCTCTCTCTATTGTTCTGCTCTTTTTTACTGTATTCTATTCTGCAATGTTTTATTGTTATTATGTTTTTATTAATAACTTGTTCTTTATTAGAATTTCAAAGGTACATGCATGTTATAGCCACAATATTAATACGAACAGAAACAGATGTTCCAACTAGAGACAAGCTTCTCTGACAAGCATTATCTTATTAAAGCAAACATTGAAATACTAACGAGGGTGGGTAAACCTGGATAGTCGATTGAAAAGAGGTCCTAGATGGAGAAAGGGTGGGAAGGAGGGGGTAAGGGGTAGGGGTAGAAGGAAGGAGGACAAAGAGGGCACCAGCGAACCTGAGAAAGGGAGAAAGGTGAGTAATGAGCATTTCATAACGGTATAGTTATACTTGAACAGTGCATTTTGGGTGGTGTAACCATAGTGACCACATAGCCATAAATTTCTCTAAGTGCAGGTTTTTCCTAGCTACAATTTGTTCCATTTCACACTGGATGTTGAGATCGGCGACAGTACTTGAAATGGAGGGGATTGTAGTAGTTTTACATAATCTAGTAATGTTCAATTGTTATTATGTTTTATCATGTTTGCTTTTCAGGTATGTCATTTTTTTATACTTTACTGTTTACTGTGTTTTATTGTTAACCATTTTTTTGTTTTTTAGGTACGCCATTCAGCTGCAGCGTGGATTTATTTATCTTGACAGCAACAGCGTTTGCTCCCACGATACATAAAGCCGTGACTCCAGCGCTGTATTAGGTGATTTCACCACCACAGTTAAAAAAAAGAGCATATGTGCCGAAGCATGGGGGCAGCAGGGGTGGAGGAGCGATTTGCTCCTAACTTTTGGGGCGGATGCCCCCATGCTTCAGCATATATATATTTTATATAAATCAAAACGAAAACACATTTAGTGAAAATAGTTGATCACTGTGTGAAATTAATCAATATAGTGAAAAGTTATTAACCAGAAAAAGGTTAGTGCAAAAAAAGGTCCATGTAAATGTAATCACACCTACACATGATAGTCCATATAACCGTGTAACTTAATGAACTGTGCTGTGTAGAAACAAACAAAAAAAGTCCAAAAAGGAGGATGTAATGATCACAGTATGGAACCTCTAGGGATCAATCCAGTATTAGCTAAAATATTCCAATATTAGGTGAAATATTCAGAAGAAGCCTTGATCTATTTGCAGCCAAAAGATGTAACAATAATGCCGCTTACCAGATAGGTGAGACCTCAAATTATAGAGATCTGATGAGCGTGTGCATCAGCCTGCCGGCAGCGATAATATCCACCTGTTCCTCGATCCAAGGAGGCTGTTCTTATCTGACTACGGTGAACCTTGTCCACTTCAGTTGTTTGATATACCGGATCAGGAAAGGGAAATCACAGGCAGGAATCGCTCAACCTTCCAGGCGCAGTCCTTCGAGTAGTTACTGCTCACTTTGGCAGTATTGTACATTTCTGGAGGAGGATGACTAGTGAAAATTCTCCTCTGCTGCTTCTTCCAGTAATGTCTTCTCTCTACTTCCTCCTGACTCACCTCTCACCCGGAATTTCCTGTGAGGTGAGTCAGGAGGAAGTAGAGTGGTTATACCAGAATGATGCCTGCGGGTTTAGGTATCATCTTGGTATCATTCTTTTCAGCCAGCGGTCGGCTTTCATGTAAAAGCAATCCTAGAGGCTAATTATCCTCTAGACTGCTTTTACAAGCAGTGGGAGTGAATGCAACGCCCCCCCACCACCGTCTTCCATGGTTTTCTCTGGCTCTCCCAACAGGGAACCTGAGAATGCAGCCGATGGTTCCGCCAGCTAACCATAGAGCTGATCAGAGACCAGAATGGCTCCAATCATCTCTATGGCCTAACAAACCAGAAGCTACGAGCATTTCATGACTTAGATTTCGCCGGATATAAACAGCGCCATTGGGAAATTGGGAAAGCATTTTATTACACCGATCTTGGTGTGGTCAGATTCTTTGAGGGCAGAGATCTAGTGTCTAATAGACCCAACAAAAAAAAAAAAAGAGTACCTGTCACTACCTAATGCTATCATAGGGGATATTTACATTCCCTGAGATAACAATAAAAATGATAAAAAAAATATGAATGAAAGGAACAGTTTAAAAATAAAATAAAAAGCAAAATAAATAATAATAAAAAAAAGCACCCCTTTCCCCCCCTGCTCTCACGCAAAGGCGAACGCAAGCGTCGGTCTGGCGTCCTATGTAAACAGCAATTGCACCATGCATGTGAGGTATCACCGCGAAGGTCAGATCGAGGGCAGTAATTTTAGCAGTAGACCTCCTCTGTAAATCTAAAGTGGTAATCTGTAAAGGCTTTTAAAGGCTTTTAAAAATGTATGTAGTTTGTCGCCGCTGCACGTTTGTGCGCAATTTTAAAGCATGTCGTGTTTGGTATCCATGTACTCGACCTAAGATCATATTTTTTATTTCATCAAACATTTGGGCAATATAGTGCATTAAAATTAAAAAAGTGTGTTTTTCCCCAAAAAATTTGTTGAAAAATTGCTGCGCAAATACTGTGTGAAAAAAAAATGCAACACCCACAATTTTAATCTGTAGGACCTTTGCTTTAAAAATATATATAATGTTTGGGGGTTCAAAGTAATTTTCTTCATGTAAACAAAAAGTGTCAGAAAGGGCTTTGTCTTCAAGTGGTTAGAAGAGTGGGTGATGTGTGACATAAGCTTTTAAATGTTGTGCATGAAATACCAGGAGAGTTCAAACCCCCGCCCCCCAAATGACCCCATTTTGGAAAGTAGACACCCCAAGCTATTTATATATGATAGGTGGATCACGCTAACTTTTTTATATGTATTACCACTCCTTATGATATCAAAAAAACAAACACAAATTGGTGTATGGGTTATGTGAGCTCTATGCTCTATATGTATAGTATATCCAAACCTGTTAGATAAGACCTGCTATATAAATACCAATGATCAAAGTGCTTGTGTCCAAAACAAAGTGGATATAATTAAGAAAATATATAAAATTATAAAAATTAAGCTTAAACCAAAAAACTGTGTTGTACAGTTCATTAAGTCCATCAAAAAAAACAAAACAGCAAATGGTAACAAGTGAAAAAAATCAGGTGCAAACAATTCAATCAGTGTCCTCAGTGAAAAGTCGCTCCTTTTCAATGGTGCCTTCCTATGCTGCTACCTTCACCATATATGTGCATCCACCACCACCTAGTGAAATGGCCACTCACCAGATAGGGCTAGGATAAGCGCCTTTGGTTCATTTAGATAAGGATAACTACTCTGTATTGCAGATCCGTCAGCAATCCTCCCCACTGCTCTGTTTGAGTGTCTTGCTCTATGAACTCTCATGGAACACACAAACGGCCATCATAGTGTAGTATATTGTATAAAATCTATTAAAGTTAAAAAATATATCACAAACTCACATGTTTCGGTGCCTTAAGGCCGTCACTAAGCTGATCCAGCCGTGTATAAGAGTATGTCTGGTCTGCATGTGTGCCCCTGTAATTCCTCACAAACAGCGTGCGTTCCAGGCCTCATTATCGCATGACCGGAAGTGACAAACAAGTTGTTTCCCAGCAGCCTCTATCTAAGATATGAATTGTATCTTGGCGCCGGTAACACATTTTTGCACCCAGCTATTTGCTGAGAGGCATGTCGAGTCCATGGAATATTTTATATTTTGACACAAGTTGTGGGAAAAAGATTTTTTTTTTTTTTTAACAAAGTTGTCACTAAATGATATATTGCTCAAACATGCCATGGGCATATGTGGAATTACACCCCAAAATAAATATAAATGAATATCAAACACAATCATGCAATAAAATTTATAAAAATCCATAGAGTGCATGTGATAAATTGCATAGAAGTCCATATAAAGTGCAAAGCAAATGTGCAAATGCTATTTAGAAATAAATATAAATCCACAATGAGTGAAAAACAAGTGCTGGTGCAAGAATTGCAGTGCTGAATTGCGTCAACAGAGTGACACTGTGACTTCGGTGCTTAAAATCTTCGATGTGTTTCACACCCGTGGGTGTGCTAGCTTCTTACCTCACTGATGTAAAGTAACCTGCACAATCAAGTAAGGGTAGGTGATCACACACAGGGAAATCCCTTCAACGTTTCTTCCTGATTTTTTCGTTTAAGCTACAGCCTGGATATTGCTTCCTATATGTTCTTCACGATGTAGGGTAAGCAAGAGATCATCTCAGGTAAAACCATATCAGTCATGGAGGGGGGGAGGATTAAAAGAAGGAAGATGCTTCCATAGTATAGTATAGTATGTATTTAAAAATATGAATTTTTCTTAGCATTCGAGTCATTATCTCCACGTATGTTGCGTTATGTAAACATATCTATTGTAGTAACCAGCAATCGCAGTTTCTTTTGTATGAGTAACGCTGTAACTATGTTGTTATGTCAATTGGCAAAATTAATAAAAATCTATTGATACTAAAAAAAAAAATATTAATTTTAAACAAAGCCAAAATGTAGAATAACTCACATTTAAAATGGGTAAAGAGGACAAAGCACAACTTGAGGGAGGTGCCTAGTAATAGTGCTGACAGCATGCTGGAGCATGGAGGTGAGACGTCGGGTCTCCAGACCCCTCTCCAGGAAAATGAGTAGCTGAACTTGAAGCACCCCGCCCCGCAGCATGCCTATCCCCCCCCCCCCCGTAGCTCGTCTATCCCCCCGCATGCTTAGAAGCAGCCAGCCAAATGGATCTATTGCGCGGCCTGCACTGCGGAGTGACAGCCAGCAGACAGAACGGTCATGAGAGGACCCTGGAAACCTGCAGGAGACGCCGCATGAGACCCGGGAAGAGTCGCAGGGAAGCTGGAGACGACGGCGGGCAGCGGAGGGAGCTAGCAAGTGACTGGGTCAGAGCCGTAGCTCCGATCCTACTACAGTACGGGAGCCCCACCTTGTCTTACTCTCTTGGCCTCCAACAACTCCACTCGCCTCCACCTATCAGCCTGATTGCCCCCTTCTGCGCCAAATGAGGTAGCGGTTAGTACGGGAAAAGTACTGAAGATACGTGAGTAATCCCAGTCTTGGGCTCTTTTGAGAAATGTGGAAGTGGATTGCTGAGAAAGTGCTTACTTTTAGAAAGCATCTTAAAACTGATCAATATTGACTGTCTTGATTGCCTTTTTTCTCCTAATGAGAGCTGAAGTAGAACTGTGTGTTAGCAGTGAGCAGTGAACATTAGAAATCGCACAGATAATCAGCCACTATATCCTGTATAAATCTGCCTGAATTGTGTTGAATAGACCCGTACGCTAGTAGTGAGTATTTTAAAGAAAAAAAAAAGGAACTGCTACAAATGATGGCCTTGGCATTTCCGTGTTGAGCTGAATGTGAACTGTGCCAGCAGTAAGTCCTATAAACACCAGGACCTTTGTTTCTACAGTGCAGCAGTGAAAACACAGAAAATGGATACTAGTGCTTACCTCCACGGGAGGTTCAGTGCTAGATGGGAATGACATAATGACATAATAGAGGTGATAACCACAGGGATAAAGCAGACACAAAAGAATTGAGACTTTTTCCCTTTTTTTTTTTTGTTTGTTTGTTGCGCTCTGCCCCCGAAGCTCTGGCTAACGTTAATGGTATTTGCCTGGTATTAACTTTTCTGTGCTGCGCTAGCGGTGCTGTTCTAGCTTGGAACATAGAGGAAGATACTGCACGGTGTGCAGGACGGTCATATCGGTATAGTACAGAGAGGCGCAGTAACAGACAGCTGGGTGGAACATAGCAGAGGGGATAAGGCCCCAAGAACAGAGCTCAAAAGAAACACCATGAGCACGAGGAGAAAGGGAGCAAGAGGGGGAGCAACCCCAAAATCCCCCCGCTTAAGTTTGATCCCTAGCCCGGGCCCAATGAACGGCGGAAAAGCAGCAAGGAGTTAAAAGTAATCAGATAGATAATAAGGAAAAGAAGAAGGAAAATAAAAAAGCGCAGAATAAAAACTCGGTGGAGACAGACACACTATCAGAGTCCAGAATAGAACAAGAGACCGAAGTAGAGCCTGAGCAGAGAAAAGAAGAGGTACAACAAAATAAGGTGCTACTACCAACAAAAATAGAAATAGAGGGCATGTTTGCGGCCCTGGAAAAATCATTAAAATCGCAAATGGAGGTAATACAGGAGAATATGGGGTACTTGCGCGAAAGAGTGGAGGGAGTGGAAGAAAAAACAGATTACAATGAAATTACTATAAAAAAAACTTGAGGGAGAAATAAAGTCTATAAGGAGAGAACAACAGGAACAAGCATACAAACTGGAGGACCAAGAGAACAGAGATAGAAGGAAGAACATAAGAATTCGAGGGGTACCCGAGTCATCCCAGCCAGAGAATCTAGCAGAAATAATAATGAAAATCTGTAACCCATTGCTGGATAGAGAAACAACATCCCCAATAAGAATTGAGAGAGCACACAGAATAAGAAGACCAAAGGAAATATCGCAGGAAAAACCGAGCGACATCATTGTGCGATTTGAAAGTTGGAGGAAAAAAAATCAACTATGGAGAAAATCACCAATAAAATTGGAAGAAAACCATATTCAAATTTTTCAGAATCTGTCTCAAGAAACGCTGAAAAGAAGAAGGAATCTAAAACCTTTATTGAAGGCACTCCAAGAACACGAGATCCAATACAATTGGGGTTTCCCAGCATGCCTGATTGGAAGAAAAAACTGCATCTCGGCGAGATTGAGATTTATAGAAGAGATACCGGAATTCTGTAAAATTTTATTACATACAATGTAAGTGGTTTGAACTCCCCAGAAAAAAGTCACATGATATTAAGGGAGCTTGAAAGGTATTCTGCAGAAATCGTGTTTCTTCAGGAGACACATTTAGCACTAGACTCCAATACAAAAATCTATTTGCCTGTGATTCCTACCTGGTATTACAGAGACTCCCCAAATAAAAGAGCAAAGGGAGTAGCTATAGGTATTGAGAAGAATATAAACTTTACAGTAGAAGACAGAAGAGTCGACCCAGAGGGCCGGTACCTGTTCCTAAAAGGAAATCTCCAAATGTACGGTATATTGTCCAAATAGTTATCCTAAAAGATTATACAGTAGGTGCCGCCGACATTGTATATTCATCGTGATCCCATCGCGGAGATTCTCGGCAACAGGGTGCCGACATCTCGGCGACAGGGTGGCGACATCTCGCGCTCGCTGCAATAGTGAGGAGACGCGGCACTGTATTGAACGGGTTCCGATGTGGATTCCCGCCAATAGCAGGCACCGTGTTCGGTATGAATCCTGAGCGGGAACTCCATGCCAATTTTTAAATAAAAAAACGGCATGGGTTCCCCCTCCTGGAGCATACCAGGCCCTTGGGTCTGGTATGGATTTGAAGGGGAATCCCCTAAGCCAAAAAATCGGCATGGGGGTCCCCCTCAAAATCCAAACCAGACCCTTATCCGAGCACGCAACCTGGCAGGCCGCAGGAAAAGAGGGGGATGAGAGAGCGGCCCCCCTCCCACCTGAACCGTGCCAGGCCGCATGCCCTCAACATGGGGGGTTTGGTGCTCTGGGGCAGGTGGGCGACCTGCGGCCCCCCCACCCCAAAGCACCATGTCCCCATGTTGATGGGGACAAGGGCCTCTTCCCGACAACCCTGGCCGTTGGTTGTCGGGGTCTGCGGACGGGGGCTGATCGGAATCTGGGAGCTGATCGAAATCCGGGAGCCCCCTTTAATAAGGGGGCCCCCAGATGGCGGCCCCCCACCCTATGTGAATGAGTATGGGGTACATCATACCCCTACCCAATTACCTGGTGGAAAAAAAATGTCAATAAAAAAACACACACAGCTTTTTAAAGTAATTTATTACACAGCTCCGGGGGTCTTCTTCCAACTCCGGGGGTTTCTTCTGACTTCGGGGGTCTCCGGTGTCGTCTCCGCGCTCTCCGGTTTTTTCTTCCTTCTGCCGGGCCTTCCAGCTCTTTTGCTAGCGGAGAGGCCCGGTCTTCCCCGTTGTCTCGTCCGGCTCTCCGTTGTCCTTCTGCCGGCCCCTCCACTATCTTCTTCCAGCTCTTTTGCTAGTGGAGGGGCCCGGTCTTCATCGTCGTCCCGTCCCGCTCTCCGTTGTCCTTCTGCCGGCCCCTCCAATATCTTCTTCCAGCTCTTTTGCTAGTGGAGGGGCCCGGTCTTCCCGTCACCATCGGCGTCTTGTTCCCTCTTCTCCTCCTCGATGTTGACTTGTCGTTTCCTCCCGCTGTAATGCTGGCTGTTCGGTCTGCAACGATTTATATAGGCCTCTCATGACGTCACAGTCACATGCTCCCATGACGTCACAGTCACATGCTCCGGGGCCACCCGGAGCATGTGACTGTGACGTCATGAGAAGCCTATATAAATCGTTGCGGACCGAACAGCCAGCATTACAGCATTACAGCATTACAGCGGGAGGAAGCGACGAGTCAACATCGAGGAGGAGAAGAGAGAAGAAGACGGCGACGATGAAGACCGGGCCCCTCCACTAGCAAAAGAGCTGGAAGAAGATAGTGGAGGGGCCGGCAGAAGGACAACGGAGAGCCGGACGAGACGACGGGGAAGACCAGGCCTCTCCGCTAGCAAAAGAGCTGGAAGAAGATAGCGGAGGCCCGGCAGAAGGAAGAAAGAACCGGAGAGCGCGGAGATGACACCAGAGACCCCCGAAGTCGGAAGAGACCCCCGGAGTCGGAAGAAGACCCCCGGAGCTGTGTAATAAATTACTTTAAAAAGCTGTGTGTGTTTTTTTATTGACATTTTTTTTCCACCAGGTGAATGGGTAGGGGTACGATGTACCCCATACTCATTCACATAGGGTGGGGGGCCGGCATCTGGGGGCCCCCTTATTGATTCCGATCAGCCCCCGCCCGCAGACCCCGACAACCAACGGCCAGTGTTGTCGGGAAGAGGCCCTTGTCCCCATCAACATGGGGACAGGGTGCTTTAGGGTGGGGGGGCCGTAGGTCGCCCCCCTGCCCCAGAGCACCAAACCCCCCATGTTGAGGGCATGCGGCCTGGTACGGTTCAGGAGGGAGGGGGGCCGCTCTCTTGTCCCCCCCTCTTTTCCTGCGGCCTGCCAGGTTGCATGCTCGGATAAGGGTCTGGTTTGGATTTTGAGGGGGACCCCCACGCCAATTTTTTTGGCTTAGGGGATTCCCCTTCAAATCCATACCAGACCTAAGGGCCTGGTATGCTCCTGGAGGGGGAACCCATGCCGTTTTTTTATTTAAAAATTGGCGTGGAGTTCCCGCTCAGGATTCATACCAAACACAGTGCCTGGTATTGGCAGGAATACACGTCAGATCTCTGTCTACCGGCCTCAATGTCAGCAATGCGTGTCGCTCGTTGCGAAAGGAAAAACTAAATTTTTCCTTTCCCGATGACGAGACAGCTCGGTGATAGCTCTTGCGTCGGGGCTCGTAGAGTGTCAATCTCACCGCTAGAAGAGGCGAGATTGACACAAAATCGGCGGCACCTACTGTACGTATTATTCATCGGTGCACGACACGTACTCGAGATTGGATTATATGCTTGTGGACCATGGGCTCTTGGAATATGTAGTAGATACCTCGATAGGTCTAAAATCAATCTCAGATCACGCCCCAGTAACGGTAAAAATTAGATTCAATAACATAGAACAAAGCAAGGGTACATGGAGTTTAAATGAAGACCTCTTAGATATTAAAGAAGTAGGTGAGATAATATCAAGGGAAATCTGAGAATATTTCAGAATAAATAATACATCAGAAGTAAGTGCGGCAACAATATGGGAAGCCCATAAGGTTTGTATAAGGGGCAAATTGATCTCCATAGGGGCGGGGAAAAAGAAGGAAAGGGATCAAAAGAGGAAAAATTTGTTAAAGGAATTACATGATCTGGAACAAAAAGATAAAAAACAACAAGATAGAGAAATACATCAAAAAAGAATAATTAAGAGGGGTCAACTTAGAGATGTGATGGAACAAGAAACCAGAAAAGTATTTAAAGACGTAGCAAAGGAAGGGTATAAATGGGGGAACAAGCCCGGGAAGTACCTCACAAGAGTAGTAAAGGAGAGAAAAACCCTAAATTATATAGACAAAATAAAGAACCAGAGAGGAGAGATGAAATTCAAAACATCTGAAATTGCAGAAGCGTTTAAGACATACTATAGCGCACTATACGACATTAGAGTAAAAGAGACACGTCAGGAAGAGGAAACCAGGAAATTAGGAATACAGGAATACCTCGAGCAAACTAACCTACCAAAGATAACAGCGGAAAGTGCAGAGCTCTTAGAAGATCCAATTACACAAGATGAAATAAATAAAGCTCTCCAAGAAACAACAGGGAAGCCCAGGACCTGATGGGTTTCAGATCAAATAGTATAAAAAATTTAAAGACCAGCTAGTCCCAGAACTGTGTAACTATTTTAACAGAATGGGGGAAGATCTAGAAATAAAAAAAGAATCTCTCCTTGCCAATATCTCTGTTATACCAAAAGCAGGAAAGGATGGAACAATATGCTCCAACTATCGGCCTATAGACCTATTGAATACAGACATCAAGTTATATGCAAAAGTATTGGCAACGAGATTAAAAACCGTAATGCCGAAATTAATCAATGCAGATCAGGCGGGCTTTGTGGCAGGGAGAGAAGGTAGAGATAACAGCATAAGAACCCTATTATTAATCCAGAAAAGGAAGGAGAGGAAAGCCCCAGTCGTACTCATGTCGATAGATGCTAAAAAAGCATTTGACCGAGTCGACTGGGGGTTTATGATGGATACACTCCGGTATGTTGTTGTGGGACCAAAGTACATGAAATGGGTTAAAAACGTATACACCCTCCCGACAGCCAGGGTAAAGGTAAATGAGAGTGTGTCGTCCGTGTTTGAGATGCATAATGGAACGAGACAGGGGTACCAGCTCTCACCCCTCCTGTATGTGTTAGCGTTGGAACCATTGTTGATAAATATACAGAATAATCAAGACATGGGGGGGTGATAATAGGCGAGGATGAACATAAAGTGGCTGCATATGCAGATGACATACTCCTATACCTAATGAAACCAAAGTTGTCTTTGCCCAATGTAGTAAAGGAAATAAAAAAATATGGGGACCTCTCAAACTTCAAGATTAATCCAATAAAGACTGTAATCTTGAACCTAGGAATAGACAAAAAGGAAGAAAGATTACTACAGAAAGAATTCCCGTTCAATTGGGAGACAAAAAAATTAACATATCTAGCAATCAAAATAACAACAACATTAGAAGAACTGTATCCTGTCAATTTTATCCCCTCCAAGAGACCCATTTCATGGACAGGAAGGATCAGCATATTAAAAATGATGATCCTCCCGAAAGTGACATATAGGCTGCAGATGTTCCCAATAGATATACCCCAACCGTTCTTTAAGGCGATGAAAACAATGATTTTGAAATAGATATGGCAGGGTAAAAAGGCAAGAATAAAGTATACACTATTAACCCGGGGGAAAAAAAAACAGGGGCATGTCTTTACTAGACATAAAAACATACCATAAGGCGATAATTTTAGCTAGACTAGCGGAATGGGCAAACCCATATACAAAAAAGAAATGGGCACAAATGGAAGATATATTAAGCACGACGCACTTACAAAAAAGCATATGGGTACCACCGAAATTCAGAACAGTGGGTACAGATACACATAATATAACTAGGAAGGTATTCAAAATCTGGGACACATTGCACCGACACAAAAAATGGAAATATAACTCTCCATTAATTCCGTTAGCAGGTACAGCGTTTTTTACACCAGGAAATGGGACACGATTAGGAAAGCTACTGGGAACTGCACAATTAAAAGATATAATCACATTAGGTAAAATAAGAACAAGACAAGATTTAATCACGATGTATGGGTGGAGTCAGCTCAGTGACTGGGAATATTTTCAATTAAAGCACTTAGTGAGCACTATCCCACAACCAATCAGAAACGAAAAAGTGCTAACCCCAATGGAAAAGATATGTAGTAAAGGAAAGCCCCTGAGACATGGCATATTACAGGTGTATAAAATGTTAACAGAATTAGAAACAAAAGGACAGTTACCCTTCATAGAAAAATGGGGGCAAGACCTGGGCAAAGAAATAGAGGAAAAGCAAATGTTTGAAGCAGTATACAGTTTCGCATCAGACTCAACCACGATAGAAGCAAATTATAAGAGCATGGTACGCTGGCACCTGACGCCAGAGAGAATGAATAAAATTCATCCTAACAACTCCCCATTATGTGGGAGGGGCTGTAAGCAACTGGGAATAACAATGTATATGTGGTGGGAATGCCCAATAATAGAGGAGTACTGGGCAGAGATCCTGGACTATATTGAAGCAGTAACTGGGGATTTTTTTTTACAAAATGCCTGGACATATTTATTTCATGGCACAAACAAAAGAAAAAAGCAATATCGGAAAACATTAGTCCCACCCCTGCTCAACGCGGAAAAGGGTTTAATCCCAAAAAACTCAACAAAAAAACGGCCATAAAGGAATGGATACAGCGGGTCGATCACATCTCTGAGATGGAATATCTGAGCCAGGGAGAGCAAGGAAAGGGGGAAAACTATAGAGCAATATGGGAAAAATTGAGAATCTTTAAAATGTCAGACAAATATGTTCAGGGAATGACAGAAAAAGATAAGGAATAAAGCAAAGTAAGAAAGGAGGAGGACGGATATGGGGAAGGGGTAAAAGGGAATGTAAGGAAATATGTAAAAGTACTTATTTTTGTACCAAGTTTTTTTATTACACCATTGTGGGTATGTGTTATATATGACAAACAATTTCCTAATAAAGAATAAATAAAAAAATAAAAAAATGGGTAAAGAGCAGGGATGAGCCGAACACCCCCCTGTTCGGTTCGTACCAGAACCTGCGAACAGACAGAATGTTCGCGTGAACTTTAGAACCCTATTAAATACAATGGACTCGAACGTTCGAAATCTAAAGTGCTAATTATAAAGGCTTATATGCAAGTTATTGTCCTAAAAAGTGTTTGGGGACCCGGGTCCTGCCCCAGGGGACATGTATCAATGCAAAAAAAATTTTTTTTTTAAATTACGTTCCCCTTAAACGAACGAGCAGCGAGCTTGTGGGCCTGGACGTCACTTTCAGTGTCCGATGAACAGACATTTTTTTTTTCTTGTCATTTTTCAATCACTTGGGACAAAAAAAAATGTAATATTCAATGGGCTTAACATGCCTCTCAGCAATTTCCTTGGGGTGTCTACTTTGCAAAATGGGGTCATTTGGGGGGGGGGGGGTTTGTACTGCCCTGCCATTTTAGCACCTCAAGAAATGAGATAGGCAGTCATAAACTAAAAGCTGCTTAAATTCCAGAAAATGTACACTAGATTGTAGACGCTATAACTTTTGCGCAAACCAATAAATATACGCTAATTGACATATTTTTTTACCAAAGACATGTGGGTCAATACATTTTGGCTTAAATGTATGACTAAAATTGAGTTTATTGTATTTTTCTTATAACAAAAAGTAGAAAATGTAATATATTTTTTTTAATTTTCTGTCTTTTTCCGTTTATATTGCAAAAAAATAAAATCGCAGAGGCAATCAAATACCATAAAAAGAAGGACGCAAATTTTGTTTGGGTACAACATTGCATGACCGCGCAATTACCAGTTAAAGCAGCGCAGTGCCAAATTGTAAAAAGTCTCTCTGGTCTTTAGGCAGCCAAATGGTCGGGGCGGAAGTGGTTAAGGTGTTTGGATTAATGCTAGCCAAATTTTGGTTTGGTTTTGTGTTCAGAACTAGGGATGAGCCGAACACCCCCCGGTTCGGTTCACACCAGAACATGCGAACGGACCGAAAGTTCGCGCGAACATTCGAACGTTGTTAAAGTCTATGGGACCCGAATGTCAAAAATCAAAAGTACAAATTTTAAAGGCTAATATGCAAGTTATTGTCCTAAAAAGTGTTTGGGGACCCGGATCCTGCCCCAAGGGACATGTATCAATGCAAAAAAAAGTATTAAAAACTGCAGTTTTTTCGGGAGCAGTGATTTTAAAGCGGAGCTCCACCCTATTTTTGAAGTTTCTTCCATCCTCTTCAGTATTGTCCCCTGCATAAGAATTGGAATATTAAAATTTTTCTTATTAAAAACTCACGGTTCTGTTGTCCTCTGTTTGTATCTCCCGCCGCGGCCGCCTCATCTCGCCTGTATCTCTCGTCGCGTCATCCAGCGATCGCTAGGCCTCCTGGGAGATGTTTGTCATCAATCCCACGAGGCCCTGGGTCCTAGCATCACGTTATTTCTAAACAGGAAATGACGCGATGCACGGCGACGCCCGGCGCCATTTTAAGTATGGGAAGCCTGCCTTTGTTTGCCAGTCTGCATCTAGCATCCAAAGGATCAACATCGTCGGCGGAGGGAAAATCTTTTTATTCTTAAATAAAAAGTATTTTTGAGAGCGGTAAGTGGTGGGGCTAATCCTGGGCTTCTAAATCAGCAGTGTGATGGGCACAGTGACAGCGTGATGGTGGCAATGTGCGGATGTATATAGGTGCTGTGTGGAGGTATGTGCTGTGCAACATGTTCTGTGCTGTTATGTGTAACATGTTCTGTGCTGTTATGTTTAACATGTTCTGTGCTGTTATGTGTAACATGTTCTGTGCCGTTATGTGTAACATGTTCTGTGCTGTTATGTGTAACATGTGCTGTGTTGTGTAACATGTGATGTGCTGTGTTGTGTAACATGTGATGTGCTGTGTTGTGTAACATGTGCTGTGTTGTGTAACATGTGCTGTGCTGTGTAACATGTGCTGTGTTGTGTAACATGTGCTGTGCTGTGTTGTGTAACATGTGCTGTGCTATGTTCGGGTAACATGTGCTGTGTAACATGTGCTGTGTAAAATGTGTTGTGGGACATGTGATGTGGTTGTGGGACATGTGATGTGCTTGTGGGACATGTGATGTGCTTGTGGGACATGTGATGTGCTTGAGGGACATGTGATGTGCTTGAGGGACATGTGATGTGCTTGAGGGACATGTGATGTGCTTGTGGGACATGTGATGTGCTTGTGGGACATGTGATGCGCTAGGGGCAGCGTGAAGTGATGCTGGCAGTGTGATGGGGGCAGATAGATTTTTCTCTCTATATGCCTTTCCCCCGTCACCCTCATTTACTCTCCCTTTCCCACTGTGCCTCTACCCCATATCATACAATGATATTATAAATTATGTTGTTTTAATTATCATTTTTAAATTACAAATGCTGAAGGACTGCCATAGAAATACATCTTTACTTGGTTTACGCTATTTGCAGGTAAGCAATAAACAAAATAATGCAAAAGTAATTTTATTAGAAAATATTTATAATTATATAATCTCATTCATTTTTTTTTTTTTATCTTCTAGGTTGAAGTGGTTTTTCGAAAATGTAACTTTAAAAAATGTAATATTTATTTTAAAAAAAAAATATTACTGTTGTAATTTAAACTATTTTAAAATCATCTTGCTCTCTTTGCCCCTCACTCTCTCTCTTCCTCCCCTCTCTCTCTCTTCCCCCCTCTCTCTTTCCCCCCTCTCTTTCTCTCTTTCCCCCTCTCTCTCTCTCTCTTCCCCCTCTCTCTCTCTCTTTCCCCCTCTCTCTCCCCCCTCTCTTTCTCTTCCCCCCCTCTCTCTCTCCCCTCTCTCTCTCCCCCCTCTCTCTTCCCCCCTCTCTCTTCCCCCCTCTCTCTTCCCCCCCCTCTCTCTTCCCCCCTCTCTCTCTCTTCCCCCCTCTCTCTTCCCCCCCCTCTCTCTTCCCCCCTCTCTCTCTCTTCCCCCCTCTCTCTCTCTCTTTCCCCCCTCTCTCTCTTTCCCCCCTCTCTCTCTTTCCCCCCTCTCTCTCTTTCCCCCCTCTCTCTCTTCCCCCTCTCTCTCTTTCCCCCTCTCTCTCTTTCCCCCATCTCTCTCTCCCCCCTCTCTCTCTTTCCCCCTTCTCTCTCTCTCTCTCCCCTCTCTCCCTCCTCTCTCTCCCCCCTCTCTCTCCCCTCTCTCTCTTTCCCCCTCTCTCTTTCCCCCTCTCTCTTTCCCCTCTCTCTCTCTTACCCCCCTCTCTCTCTTCCCCCCTCTCTCTCTATTTCCCCCTCTCTCTCCCCCTCTCTCTCTCTCCCATCTCTCTCTCTTTCCCCCTCTCTCTCTTTCCCCCTCTCTCTCTTTCGCCCCCTCTCTCTTCCCCCCTCTCTCTCCCCCCTCTCTCTCCATCTTTCCCCCTCTCTCTCTTTCCCCCTCTCTCCCCCCTCTCTCTCCCCTCTCTCTCCCCTCTCTCTTTCCCCCTCTCTCTCTCCCCTCTCTCTCTTTCGCCCCCTCTCTCTCCCCCTCTCTCTCTCCCATCTCTCTCTCTTTCCCCCTTCTCTCTCTTTCCCCCTCTCTCTCTCCCCTCTCTCTCTCTCTTTCGCCCCCTCTCTCTTCCCCCTCTCTCTCCCCCCTCTCTCTATCTTTCCCCCTCTCTCTCTCTTTCCCCTCTCTCTCCCCCCTCTCTCTCTCCTTCCCATCTCTCTCTCCTTCCCCCTCTCTCTCCTTCCCCCCTCTCTCTCTCCTTTCTCTCTCTCTCTCTCTTTCCCTCTCTCGTTCCCTCTCTCTCTCTTTCTCTCCCTCTCTCTCTTTCTCTTTCCCCCTCTCTCTCTCTCTCCCCCCTCATCTCTCTCCCTCTCTCTCTTTCCCTCTCTCTCCTTCTCTCTCTCTCTCTTTTCCCCCCTCTCTCTCTCTCTCCCCTCTCTCTCTCTCTTTCTCTCCCCCCTCTCTCTCTTTCTCTCCCCTCTCTCTCCTCTCTATCTCTTTCTCTCTCTCCTTCTCTCTCTTTCTCTCTCACTCTCTTTCCCTTCCTCTCTCTCTCTCTTTCCCTCTCTCTCTCTCTCTTCCCCCCTCTCTCTCTATTTCTCTCTCTCCCTCTCTCTCTTTCCCCCTCTCTCTCTCCTCTCTCACTCCTTTCTCTCTCTCTCCTTTCTCTCTCTCCTTCCCCTCTCTCTCTCCCTTTCCCCCTCTCTCTCTCTCTCCCTTTCCCCCTCTCTCTCTCTCTCCTTTTCCCCCTCTCTCTCTCCTTTCCCCTATCTCTCTATCTCCTCCCCCCTATCTCTCTATCTCCTCCCCCCCTCTCTCCCCCTCTCTCTCCTTCCCCCTCTCTCTCTCATTTCTCTCTCTCTCTCTTTCCCTCTCTCGTTCCCTCTCTCTCTTTCTCTCCTCTCTCTCTCTTTCTCTTTCCCTCTCTCTCTCTCCCCTCATCTCTCTCCCTCTCTCCCTCTCGCTCTTTCTTTCCCTCTCTCTCTCCTTCTCTCTCTTCCCCCTCTCTCTCTCCCTCTCTCTCCTTCTCTCTCTCTCTTTTCCTATCTCTCTCTTTCCCCCTCTCTCTCTCTTTCTCTCATCTCTCTCTTTCTCTCCTCTCTCTCTCTCCTTCTCTCTCTCCTTCTCTCTCTCCTTCTCTCTCTCTCCTCTCTCTTTCTCTCTCTCTCTTTCCCTCCCTCTCTCTCTTTCCCTCTCTCTCTCTCTATTTCTCTCTCCCCTCTCTCTCTTTCCCTCTCTCTTCCCCTCTCTCTCTCTCTCCTTTCTCTCTCTCCCCTCTCTCTATCCTTTCTCTCTCTTCTTCCCCTCTCTCTCTCCCTTTCCCCTCTCTCTCTCTCCTTTCCCCCTCTCTCTCCTCCCCCTCTCTCTCTCCTTTCTCTCTCTCCCCTCTCTCTATCCTTTCTCTCTCTTCTTCCCCTCTCTCTCTCCCTTTCCCCTCTCTCTCTCTCCTTTCCCCCTCTCTCTCCTCCCCCTCTCTCTCTCCCCTCTCTCTCTCCTTCCCCCCTCTCTCTCTTTCCCCTCTCTCTCTTTCCCTCTCTTTCCCCCTCTCTCCTTCCCCCTCTCTCTCTCCTTCCCCTCTATCTCTCCTCTCTCCCCTCTCTCCCTCCTATCTCCCCTCTCTCCCTCTCTCTCTCCCCTCTCTCCCTCTCTCTCTCCTTTCCCCCCTCTCTCTCTCCTTTCCCCCTCTCTCTCTCCTTCCCCTCACTCTCTCCTCTCTCCCCTCTCCCTCTCTCTCTCTCCTTTCCCTCCTCTCTCTCTCCTTTCCCCCCTCTCTCTCCTCCCCCTATCTCTCTCCTCTCTCTCTCTCTCCTTTCCCCCCTCTCTCTCCTTCCCCCCTCTCTCTCTCCTTTCCCCCTCTCTCTCTCATGTTCTGTGCTGTTATGTTTAACATGTTCTGTGCTGTTATGTGTAACATGTTCTGTGCTGTTATGTGTAACATGTTCTGTGCTGTTATGTATAACATGTGCTGTGTTGTGTAACATGTGATGTGCTGTGTTGTGTAACATATGATGTGCTGTGTTGTGTAACATGTGCTGTGCTGTGTTGTGTAACATGTGCTGTGCAACATGTGCTGTGTTGTGTAACATGTGCTGTGCTGTGTTGTGTAACATGTGCTGTGCTATGTTCGGGTAACATGTGCTGTGTTTGGGTAACATGTGCTGTGTAACATGTGCTGTGTAAAATGTGTTGTGGGACATGTGATGTGCTTGAGGGGCATGTGATGTGCTTGAGGGACATGTGATGTGCTTGTGGGACATGTGATGTGCTTGTGGGACATGTGATGCGCTAGGGGCAGCGTGAAGTGATGCTGGCAGTGTGATGGGGGCAGATAGATTTTTCTCTCTATACGCCTCCCCCCGTCACCCTCATTTACTCTCCCTTTCCCACTGTGCCTCTACCCCATATCATACAATGATATTATAAATTATGTTGTTTTAATTATCATTTTTAAATTACAAATGCTGAAGGACTGCCATAGAAATACATCTTTACTTGGTTTACGCCATTTGCAGGTAAGCAATAAACAAAATAATGCAAAAGTAATTTTATTAGAAAATATTTATAATTATATAATCTCATTCATTTTTTTTTTTAAATCTTCTAGGTTGAAGTGGTTTTTCGAAAATGTAACTTTAAAAAATTGAATATTTATTAAAAAAAAAAAATTATTACTGTTGTAATTTAAACTATTTTAAAATCATCTCGCTCTCTTTCCCCCTCTCTCTCTCTTTCCCCCCTCTCTCTTCCCCCCTCTCTTTCCCCCCTCTCTCTCTTCACCCCCCCCCCCCTCTCTCTCTCCCCCCTCTCCCCCCCCTCTCCCTCCCCCCTCTCTCACCCCCTCTCTCTCTCTTTCCCCCATCTCTCTTCCCCCCTCTCTCTCTTCCCCCCTCTATCTCTTTCCCCCCTCTCTCTCTTTCCCCCTCTCTCCCCCTCTCTCTCTTCCCCCTCTCTCTTCCCCCTCTCTCTCCCCCCCCCTTTCTCTCTCTTTCCTCTCTCTCTCTCCCCCTCTCTCCCTCCCCTCCTCTCTCTCCCCCCTCTCTCTCTCCTTCCCCCCTCTCTCTCGCCCCCCTCTCTCCCCTCTCTCTCTCTTTCCCCCCCCTCTCTCACTTCCCCACCTCTCTCTCTCCCCCCCTCTCTCTCTTCCCCCCTCTCTCTCTTTCCCCCTCTCTCTCGCCCCCCTCTCTCCCCTCTCTCTCTTTCCCCTCTCTCTCCCCCTCTCTCTCTTTCCCCCTCTCTCTCTCTCTCTATTTCCCCCTCTCTCTCCCACCTCTCTCTCTCCCATCTCTCTCTCTTTCCCCCTCTTTCCCCCTCTCTCTTCCCCCCTCTCTCTCTTTCCCCGTCTCTCTCTTTCCCCCTCTCTCTCTTTCCCCCTCTCTCTCTTTCACCCCCTCTCTCTTCCCCCCCCTCTCTCCCCCCCTCTCTCTCTCCCCCTCTCTCTCCCCCCTCTCTCTCCCCCCTCTCTCTCTCTTTCCCCCTCTCTCTCCCCTCCCTCTCTCTCTCCCCTCCCTCTCTCTCTCTCCTTCCCCCCTCTCTCTCTCCTTCCCCTCTCTCTCTCCTTTCTCTCTCTCCTTTCTCTCTCTCCTTTCTCTCTCTCTTTCTCTTTCCCTCTCTCGTTCCCTCTCTCTCTTTCTCTCCTTCTCTCTCTCTCTCTTTCTCTTTCCCTCTCTCCCCCCATCTCTTTCCCTCTCTCTCTCCTTCTCTCTCTCTCTCTTCCCCCTCTCTCTCCCTCTCTCTCTCCTTCTCTCTCTCTCTTTTCCCCTCTCTCTCTTTCCCCCTCTCTCTCTTTCCCCCTCTCTCTCTTTCTCTCCTTCTCTCTCTCTCTCCT